>VZRI01003318.1:264307-446553 GCA_013397515.1 Upupa epops
GGGGGGGGGAGGCGAGTTGCACTGACTCTTCAGCAAACAGGACTGTTTTGATTCTCCAATCTTCTGTTGTCCCCAGGTTTCCTTCTTCTTATCCAGGAGGGGTTTCAGGAGATTAGATTGCTTAGATGTAACCATCTTACCCTACACAAAACCTCCCCCTACAGAACCCCAAGTATTGCTCCAGCAGTCCTTGTCCCCAGGTTGTGTCTGGGGCTCTGTAGGAGAACTGCCCCATCAAGCTCCCTGCTGCATGGCTTGGCTGCAGCATGGCCAAGGTGGGGCTGGCTCATACACAGCCCCCATCACACATGATCATGGGCTCTGAGGCCATTGCACTGAGCACTTCACACAGTCTGAAATCAAGAGAGACAAAAGCATCAACCAGTTATGGCTGGAAGATGAATAAGGGAGAAAGGCTAGAGCTGGAGCAGCCATGGTTTCACTTTGTGTGGTTCCTGCTTATATATTGACTCCTCTTTGGTCTGGTAGGTCAAAGCTCAGTGATCTGGGAGAGGAGAGTCATTGCCATGAAACTGCCCTCACCCTGCCTCTTCCACACTGTTTTCTGCTCTGCTCAGAGGTGGGATTTATGTTCTCAGTGATACAGTACCACCTCGGGGTCAAAGCCAGCTCCTTCGCCTTGGTTACAAGTGATCCTACAGCGGTTCCTGGTTGGCTTGGACACTTGTGCTCAGGGTTCTGCTGTGGGCAGCTCCTTCAGGTCACACATCCTGCAGGTTGGTTGGATGACAGCAGCCCCCAGAGCAGTGCCATTAGTCAGCCACACAGCAAGGACAGTACCAACATCAACTCATCTCCACTCCCAGGCATCACCTTCTCTCCACTCAGATTTCTCCAAGCTCAGAGGTAACCCTGTGCCAGTCACAGCCTTGTAGAAGGTTCATGATGGGAAAAGCCTGGGGGAATATGAGCTAGTCTTTGCAACAGCAGGTCTGGATCAGCCTATTCCAGGATGAAGTCACCACAGAGGACAAATTACCATTTTATTTTCCTTGTATGGTTTCATCACACTCAGGAGAGCGACAGAGTTTCCCCCCACACCCAGGGAGGGAAACACAGCTGGGTCCAAGTTGGGGTGAGAAGGAACATTGACTTTCAGCCCTCTAAGCAGTCCTTCCCTGCAGATGTACACAAAGCACCAAGTCACCCCTCCTTGTTCATACAGCAACTGCTCAGGGGCTACATACACCTGCCTCACCCTACGTGCGTCCTGACCTCAGTCATGAAGGGCAGGTTGCAGATCTAACTTTGCTCCCAAACACCCACACGGCACATGAGGCTGCCTCATCACCCTTCTGCATGTGTCAGAGACAAGGCAGGTTTGGACTACATTGAGACGTAGAGGGACTGCCTGCAAATAGGATGAGGATTAACAAACCTAGGCAAAGGCCTGATCTCAAGAGAAGCTTGGGTGATGGGGGGCGGGGGTGTGGGTGTGTGTGTGTGTGTGTGTGCAAGAATAAGAAAGACAGAGCTTATGGGCAAGAGGTAACAGTCAAATGCATAAGAGGCTGTTGCAAGGGAAGGGAACCCCCCAGTTGTCATTGCTCTGTAGGCCCAGCCTGCAGCAGGAATGATTCAGATATTGAGAAAGGGCTTTCTAGTGGGAAGTCCTTAAGATCACTGAGTTTAACCATTACCCCAAATGTCCCATGGCCACCACTAAACCCTGCCCTTAAGCTCCAAAACTTTGAAGCACAACTGGGGACGTCAATTCAACCCCCTCCCTGGGCAACTTGCTCCAAGGCCTGATGACCCTTTCCATGACATTTTTCTAATGTCCAACCTAAACTTCCTCTGGGTCAACTTGAGGAAATTTCCTTTTGTCCTATTGCTCGTTTCTCATGAGAACAGACCAACCTCCATCTCTCTACAAATTCCTTTAACCAGGAGTGCCAAGGCAGCACTGGTCCCTCCATCCTTATACAGAAGGTGCTACTAGTAGAAGGTGAGATCACACACCTATTTCCCCCTGAAGAATGGAAAAGCCCCCAACCATTTCACACGTTCTCCAAAGCCCAAAGGGTCTGTATGTGTCACCATGGAGACCAGGGAAGGTACCACAGCCTGAATGGCAATGACAGAGCACAGTGTCTACACCAGCCCAGGCTTGTTGCCACAGAATCACAGGATATCTTTTGTTGGAAGAGACCTTTAAGATCATCAAGTCCAACCATTAACCCTGCACTGCCGGTCACCCCTAAACCATGTCATTATGAACCAGGTCCACAGCTACTTTAAACCCCTCCAGTGATGAGGAATCCACCACTGCCCTAGGCAGCCTGTTCAATGTTTGATAACCCTTTTAGTGAATAAATTCTTCCTGACATCCAGCCTAAAATTCCATTGATGAAGCTTGCAGACATTTCCTCTGGTCCTTTCACCTGCCCCCATAAGAATAAGGTTGAGGCAATCCAAGTAGAAGTGATAAAATTCAAGGTGCCCTTTTTCTTTTCTTCAGAAAGACAGAAATGGGCTGTAGCTTCATTAATCCTATGGAAATAATCCTATTTGGGATTACTTCCTCACATGGCTTGTCCCAAGCCAGCTCAAAAGCAATTGAGAGCATTACCAAGGTAATACCCCAGGTGACATCCCAGACAAGCTGCTCTTTTCTTACACGTCCTAATAGCACACAGTTGGTGAGCCACACACCTTCCTGGGTGTGTCTGCAGAAACAGAGGAAAACAGTGATAATCCCATGTCTGTAGGATGACACAATCTACAATACTCAGCTTTCTTGTCCCTCTGAAAAGGACATGCCCAGGAGAATCTCAGAATCATAGAATCACAGACTGATTTGGCTTGGACGCAACCTCAAAGATCACCCAATCTCAACCCCCTGCCATAGGAAGCGACACCTCTTACCAGACCAGGTTGCCCAGAGCCATATCCAACTTGGCTTTGAACCTTCCACGGATGGAGGAGTGACAACCTTCCTGGGCAACCTGTTCCAGTGCCTCAGCACCCTCACAGGGAAGAATTTCTTGCTAAACTCTAATGTAAATTTCCAGTCTTTTACTGAATCACAGCATTATTGAGGCTGGAAAAGATCTCCAAGATCATCAAGCCCAGTCTATGATCTAACATGACCACAACCAGCTAGGCCATTGGCATTATAGCTTGAAACCATCTCTCCTGTCCTACCACTAGAGTCCCCACAGCAGAGACTTGCAGAGTAAGTCAGGGAATGATTCAAAGTGCTCACTTGAGGACCCTGGGCTTTGTCCTGCTCCACAGGGAAGGTGAGGATACTTTTTAGGCTCTCAGATCCATTCACCTCACCTGTAGCACCAGGCTGGCAGAGTTCTGCCTCCAGCGGGCCAGGG
Source organism: Upupa epops (assembly GCA_013397515.1). Lineage (NCBI taxonomy): Eukaryota > Metazoa > Chordata > Aves > Bucerotiformes > Upupidae > Upupa > Upupa epops. The sequence goes on from VZRI01003318.1 coordinate 267,658, forward strand.
ATTCTGTAAGAGGTCTACAGAGCTGCCTGTATTTCAGAGCAGCTACAGAGCTGGTCTCGACACCGTCACAGTAACGTCACAGCCAGCTTCAGCTGGCAGCAACTCTTTAAACTTTTATCACTTTCTTACTTACTTTACTTTACTTTTATCAAAAAGATAACCAACACAAAACCAGGTACTGCAGAAGCAAACTGCCACAAAGCCACTGGCCCCCTTGCAGTGGCTCAGGTCTCCACAGGATGGCTCCACTAACTCTGCTCTGGAGGGTCACCATGGCCTGTGCGAGGTCAGGGCTGCCCCAGGGTTTTGTTCTTAGGTCACGATGAATGATTCAGTCTCCTGGACCTATGCAGGCACTGAGCTGCAAATTTGGCTGCAAGCCTGTGGCTTGAATTCTATTTCATTCTGAACTGGGGAGGTGATTCTGCCTCCTTCTGCCATTCCAGCCCCATTTTCTTGGCAGTGAGAGCTGTCCCTCTGCCATTCACAGACACAACCCAAAGTGATGCTCTAGCACATTCTTTCACCCTCAGCTTTTTAGTCCCCTACTGGCTTTGCCACTCAACTCCGCTCTGAAACCCAGCCAAGTGGCCAGACACTCTGCACCCAGCCTGCTGCCCACCCCTGCTGCCTCCTGGGCCCCTGCAGGGAGCAGGAAATTGCTGGGGAAGGGGAAGGGGCTGTCGCGGCTGCAGCCATGGCTGCTGCTGTGCACAAGGTGGCACCAGCTCTCCATTTTAGCCCCAGCTGAGGAGACCTGCGGGAGAAGAGCTGCAAAGCGGCTGCCGGCTCACTCCTCCCTGGCAGAAGATGCGCCCGTTGCTTCCCCGCATACTCTGGACCCTCTATGGCTATTCATAACTCCAGCCGACCTGTCCATGCATAGGTCCTTTATCTTGCAGATAGCGAGACGAGATGCCAGGGATGCGCTGGGTGTAGCCCAGGAACTCATGTCTGAAATGCCAAGGCTGGACCTGTATAATCAATGTCCCCTTTCCTGCTGCTCTGCATGGAATTATAGAATCATCATCAGGGTTGGGAAAAACCTTCAAGATCATCGAGTCCAGCCATCCACCCTACAATTCCTACAGCTAACTCATGTTTTGAAACACCCTGTCTGCCATTTGTCAAACCCCTCCAGGGACAGTGCCTCCACCCCCTCCCTAGGCAGCCTGTTCCAAGGGCTCCCCACGCTTTCTGGGAAAAAGATTTTCCTAACATCCAACCTGACCCTCCCCTGGCACAACTTGACCCCATGTCTTCTTGTCCTATCGCTAGTCCCTAGGGAGAAGAGCCAACCCCCACCTCACTACACCCTCCTCTCAGGTAGATGTAGAGAGCAATGAAGTCTCCCCTCAGCCTCCTCTTCTCCAGGCTGAATAACCCCAGCCCCCTCCGCCTCCACAGAGTGTCAATTAAACACTGCCCTAAAGCCCAAACCATGGGAATCGCCTTTTCTCCATAAAGCTGGAAGGTTACAGTCTTCACCAAGCTTACTCTTGGCTAAGCAATGGGTTCTCCTTCATTCATTTCCACAGCCTTCCATCTGGGAGACACAGGAACATGTTTCCTCTTGGTCCCCAAGCTTTGGTCCTCCTGGATGACCTGTGGTACCTAGCCCCAGGAAAAATGGAGATGCCCCTTAACACTCAGTGCATAGTGACCTCCAGTCTTCCCTCCCCACCTCATCCCAGGAAATGCTGTGTCTTTTCCCAGACCATTTCAGGATGTTCAACGTTTGTGCAATGAAGTGAGCAAAGGTTTGCTGAGTTTGGGTTTAGCTCTGGCATCACACAAGAAGTTTGGTTCTAGCTCATCTTTTCCTAACAGCATCTAAAAATGAGGAGTGGGATTTAAATGAGATCGACAGATATCACCTAACGTGATGTGCCAAATCTCTTTGGCAAAAATAATGAAGCAGATGAAAGAAAGGAAAGGGTATGAGCACATGAGATCGTTTGTCACAATCTTGTACAGCACCTCACTGCAGACAGAACCTGTCCCGCATGCTTGAAAATGGGCAACATCTCTTTTCAAGGGGTGACTTGTAGCTTGGCACCCTCTCAAATCCCTCCCGAGGGGTCCTGCAGCAAGAGCTTGTGCAGTTCTGATGCCAAGGCACAAGGCTGCCAAATCTGGGGGCAACCAAGATTGCCTGCTTGGAGTATAAGGCATGAGAATTTGACACCTAAGTGACTAGAAATAAAACAAGGGAGTGGGGGGAAACTGGAATGTAGCAGAGAAGCACTGGAAACTGGCTGGTGGGAGCAGAACATGGGGGTTTTTTACCTGGCAGTTTTCTGCTGCAGATTGGTTTGTACCTCACTGTGTGCTTTGCTGAAGAGCTCCTGCAGCTCCTTGGCTCACCAGCTCCTCACACCACAGACTATCTCATTCCCATTGGCCCTAGCAAGTAATGGTTAGAGAAAGTCAGGCATTCCCACTACCAAAACCCCAGTGCAAAACTTTGCCTCCTGGAAGCCTGTGGTGTCGCAGCAAAATTTCAGGTGCAGAGCCCAGAAAAACCTTTGGCATCATGGCAGGAAAAGAACTAGAAGGGCTGTAGGAAGTTGCAGCCCAATTAGCTTCACAACAGCAGTGGGGTAAGAATTACAAAGCAGTTAAAAGATCAAATGTAAAAGCACAGCTTGAGTTATAGGGAGCAAGGTGGTTTCAGCTAGGAGTAGTTGTGGCTAATCTGATGGAGTGCTTTGAGGCTGTAACTGCTACAGCAGTCAAAGCAGAGGGAACAGGCAGAGCACAATTAGGTTTGCAGCTCACAGGCGATGTGGCTTTGCAAAAAAGAAGTTAACGACCGAGATGGGGAGTCTCAGAACAAGTGGATGTGCTATGGCTTCATGCTCTGGAAATCGCCCAGAAACAAAGATGTGAGTAGGAAGGTACTAATGTGAACCTTCTACGTTCAGATGGAGATGATTCCTGGCATGGAGCAGCACTGCCAGCTTGTCTGGAGCAGGACAAAAGGCAGGAAGGTAAGAGAGTTCCCTAGGGCAGGGAGCTGGATTTGGATTCTGAACATCATGTTCCACAACCCCTCACCACCAAACAAACAATTCTCTCTCTTTTTTTTTAAGAAAGCTATTGGAATTCTGCTTTTTGTATTCTCTCCATCCTTTTTTCCACTCTAATGATGTTTGTTTTCCTTTAAACAAAATCACAAACTCCTCTGAGAACAAGCAGTGCCAACAGCACACACACAGACCCCAGCTACCTGGGGAGGGAACAGTTGCTTGGCCGTGATTGCATCGCGGGAAGCCTGAGCATGAGCTATGGCAGATGGTGCTAACGGGGGAGTCCCACTCCCCATATCCTTCCCTCCACGCAAATCTTCAGACAATGGGAACCACAGGGGAAGGTCTGAAAAGCCTCATTTTGTGCCTATTATCTGCAGAATGAGTTTTGCAACTGGTGTGTACAGGGACAAATCTGAAGTGAATGGCACCCAAGCACCGTGCAGTATCTTGGGGCTTTGTAACCTGAGAGTAGGGATGGAAGAGAAAGCCCCAGTCCCAGTCATGCTGGAGTACAGATGAAGAGTTTAGCTATTTAGTTCACTGCTTGACTGTTACATTCACATGCCAGGGTGACTTTCAGTGCCATAGATCGATTTGAAGACCCCAGCCAGAGGGGTTTTCCACCTGCCCAGGTGGGTTGTGGTGTCTCCTTCCCTGGATACGTTCAAAACCCACCTGGACATGTTCCTGTGCGACTTGGTGATCCTGCTGTGGCAGGGGGATTGGACTAGATAATCTTTTGAGGTCCCTTCCAATCCCTAATGATTCTATGATTCTGCAAGTCACATCTTACTGTGGTGGCCAAGATTCCAGTTAAATCTGTGAGCTATGATGCCTAAGCATGGTAAAGGGTGAGCTAAAAAAAAGAACATAAAATATGAGATATATCTGATTCCTGGAGCACTTGGCACAAAGGGAAACGAAACCCATCCTGACCTGAGAGCAGCAGAGGTCACAGGGGTTGATGAATTTCTTTGCCAGAGAAGGATGCAAAGCACTGCAGGAGGACACCGAAAGACTCTCTGATACAATTTACTAGAATCCAGCTTATTTTCACACAGATTTACTTCTCAGTTGAGCAGGTGTTAAGAGCTCTTGGAACAATTTACCAGTTACGTCATGTTGCCTCACAGCAATCCACATCTCTGTCAGTTTAAATGAAGGCAAAGGCCTTGCCCTGCCACAAACATCTCCACAAAACCAGCCTAAAGGAGCAGTTGGACCTACAGGAAGAGTCAAACCCCTGGCCAGCTCCCTTTGGCTCATCTAAATGAGCTCTGCTGATCTCCATCGAAATGGCAATGTGGCTAAGTGCACCAGCTATGACCAAATTAGCACCACTGAAATGATGAGGAGCTCTGCAGTAGGATTCTTGGCATGTGGTTTGCTGTTACATTTTCTCCTGCTTCACTAATTCTGATCCTTTACCATGTGCCCACCATGTGACCTCCATAGCCGGTGGTGTAAATCCCCTCACTGGAATAAGGGATTTTGATTTTTATGCTTGGGTTCAATTGAATAAAACAGAGGTATAAGCAGGACTTGAGGACTTGGGCCACAACAGCTTGATGCAGTGCTCCAGGCTTGGGGAAGGGTGGCTGGAAAGCTGCTCCATAGAAAGAGACTTCAGGGTATTGATTGCCAGTAGGCTAAGTATAAGCCAGCAGTGTGCCCTGGTGGCCAAAAGGCCAGTGGCATCCTGGCTTGGACCAGAAATAGTGTGGCTACCAGAAGCAGAGAAGTGATTGTCCCCCTGTGCTAGGCACTGGTGAGTCCACACCTCAAGTACTAGGTTTACTTTTGGGTTCCTCACTCCGAGAAGGATATCGAGGGGCTGGCTAGGGTCCAGAGAAGGACAACAAGGCGGTGAAGGTCTGGAGAAGAAAACCTTGTAAGGATCAGCTGAGTTAAGCAGGGGCTGACTAGTCTGATGAAAAGGAAGCTGAGGGGAGTCCTTATTGCTGTCTGCAACTACCTGAAAGGAGGTTGAGGCAAGGTGGGGGGTCAGTCTCTTCTTACAAGGAAAAAGTGACAGGACCAGAAGAAATGGCCTCAAGTTGCTCCAGGGGGAGTTTAGGTTGGACGTTAGGAAAAACTTCCTGGGAAGAGTCCTCAGGTCTTGGAACAGACTGCCCAGGGATCACCATTCCTGGACATGTTTGAAAGTCGTGGAGATCTGGAGCTTAGGGACACAGTTTAGTGGTGGTCTTGGGACAGCTGTCTTTATGGTTGGATCTTAAAGGTCTTTTCCAAACAAAATTATTTTTACACAAAATAGCCCTTAGTGACTTTTTTCTTCGGGTGCAGGTTCTTGTAGAACTGAAAGTCCATCCTGGCAGATCCCTCTTCTCACAGATGGGCTGTAGTCACCCATTGTGGAATGTGCTTTTGCAGCATAAGCAACTGCACAGCATCACAACAGACAACCTCTTTGATGAAGGTTTTCTAACCTGTGAAAAAGAGGTTGGTTGCTCTGCTCTGAAACGGATGTGTGTTGTACATCAGAGATGCACAAAAGTCCCTTACAGACCTCCTCCTTCTTCTGCTATCTTATTTCATTTCCTACCACCCCACTTTCCATTATCACTGTTAATAGATGTCTGCATTTCTTAGAAGACACAGGGTGAGATTTGTCAGTAGAAATCAGCAGTGTCTGGGGCTGTGCCAAATCCCTTCAGCTTCAACACACAGCAATAGTTAACACCTTCTCGTTTGGATGAAGAAAAAGCTACTTCTTACTGTACCTCTCCTTGAAGCAAATACATGTCACAGACGCACAGAATGTGTTGGGTTGGAAGGGACCTCCAACGGTCATCTAGTCCAACCCCCCTACAAAAAGCAGGGACATATCTGGCTAGAACAGATTGCCCAGAGCCCCATCCAGCCTGACCTTGAATGGCTCTAAGGATGGGATCTCCACCACCTCTCTAGGTGACCTGTTGTAGATTTTTTTCCTGATGCTTAGCCTCAGTCTGCCCTTTTCCAGCTTCAAACCATGACCCCCTATCCTATTGTTCCCTGCCCTCGTGAAGACTCTTCTCCAGCCTTCTGACAGGCCCCTTTCAGGGATTGGAAGGCTACTATTCCTTCTGGAATCTTCTCCCCTTCATATATACTGGAATATACACAATATACACAATTGTATGTACAAAAATATACACCAAAGCTACCATCTACTGGAGAAATCCCGGTGTTTATCGCAGAGTGTGATTTCTTCACTAAAACCTAATACCTTATTATGTGCAGAACATTCTTACCCTACTGAGGCCATAAAGTACCTTGTAGAATTAAATGTGGAAAAGCCGCATGAAAACAATTAAATTAGATCATGAAGAAAATCCATTTCGATTATCCAGGACTGTGGGGCTCCTGTTTGTACAACACTTATTCCCTGTGGGCAGAGGTGGCAGAGAGGTTCTGCCAGTCAATCCCCTGATGGCTCTTTTACTTGACTTGCTGCAGTCACTTTCTGCTTCTGGATAAACTTTACTGGACTAACAGCACAGCTGGTTCTCAGGAATAATTCAAACAGCTTCTTTGTTGTTCCATGAGCAACCATCAAGTGCACTACGAGAGCCACCAGCTTTCCAGAAAAGCCCACGTGGCCTGATGACAGTCTATACTGAGCACCAAATCTCTGCCCTCCCCTTTCCTTTAATCTCTAACAGAACCTCACCCCTCACATTTTAACCAACAAATCAGAAAAAAACCCACAAAATTTCTTTCACAGAACCAGTGGAGAGGGTCTCATAAGCTCCACTAGCAGATTGTGCTTCTCCACAAACTCTTCACTACTTATGACCTCGATGCCCAGAATATTTCTGAATGAAAACCTGCGTGTGTTCAGTGACTGGGAAGCACAAAAACACTGCTTCAGAAATGCTTTTTTTGGCTCTTTACTTATCCTCTGCTTCAGCTCTGGGGGCCACTTTTCCAGTGAACAAGTCTTTCAGGAGGAGGTGTGCGAAGGAACATGGTTGTGGGATCTCAAGTGCTACCACAGGTCATAGTCACCAGAGCAGGTGATGATGCTCTATGGGCTCCTCAGGAGCATTTCACCTCACAGCCCACTCCCACTTCACCAGGCAGCTTTTGAAATTCAACAGGAGGAACATCTGTGCAATTTGTGATTCTTGCTTGTATTTATTATTTAAAATAAATGCTAATGGATTCATAACAGGTTTTTTAAAAAGTTTACGGATCTCCCTTGTCTGCCAGTCTTTTATGAACCCTTTAGGATTTATCTCCCCCTGTCACGTGCTTTGATGTAACTGAATTCACAAGTTGCAGTGTTGTCCTATCCTCAGCAAGGTCAGTAAGTTAAGAAAAAGTCTGAAGATAGCTGGATCATAACATCACTCTTCTTCCCCATCTAGTATTTTACTCAACTATAGGCAGATTATGTTTCCCATAGAAGTTCATTAATGCTGCTCTTTGCTCAGCATCATGAAATCTGGAGTTGTCTTTACTCTCAGACACTAAAAAGTGGTTTTTGTTTCTCCTCCTGACTTTCTGCCCACTTAGCCCACCCCAGTTCTGAACAGGCATTTTTAGAAAAACGGCTTTAGGACCACAAAACCCCACTGGGATTCTAACCTTAATGGCAATGAATGCTCTTAGGAAGAAATTGCTCACTGGAGCAGAGAGGCCTTGGCTGTTCCATCCCTGGAAAGGTTCAAGGCCAGGTTGGATGGGGATCTGGGCAACCTGGTCTGGTGAGACATGTCACGGCTCATGGCAAGGGGTTAGGACTGGATGAGCTCTGAGGTCCTTTCCAATCTAAACCACTCTGTGATTCTATGAAATGTCAAGTTAAGTGAACCACCAGTACAGGCAAGGAACAGGGAAAAGATCCCTTACAGGACTAACAGCTTCACACCAGGAACTCACTACTTACTTGTTCCTTGTCAGAGCAAACAAGGAATTATTGCAGTTCTGATCTTTTCATTGTAATTTCAGTTTTACAGAGGTCAAACATGTATCAGTGGAGGGGACCAAGCAGCCTCCCTTGCCTTCCCTTTTAAAATGCCACATACTCCAGTAGGAGTGATGCAACCTGCTGATCCACCTCCTTAAGGGCTTCTTTTGTTCCAAGTTTCTGGCTCGTTAATGACAAAAACATAAATCACTGCGACTCCCGGCTTCAGAGCATGAATATTGTGAGATCAGCCAGCTTAGTTTGGCAGGTTCTATGTATAAAACAAGGAGTAAGAAAACACCATTGATCTGGGTGTTGATTAAGGGTATGAGGACCCCACTCCTGTACAGAGCTTCGTCTCCACAGGCTACATGTTAGCATTTTGATTTAAAGGGACTGAAAAGGGTAAAATATGAAAATAAGCCATACAATTTGCCAGGCATAAGCTTGGGTACCTCAGAATCTAATATGGACTCAGGACTCCTTACTGGTAACTGCCTTCCCCACAGCTTCTGTCCTCAGGCATCACTGGCCACCTCTCAAGGCTGTTACCCCCAGTCACTGCCTTCCTTGGAGAACCTATGGGAAAGTTCAGAATAGCTGCCTTGAGGATTACATTGTGCAAATTCTAAGCAGAACAGTTCAAAAAGCCCCGTGCAACCTGCAGCTGCCTTCCAGTCCCAAACCCAGGCAGCAGCAATGAGAAGGATCCCAGAGCACTAGAAGGGTCTGGCACAAGTAAAACATCCCCAGAATGCTCTAGAAGTTTTCTCAGATCATTGAGCTTCAGGTATTTGTTACTTTTCATGCCAGACAGTGATAAATGCCACTGATGTCTATGTGGAATAAAGGTATGACAGGCCGAAACAACAAAATACTTTGCCCCCCCACAGAAGTGATTGAGAAGTCTCCAGATGATCAGCTTCTTTAGAAGGGGCCAAAAGATTCTGCTGACAGGTCTTGAAGTTATAGAAGCACTTTCCCCTAAAAATCTGTACTGTATTGAATTTTATACTGTTCATATTTTACTAATTTATATGAAATAGATTGATATTAGGAAAGGATTTCCATAAGCACCAACGGGGTAGGGAAGCCAAAGGGCTTCCAAAAATCCCCAGACCTTCTACAATTCATATTTTGTCAGAAGTGGGTAAATACTGCTTCAGCAGCATAGAGTAGGTTCCCCTTCTCCGACATAGAGGTTTTGAGCTCACTAAGTCATGATGCTACAGGAGAGCCAGCAGCTGCAAGAACACTCCCACACCAGTAGATTCCAGCATCTCAAAAGGGTTTGTAGACCACCAGAGAGATGCAGAGCTCTCACAGGGAGTTGGATGTTATCAATAATAAACTTGCTGAATTTGATTTGGAGGTCCAGCAGAGCAATGCACAGAAATCAGATGTGTTGCAATCAACAGTGACGCTGTTAAATAGGAACTGTAAAGCAATGGTCTAATGGACTAAAAAGAAGAAATGATCAAAAAGCTCCCTAATAATCTACAGATAGGTTGATAGATCATTTATGGGTAAAATTGACTTTCTTCCTGTTCTGACTCCATAAAATGATGGTGCTGAAATCCACAAGGTTGCTTGCACTATTATTTAAGGGGACCTATAGGAAAGATGGAAAGGGACCTTTTCTGACAGACTCCAGTTGTAGGACAAGAAGGAATGTTTCCAAGCTTAAAGAGGGGAAATTTAGATTACATTTTAGGAAGTAAACCCTGTGAGGGTGCTGAGGCACTGGAACAGGCTGCCCTTGGAGGTTACGCTCCATCCCTGAAAGGGTTCAAGGCCAGGCCATATGGAGCTCTGGGCAATCTGATCTGGTCAGAGGTGTTGCTGCTCATGGCAGAGGGTTGGAACTGGGTGGTGCCTGAGGTCCCCTCCAACCTGAACCATTCCATCATTCTATGACTACTGTGGAATGTACTGCATTAATAACTTAAAAATACCTGGAGAACCCAGATTGGGACAAAGAGTCATTGACATCCTGTTCACACAGTCTTCAGCACAACACCAGATCCTACTGATTCAGCAGCAGTTGGACAACACTAAAAATGCATTTGGTGAAGACTTTACCAACTGTCTGTTGTCATGGTGACATCCCAGGTAAAATTAATTTCTTGAATAACTTATAAACAGACAGATGGCAGAAAACCTCCTACACTCTCTAAATTAAAGGCGATTACATGGTAGAAGTGTTGATGCCAGTTCTGTGAAGTCCTGCATATTGAAAACAGGAGTCACAGTATCATAGAATGTGTTGGGCTGGAAAAGATATTTAAAGGTCGTCTTGTCCAACCTTCTTACAACAAGCAGGGACATTTCTGAGCTCCAACAAACTTGACCTTGAGTGCCTCCAGGGATGCAGCTTCTACCATCTCTCTAGACAACCTGTTCCAGTGTTTCATTACCATCAGTGTTAAGAACTTTTTTCTAACATCCAACCTAAATCTACCCTGCTCTAGTTCAAAACCATCACCCCTCCTCCTGTCACTGCACACCCTTGTCAACAATCCCTCAGCAGCTTTCCTGTAGTGCCTTCAGGTACTGGGAGACTGCTGTAAGGTCTCTAAGAATTGGAAAAGTATTTTCTCTACATAGGGAATCTACTGGAACTAAGTCACTGGCTCCTTCTAAGACCTTTCACTAGATCCCTTCAGCATGATAACAAGCTTGTCTTAAGCCAGAAGCCTTGGCACTGTCAAACAAAGAGCAGCGGTCACTCAGGACACTGAAACAAAATCTGCGATAAAATATTTAAAGATGAAGTTCTGGCTTTTGCTTTGTTCAGTGGGTTCTCCTTTGTAGAATGTCCACTTTGAATGTAGCTAGAAATGAGCCAGTAAAGATGACAGATAACTGACAGAGCTACAAACTATTAGGGCAAGTGCAGTGCCTTGGACTGCAGCCTATTTTCCCAAAGTTAGACTCTGCTGAGTTGGCTATTCCTGACTCCAGGAGCACAAAGGTTACACAGAACTGAGGAAACGTGAAGAGACTGCCCTGAGAAACAAGGGATTTGCAGAGTTACAGCTCCAGTGGTTCTTTAGCGCCCATATTAAACACAGGTGTTTCTGCAGTGGAAACAAGCCTGGGATTACTCATGTATTTGCAATCCAACATCACATTCCAAATTATTTTTGAGGATTTTTTTCATGTTATTCCAAGACTCCTGAAAGACTCCCATTTTTCCAGCTTTTATCAAACTGATTGCTCTCTCCTCCTATTGCCAGCTGCACCCAGCTTGGTGAGAGACCCATTGCTGTGCCAGTACCTGGTACTGCACTTTCCAAACACCAAGACTGGAAAAAGAAACCAGTAGGCAGCAGATTAGCATTGCCACCTCAAATTCAGCTAAAACTATGTCACCATGGGAATAATAAAAGGGACAGGAAAAACATGAGAAAGACACTCACACAGCAGCAGCTGGGCAGCTCCAGCTGTTGGAGCACATCTGGCCAATAAAAAACGACTCTACCACCAATTTATTTATCCCAATGAAGGCCAGAAAACCAGAAGCTGATTTTGCTATGTGACACATGGGCTGGGTTCAGCTCTGTTCCAAGTAGGAACTTGGCTGCACTGGTCTGAAGTGGGGCAGGAAGGGCACCAGACACTGCTCCAGATGGGCTGATACCCTTGACCTTACCATACTCCATCCCACTTAAACCAGTTTATAGATGCCAGTTGAATAACAAAGCCAAAGAACATTATAGAGCTGGATGAGGGCCTTGTGAAGCTTCTTCCAAAGGTAGTTTCAATGCCATTCTGGAGTGGGTGGCTCTTGACTCCCAGAACAAGAGGAGCCACCTCTGTCAGGGCATAGCAGCAGCCAGCAACTGATGGCAGTGATGGCTTCTTCACTGCTCTAGAGGGATGGCAATGTTGATAAACAAGTAGAACTTTGTGTTGAGAGTTTGTAAGTTGTGTAAGTTTATAACACATCAGGTATTAGAGGAATGACAGAATCACAGAATAAACATGGTTGGAAAGGACCTACTAGATCACTGAGTCCAACCATACCCACACCCACAAATACCTAAATACCTGATTGATGGAAAACCACAAAATAATCCCCTCCATGCTGCCACTCTAGCCTGTCACAAAGCACCATGGCTACACAGATCTTAAAATACCTCCAGGGATGGGGACTCCACCACCTCCCTGGGAAAGCCATTCCAGTGTCTCCCTGCTCTTTCTTCCTAAGATCCTATCTAAACCTCCCCTTGCCTCAACTTCAGACCATTGTCCCTGGTTCTGTCATTAGCCACCAAGGAGAAGAAGCCAACACCCACCTCTCTACAACCTCCTCTCAGGTAGTCATAGAAGGCAATGAGGTGCCCCCTCAGCCTCTTCTCCAAACTAAACCTGCCCAGCTCCCTCAGCCTCTCCTCATATGACTGGGTCTCTAAACCCCTCATGAGCTTGGTAGCTCTGCTCTGGACACTCTCCAGCATCTCAATGTCTTTCCTTTAATGGGGGACCAGAACAATGTATATTAGTTGTTAGAGTAACAGATAGTAGGTATTAGAGTCGTATATATGAGGCTAAGTTTATAAGATCTGTAAGTTTCTAATCTAGATATTAGTTTGATAATTAAACAATAATGGTAATAAAAATAGCAGGGCTTCTTACTAACAATTCATTGTTAACCACTGCTGGGCACAACATGTTGAGACAGGAAATGTCATTCCCATGCTTATAATTCCGAGAGTACAATTATAATTTATTAATTCCTTTTTAAATATCTCCACATATTTTGACAAAGGGGTTGGAACTCTCTATTGGAGAGTTCATGTCCAGCTGGGCATTATTATATTTAGACTGGGGTGAAGTCCCAAGGTCTTCCATGTGGAAACTTACCTCAGGAATGTAAACAAAAGAGAGATTAGGGATATTGCAGGGCAGAAAAAGATGACACAGAGGCCAAGTCAGCTCTTGTTTAGGTAGGATTTCCCAAGGGATTACCAAAGGTGTCCTGAAATTATGATCCTATGTAAAATAAGGAAATTAATTCAGTATCATCCCAGGGAACAAAAGCTGCTTTTGTAATTCCTAGAGCCTTACCCTGCTTCTACTCCTGCTAGGAAATCAAAAATATCCCAGACTGTCATCACGCCGCATAAGAAATGCATCACTGCATGTGCAACCTGCAAGTCGATTTTAAAGGGTTTTTTTCCCCCAGTGTTAAGTCTTCTGAAGATCAAAAAGCTGCAAAATCAGTAATATCCATCCAGGAGACAGCAGGTCTGGGAACTGAGAGTGATGTGAGCTTACAGAGTAGACCACTGGACTGAGCTACTTCATTCGTGAAATCCAGAATCTCCACGCCCCAATTAGGTCATTTCAACACTTTGACACAACTTCTTTCCTTCTAAAAATAGGCTGAGCAAGAGCAGCTCTTTCTAGGAGAAACTGTGGATGAGACAGGCTACAGCCAAGGTGGCTATTGGAGAAAACTCACAGCTACATTCACACTATTCTTGGGCAGTAGCACAAATCCCAATTAAAAACCCACATTTTCCATGAAATAGCCAACAGCTTTTCCCCAGAACGAGCAGATGCTGAGCACTGCTGTCAGAAAAACCAGAGCTTTTTTTCAAGGGAAACAGATTGTTCAATGTAAAGAATTCAAAGTATCTGGGAGACCACAAGGAGCAGTAAATCAAAACACACTACTCCCCCCCACCCCTCAAATATTATTTGTGATTCATTTTTGCTTTTCTCTGCTACTTTTACTGAAGTTCCACTCACTCAGCTGCTTGTATAAGAAAAGGCAGGGACAACAGTTCTTTCAACAACTTTTTAGTATGTTTGCCTATGAGTTTTTTCAGTACCCCTATTAACTGGAATTTCTGTCCTCCCTGATCAAACAAAACCACTTGTTGCTGAAGAGGAAAAGCGAAGCCACGTTCTGCCACAACCCATCCACATTCTCTAGGGTCAGTCTCATGCAGAAACAAATACTGCTCTTTGAGTCAACCCATTAAGATCTTTGAGTAACATGTCTCACCAAAAATCAGAGATTTTGTGAAGAAACATATCTTTTAATACCAGCAGTCCTTTGCAGGGTGAAAGGGGAGGAGAAAGATGAATATTTGAAACATTACAAACCTGATTTCTACCTCTGAAGAACAATTTAGATGAAAACCAAAACCTGACCTTAAATTAGGGTCTTAAATTAGAAGCGTATTGAGTTATGGCAAAGTAGAGACCTTGAACATGAGGTTTTGTCTGCCCATTTTTTTCCTTACAATTCAGTGTAGATTTTTCTTGATCACTTCCTCTACAAGCTCAAGTCTTGATACCAAACATCATCTCCACAAAGATCAAGCGCTATGACTTGTGATGGGACTACCTGCAGATAGGGTCACACACACCCCCAGGTTCTAAAAACATCAAGCCAAAGCAAGTCACTTAATGAGTGAACACATGCAAATCTCTAATCCACACAGGCAAATTCTACTACTGTACTACTACTTGGATTAAATAAAGAGTAGGAACCGTAACACAAGTTATTTTACAACAGATCCTGGAAGAAACTTTCTCCCTCCTCACAGTACAATTTGAATGCTGCTGACCAAAAAGTCAAAAGAAAGCTCTAGGTTGAAGTGTGTTGATTGAAAAATCAATGACCTGCAGGCAGCATCTCAGTGATCTCAACGCAATTGTAACAAAAATGATTCTTTTTTTTACTCACTGTTAAATTTTCTCGTCACTTAACTCAACAGTGCTATACAATCTACCCCAGAGCTGCAAGATGTGACGAAACCTCTGGAGAACCAAGAGGCTGAGAGAGCTGGAACTGGTTAGTCTGAAGGAAGAAGCTGAAGTGAGACCTTATTGCTGTATGCAACTACCTGAAAGGAGATTGTCAACAGGTGGGGTTGGTCTCCTGTCACAGTAACAAATGATAGAACAAGAGGAAACGACCTCAAGCTACACCAGGGAGGTTCAGGTTGGGCATTATGAACAGTTTCTTCATGAAAAGGACTCATAAGGCCTTGGAACAAGCTGCCTGAGGAGGGGGTCAGACTGCATTCCTAAACGTGTTTCAAAGTAGTGGAGATCTAGATCAGGGTTTAGGGGTGACCTGGCAGTGCTGGGTTGAAGGTTGGACTTGATCCTCTTAAAGGTCTCTTGGAAGAGGTCCAAACAGGAAGAGAACCAAAGAGATTCTGTAATTTCACAGCAGTTGGCAGTATTTTCTCACTCTATTTCAACTTGTCTTTAACTGACTTTTTGAAGCGATCCTGCACTTTATAAACATTGTCACCTAATAAAAGCACCTGCTGTTTGCTTTGGTTGTTGTACAAGGACACTTACAACTGCTGATTCCAGAGCCAAAAAGAATTCAGCTCCATCTCAATCCTGAAAAGTTACAGAACTTCTATTCCTTTCCTTTCTAACTGGAAAAACAAAAAAAGCCCACAAGCCATTTAAAGCCCTCCAGGGCTGCTGACACCACTACTGCCCTGGGCAGCCTGAGACAGTGTTTGATAACCCTTCCAATGAAGAAATTCTTCCTAATATCCAATCTAAACCTTCACTGGTGCAGCTTGAAGACAGCATCTCTGGTCCTATCAATTGCCATCAGAGAGAAGAGGCTGAATCCCTCTTCACTTCAATCTCCTTTCAACAAATTGCAGAGTAAGGTCCCCCTACTACAAGCTGAACTACTCTGCTTCCTTCAGCTGCTTTTCCGAGCACTTGCGCTCCAGCATCTTCATGAGCCTTGTTGCCTTTGTCTGAACACACTCCAGCATTTCCATGTTCTTGCAGTGAGGCCCAGATTTCAGAGCTTCTCTTGGTGAAGTTTCTTTCTCATGCCAGTGAGCCATGTCTGCTCTATAGCCTCCTGACAGGACAACATCCAATTCCAGCTCTACCACACCAGGAGAAAAGAAAGCACAAGCAACAGCCACTGTACACATGTGCATCTCCTCGAAGAAGCAAGAACATCCAAGGCACTTCCAACCTCCTCTGCAGAGCCCTCCTAAACCCATCTGCAGTCAAGAGCCCCTAGAGCAAATCACTAACTTTCTCAGCCAAAACACTTTTCAAACGAGACCTAGGAGTCAGTGTAAGGGGTCACTGGAACATGGGAAAGCAAATGAAAGCACCAGGAAAAAATGAAAATGACATCAAACTTGCTAAATATGTATTGTTTATTAAGGCTTGTATTCTCCTAGAGGAAAAAGTTAATCTGATGCTGTCCATTACCCCTTACAGGCAGTAACAGTCCAGAGAGACAAGAGTTATACGTTCTAAATACAAGTCTAAATGATACAGATTAAACTTTATTTAAATTGGAGGTCCTTTTTGGAGTAAATAGTTTCAGAAGATAGTTGCTTTCTAATATAGTAAAAGATCCTCTACAATAAACACGTGCAGATTCAGTGTGCTAGAGCAGCGGACATGAGCACCATTTCCATGCTTAATTGGAACTCCAGTTGGTGACAGGTTCTCCGACGGTCCCCTCACTCCACAAAAACATGACAGCAAAATTCAGTTTCTTAAAACAGGTTTTGTTTTTTTTACTCATCCAACAGAAAAAAAAATAATTAGACATACACACTGTCAATTTTAAACATCTGAGGCATAATCCATCATATTATCCGTACTATTAGTTCCTACGTTAAAGCTCAGCATTATTGGTATAAAAACTTTAAATGGCGTTAGGATTGGGAGGGAGTAATGAAGGGAAGGATTAAAAATGATCTGCAATTAACTAATAACACCTGAAAGCTGAACCAGGTTTAAACACACTGTCCAAAACCCCTGCAATGTCGATAGCATCACATTTTTATCATAGAATTAAGCTACAAAATCCATAAAAGCAAAATTATGGCTGAGAGAAAGCACTTTGCTTGCCCTCGGCAGGATATGGTAGAACGGCTGCACACTGAAGCACTGACTTAATGGAACGGGAAATCTCTTCCAGAGAAACAGTTTCACTGAACAAATTTGATTTCTCTACTAGACAGAAAAAAACCAGCCCCAAACATGGCACAGTTAGCCATTTTCAGTGTCATTGTATAGGTAAAGAAAGAGGCAGAGCAGCAGAAGTGATTTGGAACTTGGGGTCTGTTGTTTGGTTCCCCCACACACACACACTTCAAAAATTGTGAAAAGCAGTACCTTAGAAGTTTTATAAATGACACAAATCAATATGTGACTTCTTCTGCCATGAATTAAAATTAAAAAAATAACAATGGGGCAGAGTGGGAAGAGGATAAAGGAAGATTTGAGATGTCCACAATCTCTGTATCCAGCTAGGAACATCATTTGTGCCAAAATTAACTCTTTGGGAAGCACAGACGCTTCAGTATGCTCATGTGTAGGCCCACATTAGGTTAAGTTAACTGTTTACCAACTTAAAAAAAGATACAAAAAGCAGACACACTTTTTATTAATGATTTCTACAGAATTTTACATAGAAAAAAATACAAATTAATGCAGATCCACTTGGGCAAACAAAAAAATAAACTACAATGTACTTAAAGATGCAACAACTTAATTTCCCCTGCACGAGAAGATATTGGAGCTGAAAGCTTTCATTTGTCCTGATGCCAGGATACAGCACCAGTAGACTTAAATTTTCTTTCTCATAGTCGAATTTAATATCAGTTCTAGTACACAGAGCAAACTGTATGTGATCATTCTTATTGTTTGTTTCGATTCTGACGTTCCTGTAAAGAGAAAAAAAGATTATAAAAGATTTAATCAAATGAACAAGCAAGACTTTAGTCATGTAACACAGCTAACGTGACCCCAGATTACTAAACACTTTAATTGACATTGCTGTCACATTTTATAAATGTATTGTTAACACCTGACATACATAGCAAGGACTTGATAACTTAATATTTTAAGTAGAAGATATGAACAAATTCCTGTGCAGTCACTTCAAACTGATGAAGGTTATAGTAATATCAATGTTCCCAGGCAGAAACAGGACCTTCAATACTCCTCCACTCCTCTTTCTGAATTATTTTAACTGCTCCAGTAGTAGCACAATCAAATACTAGCAGAAAGGGAATGGTGGATTAGGGAACTCCATAATACAAGTCCAGTCCTGAAGCATTCAAATTACTTTGGAGTTTAGTTCAGTAAAAGCAGCTATCTGAGCTCTCTAAAATCATGTTCCTAATTCTTCCTGTATGTTCAACTATTTTGAAGCACTACAAGATACTGGACGAGTTGGGGCAAAAAAAAGATCCATCATCAGGTGGAAAAGTTACATACTCTAGGATGGTCTGAGGAAAACCAATATGGCTCAGCTGAACACACAGGAGTTTCCAAGTGTGTCCCAGTACAGAAGCCAGAAGGGTCTCTCTGAAGGCCGACACAGAAGTCTCTGCTAACCAGAAATGCTGAAACCAGGTGAAAGTTATTGACTGCATATCTGCAGGTCCTAAACCTTCACAAAAAACCTAAGGTGTGCTCCCCCCAGCAGCAGACAGTGACATAAAAAGGGGGAGACTTCTCTGTAATTGTTTCAGGAGCCCCGTAAGTTACAGAACACAGGGGCAGCAACACAAACGGAATAAACTTTGCTGGTGTATCTTCAGGCCAGGGGATTTCTTCAGCTAAAGCACTGTGGTGACCAAACAGAAAGGGCTCAACCTTCATGTTTTCTAGCACATCCCAGACCACACAGTGCAGAAATGGCATCTGAAGAATGCAAATACATTGATACAGCACCAATTCCTATTACAAAGAAGAAAATTGTGAAATAGCCTAAGCATAAATGACATTTGATTCCTAAACTAAGGCCTTAAGGTTGTTCTGTGGAATCTTTGTAAAAAAATTCATCTGGAAATTGTTTCTGTTGCCATGCAAAGCTGACTTGCAAACACACCAAATATCATAAAGGTAATAGACTCTATTTGCTGCTTCAGCTGGTCACCGCATAACATGGCATTTTTTGGTAAATGAAATATATTGATTGCTTCCCCCAGGCAGGAGGATATAAATGTTTCAATTGCCCTAATAAAACTGAGTCAGCATTGTCTAGTAAAAATTCTTTATCTGTGATTTAAGATAGCAAAGCTGCTTTAACAAATCACCAAACAGAGCGTTTAAAACAGTTTAATTTGCCATTAAAAAAAAAAAATCTATATTCCTCCTATCTGTGAACTGCTGACTTATGATGAACTGTCAATGAAAGCCATTCCTTAGCAGCAGAGTATCAGAACATATTAGATGGCAAATGTTTTTCATTGTCTGCCTGACATCTGAAACAAAAGATGGTCAGAAATAATCCACACCTGGATGGCATAAACCCCATTTACAGGCTTCCAAAAAAATTGATCAATACTACTTCCCTTTCTAAGGCAGCAAATTCACTTTGCTGCCCTCCCATGTTCATCAGTCTGCTCTTCGCCACAATCACCTTACCCAACTGATTTTTAGTTTTCTCTGTAATTCCACTCTCTTTAAAAAATAAATACAAATCTAAGTTTTCAATTCTTGCAGTCCCACATAAAGAAACAGTTAATCCCATTCTTACTAGCCCCACATCAAAACAGGCAGGTTAGTGCCAGAAACTTCTAGCTAGCACCTGCGAAGTACCTTGACGACTCTCAGAGTCTGAGCTAAGGCTAATTCAGTAAAAAGTGCTCTTTATTATACAATTTACCAAGCAGTTCCTCCTACCTTGTTGCTTGCTGTCTCAGGGGCTAATCTGAGCCTTCCTTTTTAAAAGCATCTGAAGGACACAAACTGGACAGGGAGGAAACTGATGCCACAAATCCTCATTGCTCCTAAGCACAGCTGCTTTTTAGAAGCTTTAACTCTTTCCTCACTGCTATCTAGCTCTGCTGCCAGCAAGGACAAGCAGTTTTGTAAGCAACTAACAAAGCTTTGCTCTTTTTGGTTCTGAAGATCTGCTTGGAGCTTTCCTAGTTTCTCTTCTCCTAAGGAATTCTCTGGTATCTCACTGTGGACTTCCTGTTGCACACTTCTCCAGGACATTAGTACAGGTAGTCTTCAGACACAGGAAAAACAGGTTTTACAAAACCTCCATTCTGCAGACCCTCATCCCTGACAGACTTGTGTTCACCTCAGCCTGAAGGAACAATCAACCTTCTTGCTAAATGCGATTTGTTCAGGTCGGGGAGATGAAAGTGTTCACCTGCTGACAAAATATCAATGATGTCTTTGTATCAGGAAACATAGTGAGCATTTCTCTTAAAACAGAAATGGTTTTTAACTCAGCTCTTGCAGGCCAACACCAAGGTGTCGAACAACTGAATGCCCTGACACAGACCACAGGTGCCAGCACAGCAGTGCTGCCACTGTGACCACCCAGTTAAATACAGATCCAGGAGGGTGAGCTGTTGACAGCAGATCAACCCATCCATCCAATCACAAGACACACACATTTTATTTTATGCATAAATTCATTTTCTTTGCAAGTGTTTTAGCTTTGGAAGATGATTTTGTGAAGACTACACAAGAATGTTCCCAGAGAACACAGTATAATATTGCGTGAATTACTCCATTTTCTTTTTCAATACGTTCTCTCATGCATGTTGCAAATTTTTTTACATGTTACGAGCATGAGTTTTGATCACAGAAGTTGCTCTCCTTGTAGACACTGACTGAAAAACACTAGAAGGGTGAGGAGAGAGTTCATGACACTCACTTTCTTCCAATTTCATTCTGGACACCAACACTTCTATCACTGCTTTCCCAGGTTCTGAGTCACCAGACTGGGTTTGAATGGTGTCTTACTCTTTCAAATTAAAAGCTGAACTTAGATCCTATCATAAAAAAAGCCCTCCTTCAGTTCTAGAAGACAATACAACCCTTAAGTGATACTAGTACCACAGATGAATCTTTGGCACTTCACTGAATATCACACAGCTTTATCCCCACCTAACGCTCATTTGATGATCCAGTGTCACATGTACCACCAACCACCTGAACATGTCAATGAGGGCCTAAGAGACCTTAAGATTCTTTAAAAATCACCATGGGAAGGCTAACTTTGTGAACCAGGAAACCTTCAACAGAAGTTCTCCAAGTGTGTACACATCCTGCAAAGAAACTCTTCAGGTGGCCAGTTGGACTTCTGCAGTTCATTTAGCCAATGAAGCAGAAAATACAGACTTTGCCGGTAATGGCT
Source organism: Upupa epops (assembly GCA_013397515.1). Classification (NCBI taxonomy): domain Eukaryota; kingdom Metazoa; phylum Chordata; class Aves; order Bucerotiformes; family Upupidae; genus Upupa; species Upupa epops. The sequence continues at coordinate 288,752 of VZRI01003318.1, forward strand.
TTATAGAATCCAGCCCGACAAGCAGCACCTTATTTGTCATTCCCTCACTGCTGATCTGCTTTACCTCTGCAGCACTACTACCTTCCTCAGAGTACATGAATTGTCTGTATAGCCCTATTTTCTAAGCTATTTGATGGAAATCATAGAAACATTCTATGCAACTTCTGTTTATTTTCTGAACATGTCATACAAGTTAGAGCCTCTGTTTTTAATGACAGAAAAAAAGCATCACTTTGAAAATGATTGTTATAAAGCAGTGACCTGGCTAAGAATGTTTTATCAGCACTTGGAACAGAAAGTAGGAAACATATCAAAGCAACCCAAAGCAGGATCAAGTCAATAGTTAAATATCAGCCCTAAGCTACTATAAAGCCTAGGAAGTTCAGGTTTCTATATGTAGCCATTGGGATCTCCTTCAGGCAAATACCTTACATGTTCAAGACTAGATTCGCAAGCACTATTCCAGCATTCTACTTCCTTAAACACGTAATATTCTCCTCTCCACACTTCACAGCAAATCACAGGGAAACTCAACATCAATGAAAACAGTAACACACACTCCACCCCACCCCCTCGAAAACACTGGAGAAAGGTACTGGGGTCTTCTAGATTATTCAAGTCTCCCCCTTACATAAAGGGGGATCCCTCTCATCAGGTTACAGGTTGCATTAAATATGCAATTGCTAGAAAGTGTCAAAATGAAGGCTTTCAGGTTTTAGTTTGTAGAACCCCACACCAAGTACATCAGAAACACTAGAAATCCAGAGCTCTCTCTCCCTGCTCACAGGGGGATGCAAAGCACAGCTAGGAAACGCTGAGTTGGAGAGACAGTGATGTGCTTTTTTCCCCATCATTTAAATGTAAATTCCAAGAAGACAGCAATTTTATCTGCACTTTTAAATAGAAATGAAACTTTAAAAACAGCTTGTTCAATTTAAGGTCTAGGAACACACATTAAGTCTTTGCTCAAAAATCACACAGAAGGAAATGTGAGCTGTACCAAGCAGCCAAATAACTGTTTGTTTTGAAATGCTACTAAAAAAGAAGCCTATGAAACACTATCAACACCAAGGAATTTTAAGCATTACTTAACACACTACACACCCTAACACCTATTACTTTGTCAGCTCATTACTTCCAGATTGTGTAATTAGAGAAAGGTGCTCTTGAAACTAAGGTCATGGGATGGAGACGGACACGTCTCTGGCAGTTAACTTAGAGCAAAGTGTGTTAAGTTTTTACTACACTTTCCCAGTCAGTGATCAAGTTTCTCTTAGTCAACACTTCAAGAATTAGAAGACAGATTAGACCCAGAACCTGAAAAGCCTTTATTTACCCAAATAATAACACCACCACACATGACTTCAGCAGCAGAACAGGATCTTCCTAGCACTATTTCAGCAAATTTATGCAGCTCTTTTTTTGCCAGAGATCAACTTAAACAATATCAGGCTTCTTGCTCTTAAAGAAAATGCACAGATTTCAAATGCCAACACAGGCATCAACTCCAACAGGCCAGCTCAAGCCAAAGAGTGTGAATACACTTCATATTTAAGGCAAGGAACTGAATTGGCCATTGCTGGCAGAATCCAGTACTGAACTATTTTCTAGTTTATTAAACATTTTAAAATTAAAAAAATAATTGAACTCCAAATAACGGGACATAATGTTCTTGTCCTGCCTTACTGCTTAGCTTCCTGCCTTGGAACTCATCAGCTATGAAACTGTCACAGGCACATAAGCATCAGTTTGTTTTCTGTGTTGTTAAACACGCGTAAAACCATCGAGTCGAGACGTATTAAAAACATTTCAAATGCCTACTTACATTTCTTTTTCCACCATAGCAGCCTTCACATTTCATTTTCCCCATATCTGTGTATAAAATAAATTTTTTAATAAGTTTACCTTCCGCACCACCTCCTCCTCTTCCTGGCGCTTTTCATAATGAGAAAAGTCATCAAAGATGGAGGTTGTGTGCTTGTAAGTAGCAATAATTTTAAGCACTTGTTTTGCTTTTTCTAAGGGCACCTCCTGTGTGTCACGGGAGTTTGTAACAGGTTTGTTGTCATTGTTCTCCAGCCTGATGTGGCGGAGCTGGTTGTTGGGCACATCCTTCACAAAGATCCACTTGACATCAAATTTCCCCTTCCACTTGTCCTGAGACCAGACACCTGCACTGGTGCCATAGTCTACTGGTGATTTCATCTCTGCTACTCCACAGAAGTGTCCACTGCCATTGACACTGAACAGCAAGTAGACTGGACCTTTGCTGTTCATGGAGCGAAAAGCGCTGTCCAGGCGTTTGTTGCCATGTTCCGTACTACACCAAATAGAATACTTAATGGAACGATGAATATCATCCTCAGAATAGCTCTTTATTATGAACACACGTCCATTTTTAAGGTTCCATTCAAAATCTTTAGGGTTATAGCTGTGAGCAGCTTTCAGTTTTTCAAGAACAGGATGGGACTCGCCACTGGGAACTGGGTTAGGCTGGGCAGTGCCAGCCAAGCTGGTGTCATTACCAGTTCCTCCACTTTGGCCAAAAGCTGCATTTCTGTTGCGAGGAGCTACCCAGCGATTTTGGGGTGGCTGCTGAGGGGTCTGATACTGTGGTTGAGTCAATGGAGGAGGCTGAGTTGGAACAGGTTGAACCATTTGCTGCTGTGGCTGTGGCACAGCCTGAGGAGAAGGGATCTGTTGAGGGGCAGGAACTTTTGCCACAGGACCCTTATTGTCCCATGTACCTATGTCCATATTATGCTTTATAGGCGGAGGAGGCAATGCTCCCCCGATTACAGGTCCAGTTTTTGTTTTCATTTTAGGCTGTGGTTTTGCAGGTTTGCTGGCTATGGCAGCCCAGGAGGTTGGTTTAGATACTGGCAAGTTTACATTAGATCCACCATTCCCAGAGAGGGCCCCTGCCATCCCAGCACTGTTGACAACAGAACCTACTGTTTTCACTGCAGAAGTTGTAACATCTCCACCAATCTTAAGTCCAACCATCCCTTGTTCAATACTGTTCATTCCAGGAGCTTTATTTAACGTATCATTATGAAATCCTGTTTGTCCATCCACAATGGTCCCGCCCAGTGAACTTGGCGGGTAACTGTAGCTGCTCCCATACGCTGAACTTTGTGTCTGCTGTCCTTGGGATCCGCTTGTTCCCCAAGCTGAGAAGGCTGGATTTTCAGGGAAAAAGTTAAATCGGTGTTGATAGATATTATTTCCCAGACCCCCAGGTTGTCCAAACACAGCATCATGCATAAAATGATGATCTCCATTACTGAGCTGTCCATAGGTGGTGAGATACGGGATAGGAGGATCTCCTCCAGTAGACCATGGTGCTTCGCTGAGAGAATAGGGGAACCCAATGGATGGTGGATAGTAACTGGACAGATATGGATCCGTCATTGATGGATAACTACTGTTCTGTTAAAGGAAAAAAATAACAAAATGGTAACTTCAGACAGAAAAAACCCCACCCTTTTATTTTTAAAGAGCCATAAGGCTGTCCATAACCAAATAAAAAAGGACAATAGAAACAAGGTAATTTAATTTCTAATTATAGATCTAAGTTCACATTCCAGGAATGATTTACTGGCTAAAATGCAGTGTCTGGGGATTTATTTATGACATACCCCAGGACAAGGGGCTCACAATGAGGTCAGTACTTGAGATCCTGAAACCATGTACACTTAAGTTATATTACCATGGATATTTAATTAATTCTTCAGTAATTATTCTAGCAACACCCCAAAGTATTTCCACAAACTTCTATAACAATATATTTTGTGTCTCACAGAGCTAAGGATATTTAGCATATCTAGATCATTACACAGTAGAATTTTTATAATAAATTATTAATAAGACAACACACTAACAAATGTTAGACTCCCGATTGCAGAACTGCTGACACCCCATTCTGAAGCAGTTCATGTATGTCCAATTAACAAAGCAAAAGAACAAACAGAGTATTATAGAATAGATTTTATTCCTCTTTAAATAAATGCCAGAGATTTATATTAGAGACCTTCCAGCATGACGCTGTAACTGCAATTACCAGTGAGGGGGAGGAAGGTCAACTTCTCCTGTTAATGAGTCAAACGGTAGCTATCCTTCCCTTACTCATGGAGAGACATTATTTTAAAGAAGAGGAACTAAGAATTCTTTCAAACTGTATGATTTTAAACTTGAGAAAACCCTCCTAAATCAGCAAAACTGCACTGGAATTTCAGTCATTTTTACAAAAATCAGGTTATTTCTCAGCTTGTTCAAAAAATGAAGTAAAAAACCTCCTTGCTGAAGAGAAGGCTAATACCCAACTGATACACAAAGTCATTTTACTGCTCATTTTTTCAATTACTTCTTCCTTTTCGTGATACCCCAATGCCAGAGTAATACAAGATCCTTACGGTATCATTCTGCATGCGGCAATAAGATGCTTCCAGGACTCTCACACAGTAGTACTGCAAACTCCTCTGAGATTTAACAGTCTAAATCCTGGGGTGTTGCTTCAAAAGAAATCAACTCTGCCACTGTTAGTGCTGCCTTTATATACGTGCAAATTCTATTGTTAACAAGATGTACACAATCCACCTTCCTATGAGAAGACTCTCTAGTTACATTTTCTGAGGCTCCCAAGCTAAAGTAATCAATATTACCATACAATAATGTCCTTTTCCCTAAAGACTTTACTTTGTGGTTGCTACATGTTATATCATAAAGCATTCTACAAAGAAAAATTAAAAAAAGAAAATGGAAGGGGAGATAAGGATCTCAAAAAAGGATTCATGTTCCCTATATTCTTCAGATGGAGAAACTGAGATCAAGAAGAGTTAAGGCCAGAGGAAACAGGCGCTTTGTCCTAAAGGAATTCTGTTAGAAGGATTCTAGACAGTTCCTGAGGCTGTGATCAACCATCTCACAGCCTGCGAAGTTGTTAGAAGGATTCTAAGATTAAAGGAAAGTTTCAGCAGGTGTCCTTACAAAACATTCCATCTATTGTGACTGGGTTTATGACAGAGGATGTAAAAGAAATCCTAACAGAAGTCCTTCACTACAACAGCAGAACATGTATTTAAACAAACTTATCCTTGACCTTTCTGCACTATTCCATTAAGTTTTAGGGTTAACTTTTTTTTTTAAATTTACTCAAACCCAACAAACCAACCCAGCCATTCCATAAGCAAGGAAGGGAATCTTCCTCCATCACATACGATGCTAGTAATTCCCTGTTATTGATGAGTACCTTTGGTACCCTAATGATATTATCTGGGTAATACCTTTGAGCAGAACTTTGTATGAGAAGATTCCACCTCCCTCAGTTTCCTCTACACTTAGATGTTTTTTTCAGTGTGCTTTACAACAAAAACCTACCGCATCTTGAATTTGACCTGCATTAACACTACTACTTGGATACTAGAACATTCATAGAAAGAAAAGGCAGCACCACTTAGGAACAGTTGTCAATAGAAAGATGGAAGACAAATTCTATTTCATTATACAACATGTTCACTTTAAAGACTAATTTCTATTTCTAAAAAGAGAAAATTAATACAATATCACCTACCTACATTCAACCTTTGATGTCAACTTTATGGTGGCATCAGATGAGGGCTTCATTTCAGAAGTATTTTTTTTAGTATCTACCTGCATTCCAATCTTTTTTTTTTTGTCAGTCACTTGTATTTTACAGTCATTTTGAATGGCTGAATAAATTTGACTGAATAACTGCATAATAAGGCTTTGTTCAGGAACATGGTTGTCTTAGTACAAAAATCTCACAATCCTAATTAATGCTACTGTCACTGCACTTAAAATTGCAGGATGACTACAGAAGAGTATCTTAGAACATGCCTGTTTCTTACCGTGGTATAAATAAATCAGTCAAAAAGGATCTGCACTTTCTTTTCAAAAAACCTTATCAGAATTATAAAAAGTCTAATGGTTGTAACAATTTATCCATTTAAACCTAATAATTTATCTCATTGCCAGCTAGGAAATCTTAGATTTTAGCTGCAATAGCTGGTTCCACATTTTTCCCTAGATGAAGTTTTAAGTTTGGTACATTTCACATTTGGAAATTAATTGGGTTTGATTAATAATTGGTTTTAAACAACTAAAGTATAAATGTGATCAAGTAGGATTTCAAAAAAATTAAAGAACGGTGAAAATTTTAAGTTCTTTCAAAACAGATTTTGCATAATGAAAGAAAAAATATTTTACTTCCTTCCCCCCCCCCACAAAGTTCCCTGCTTTTATCCCTGCTACAACACACGCATTCCAGAAGAATGTTTCCTATTAAACCATTTTAACTTTAATTCTGTAGAACACGTCTGTGCTACACAGGAGCAGGATGCTTAACCTGGGAGAAAGAAGCCACCCAGTGCAGAGCTCTGGAGACAATCCACCCACGTTGTCATAGATACACTTGTCCTGGCTTCCACAGCACTATGCCTGGATTGCTCCTAGCATGGAAACAACCTCAAGCAGGGCTATACTGTAGTGGAGTCTGCACTCTTCCTGCAGCTGCTGTGACTCCAACCAAACCTGTAACACATTTCCACCCACCTCACTACTGTTAACTACATTTACTACTCCTGGAAGATGACCCAGAGCCAGCAGGTGAATTTAAACCGTTTGCTTGGGTGCTCACTTTCAAAATTAAATTAGTTTCCACAAATGAAATAGAACAGACATTACAACACTTGTTGGGGTTTTTTTTAGCATGTAGAATAATTTTGCTTGCAAAGAAAATTCAGTACTGTCACCAATAGAGGCATCTAGCAGCTTCAAGCTAGATTACAAACTTCCCTTCTAAAGTGTAACAATCTTTCTGCTAAGAAATAATGAAGTACCTTGGCAGGTGTCTCTAAGCAGTACTTCATATTTGTGACAGAAAACTTTGTATCTCCAGTTTCTCTACATTTTGTTCCTTCCAAATATTTGAATTCTAATTCCAAATTTACTTCAGTTTGAAAGTATTTTCAAATATCATGGTATTAAGTCATAGGTGTTGATTTAACATACAGCATAATGAATTGGATTATAGTGAGAGTTTATATTACAGGGCCTTACTCTTAAAATAAACCATCTTTAATTCTGAAGATATTTCAGAGGGCATGAAATAAAAACATTTCTTGAAAAAAAGAAAAAGCCAGCAGGATAACTCTACAAGCTAGAAGCATCAAATCCAAATTCCCAACTCTCTAATTTCTAGGATTACAGAAATTCCACAAATCAGAACAGTCTACAAACAGAACCTTCAGACTCCCACAGGCAAATCTGTCACAGAACCATGTGATCAAATAGCCTGTCACAGTTCGGCCATATCAATAACCTGCAACTGAAGGAACCATCTGCATAAACTAGTTGGAGCATTAACTTCATTTACACTTGCAGCCATCCGGATATGCAGAGTAATATTAGCTTTGTGAGCACAAATGCTAGTTGTATTACCAAGTAACACAATACGCCAGTCATTTCTTTTTCCATTTCTATTTAAGGAATTTGCTCCCTCGACACAATCCTATGAATTGAGTGCGAGCAGCATGCCAAAGAAAGAAAAAAAAGACAAACTAAGTTAAAAATACACTAACCTGATTTGACTGCCCAGAAAGGTAAGGTTCAAAATCGTTGTCGTGAACTGTATCCTTCTGATGTAACGAACCATTTTGTACTAGAAGGAAAACATTACAATACATTATAATCCTGACCAGTAGCATTTTGGTAACGAGTTCTACCCTACATTATTTTATGACTTTCTTACTCAAAAACTCATCAAAAGACCAAGGGGTGACATTTTTCCCCCAAAACGGTTTATATTATTGCCTAGAAAGCTAAATTGAAGATTGGAGAAAATTTGCAAATAAAAATTAATAAAACTGTACAGCTGGAAGTCAGCAGGTAGTTCATGTATATTATCCCTGAACAAAATGTAACCATCATCGAAAAGTTTTGTGAAATATATCAGGAAGCAACATCTACTATTCCGGCCCCTAACCAGAACTCTCAGAAATTAAGTCACAGTTCTCCCAGCATAAGTTATTTCCTGCTTAAGTTAAATTAAGGCAAGGCAAGGTTACATTTAATTACCAGATAAGGACTGTTAAAAGCTTTGATGTCCTGACATTTTCAGGCAAGCCTATGTTTTCATGTGTAAAACAGCAGTATCTGCCATAACCAAAGAATAAACTAACTAATTAAGCCTACTTAAGTATAAAGTAATGTGCAAAAAGCACTCCAAGTTCTTTACTGAAAGAAATACAACACCAAAACTGTTATTAGATCACGTCAAATCATTTCCTTGGTTGATTTAAATTGAGAAAAACACAGGTTAATTGCATTATGCATCTAGCTACTTTCTTTACCTATTTTATAGAAGAGCTGAAGTAATACGCAAGTAACACTACATCTAATAGGATGTTTGGACAAGAAGTTTGGGAAGTTACCAGAATATTTCTGCAAAGATTGTCAGGGAGAGTAGAGGCAGAAGAGTATTTACAAACACAGGAAATACCACCAAACTTTCAGTAACTAGAAAGTAGCTGGATTTCTAAAGCATATCAAGATATACTAAAAGCATCTGCAAGCTGAATACTGGAATACTGTAATTTTTCTTAGCCTGAGCAGTTACACACTTATTAGCGATCACAGCAATAAGGTATTTCCTTATGTGACTTGTTATTAATTTTTAATGAGCATGGGAAGCACCATAAAAAGCTCACTGTCTCATCAACAGTTAACTTTTTTATTTAAAATTCTTCAAACAATTAAGTCTACAGTTTTATATATGACAGCAAACAACAGGGCAGTAACACAACATACAGTTCACAGAAGAGGAGGAGACTGAGAAAGTAGGAAAAAACCCCACACTGAACAGGCACATCCCTGTGACTTTATGTAGAAATCTGCTTTATTTTGCTGAACACTATTTTAACGTTTGGTATTAACACAGTCCTTGCCACTGTAAACCCAATCACATAAGTGATACGCAAGGAAGCTTGTATGAGTAAGAGTTTACGGTTGATGTTATTTTTGAAACAGAACACAAGTTCCCTTGTTCCAGATGTTACCCAGAGGGACTAAGTACCAAACCCTTCTGCAAGTAATAACCTCTGTCATTCATCTGTTACAGTAAAAACTTAATCAGATCTCAGCATGATCCTCACCTTTATTATCTTGTCCTTTCGGTCTCTGGGAAGCCATCACACATGATTGGGTAAAGATAACGACGAGAAAAAAAAAGAGGGGAAATAAAAAAGTTAATTTTAGGAAAAAAATGCTTATATTGTCTCTGCAAAACATACAGCTCACAGAGAGCGATAAGAGGCTCATAAATACGGCTAACAAGATCATCAAGTTTGTTTAAGCCGGGGCTGAGGAAGATGTTTCACATTTCATTCAGCGATGGCCTTCCTTAGAAATGGCCACGGGGGAAGTTAACAAGATGAAGCTCCAAAGCAGCCATGAGGGAAAAGCAAAGCCTCTCCAGGGTCAGACCCCAGGAAAATCCCCCGCCCCGGGAGAGGGGAGGAGGCCCCGCGCTCCGCCTCGCCTCTTACCTGAGGGTCAACGCTTGTGGCAGACATAATTCATGTACAGGGCCGCCGGGATCCAGCAGAGAGGGACGGGGCAGAAGACAGCAGCGCCGGGGAGTGGGAGAGGAGGGCCCTGGGGCCTGTCCCGCTGCGCTGGGCCGCAGCGGCGGACCGAGCCCACAGCTCCCCACTCCAATGGCGGCGGGCGCCGGGCTGCGGTGACGTCAGCGCCGGGAGGGCGCTGGGCACGCCGGGAAAGGGGCGGTGCGGGACGGGGAAAGGCGCGCTCGGAGCGCGGCGGCACCTGCTACGCGTGCGCGGAGCCAGAACTGGGCCCGAGTGGGCTGGGCCTGTAGGGGATGGGCGGGGCTTTATCGGCCCGTTCGCGCCTTTCAGGCTCCGCTCAGGTCGAGTCTGGTCCTGGGTCCTTCAGGCAGAGGGTCCGGAGCGGCCTCTCGACAGGGATGTTTCTCATCGCCACGGGGCTTGTCAGTTTCGTTAATTTTATGGCTCTGGCTGCTGGTTAAGCAGGAGCCGTGGGGAATCTTTAGCCGTGAGCCCTCTTTAGTGTAGCCCCACTGAGTTTAGCAGAGCTAGGGCTAAGTCAGGGGTTTCCCTCGGGATTTGTTATCTGTGATATTGTGATGAGGAGCAGAATCCTCTCCCCATATGCTATCAATGTATAGGCCATTATTTCTTTTACCTTTGGTGCATTAAAACAGTTGGTAGCCAGAAAAGTCCATCAGGTAACCAGAAGTCACCAAGACTGTCTTCTGTGTCTTATGGGTGTCTGTCTGTTTGGAGAAGGGAAGTCATGGCCCCCTTAATTGGCTGAAAACCTGACTTTTCTGGAAGGTATCCAAACAGCAGCAGAGGTTTAGCTTGGCAAGTTGGTTTGCTCTGAACATCCCCTACCCTCTGTAGGTTTCTTGACGGAAGCATGCACTATTAACCCTCTAGGTATGAGCAATGGAAGACCTTTCTGAAAGAAGTGAAAATCAGGCCTTCAGCATGTGTCTGGTACAGGTGTGTTATGTATTTGTGCCTGAGAGAATTAACTTGACCTCCAAACTAGATGTAGTACCAGCTTGTGTGATGCTGGTGTCCAGTCATGTTCCTAGAACTCTGGCCTAGGACTTGAGTCTGAAGAGGAGGCTGAGAGTAGAATTTATCACTGTCTACAACTATCTGAAAGGGGGTAGGTCTTTTCTCACAAGGAACGTGTGATAGGACAAGAGGAAATAGCCTCAAGTTGCCCCAGTAGTTTAGTTGGACATTAGGAATAACTTCTTCATGGAAAGGGCCATCAGGCCTGTGAACAGGCTGCCCAGGGAGGGAGTTGAATCACTATCCCTGAATGTGTTTGAAAGTCATGGACATTGTTACTCAGGGACAGGGTTTACTGATGGCCTTGGGACAATTGGCTTAATGGTTGGACTCCTTAATCTTAAAGGTCTTTCCCAACCTAAATGATTCTATGATTAACACTCAACCAGACTGGACAGTAGTTCAACAAGTTACCAAGCCTTTGTAATTATTTCCATGATTAATTTGCGGGGTAAAAGTGGCAAATTCCTCAGGAAAGATACTAGACAGTTCAATTATTCCTTCCTTTGGGTCAAACCCAGGGCCTTTTCTGTGTTCACATACCTGGAGTTGTTAGTTTGAGTCTAATAAAATACCTGAAATAAATAGTCCAATTCCTTTTGTCCTTATCCTGATCTGTTGTCCAGTGATAAGGAAGAAGCAGTGTGTTAACTCTGAACTCCAGGAGGTGTTTTGGCGTTCTTTGTTTGGCTTCAGTAACAAGTTCTCTTCATACTTATAGCTATGGACAAGCCAGTATGATTGTGCTCTCAGAGGCCCTGAGGGATCCAGAAAGGCTGTTTCTCTAAAGAGCAGCACTTCAAAAACAAATATGAGGACAAAAGCAAACGGCATGGCTAAAGAATGGAACATCTGTTAGGAAGGAGGAGGGAAAGGCTTGTCCTGGGTACTTGAGTGATGGGCATTGCGCTGAGGTCCATGTGATTGTGTAAATGTTCACTAGTCTTGATATAGAAACTGTGTGACTATGAATCATCCTTGCCGTGAGTGTATGTGGGCAGGATGTTAGCTGTATTTGCCTCAGCCTGGGAAGGCACAGGGGACAACAGCTATTAGTTTAAACCTGAGATTTCAGCAAACATGGAGCATATTAGGTGCATATATATATGCGTGTGTGTGTGTCCCTAAATCCATCTCTGTGGGGATATTGGATTTTGCCTTTGCATTAGGAAAGTATGAGTTATTGCTTCTTCCCAATAACTTTAGCAATGATCTTGTCTCTCCATCAAGAAACACACCATCTTTTGGAAACAAAACCAGAAAGATGAGAACTTAAGGCATATAAATAATAAAATATTCAGAGTTATATCCACTTGGAATGCTCTTGGAGTGTAACACTGTAATTTAGGGAATAACACTGGGTTTTGTTTGATTTTTGGAATTGTTGAGAGAAACGTGGTGTCATGTTCTTCCAGTAGAAGAAAAAGTTACAAGTATCTTTTTCTTCCCACTCTGCAATCTCAGAAGAGTTCATGTATAAATTACAAAATAGTTGTGGGTTTGTTTTTTTTTTTAAATTTAGATTTTACAGGGCTTTTATGCAGGGGTAGAATCATACACTGCCATGCTGGAAACCTTCTGCATCCCACAGCCCTGTGAAATGTAAGCAAAGCAAGAATCCAACATTCATTCCCGTCGTTTTCAGGTGAGAAATAAAAGCAGATAACCAGAGAAATAGTATCTCTTCTTCTCTCCTGTTTTTCATGTCACTGACACCTTATTTGTGAAAACATGAGAAGGGAAATCATCTGCAAGAAGTCTGGCCTGGGAACAATTATCATCTGTTGTCTGTCCTCCTCTTCTTCAATCTTGTCACTGATTATCGATACAGAGACAAAATAAACCTGTTACAATTCAATTTGATGGAGAAAACCAGATGATTGCTAATGTGAGTAGCTCAAGAACAGATCTTTTTGTCTGGCATCAAAGCCATCTTCTCTCTTCAGTGAAAACACATCCTAAAGTGGAGCAGAATTTAATTGGAAAATCGTATGTACCATGTTTCTTGATGGCTAATTTTCCACCTATTAAGAAGTAGGATGAGCTCTGTTAGAGCCATTACAATGCCTGACAAATCCCTTCGTAAAGGCAAGTAGTGGCTGAATGGTGGGACTCACCAACTGACAGCAAACCCTACCGAAGAGCTGTTGGTTTTATTTGCAAACATTTTGAAGTAGTGATGCCACCCAGTTTATGTAAGGCTACATGTCCTCTGCTTTATTACCTCCTGCAATGGTTGGCATCAGGGAGAAACAGAAGCAGAGAAGAAGGAGACACACAACTGATCTTTGAGAAAGCCAGCCAGATCCTACTCAATAAAGAGAGGAAGAAAGGGACTATGGTTGCAATTCTTTATGCTCACAGTGGGAATGGTATCTGGCTGAAGCTGTAACATTGCTAATCCAAACGGTGCTGCTCAGCCCTTGAAACACCCTGCTTTCTCTTTGGATATCACATTGAACTTCTGGAAACTAAAGCTAGTTTATTCAGTTTGGGGCAGTGCTGAATTTTTACAGATTTTATTTCTGTATTCAGAAAGCTGTAGGAAACAAATAGCTCGAGTAATGAGTGGAGTTTGGTTTTGTTGTTTGTTTGTTATCCCTGTGATGTTTTATTTTTCCTCACTGGCAAAAGCAAGAACAGGTATAGAACCAAATAAAGAGACATTGTTTTGTGACTGACCCTTAATTTACTCATGAAAGACAACAGTCTTGAGTGAAACCACACCAAGCAGCTTCAGCCCCTATGTAGAACCTTGAAGCTGGAGATGCAGAGCTCCATTAGAGTCTTTCCAGGAGCTCCACTCACTTCATCCCTTTTGAACTCTGTCATGCTGTCTCCAGCTATACTTTGCACCTTATATTTATTGATTACCTTCCTTACAAATCAGGCTGACACTAGCCAACATATTTTTTATTATGTTTGCATTCCTTTAATTTAGGAGTGTTTCACATCACTGTCTAGTGTTGATGTGCAGTTACCCTTGGAATGAGCTTAGAAAAGCAGGACCTGTCCTGGACTTCTGGGTGATTCTGCCTGATCCCCACATTTGTTTGTTGTCAGCATGTTACACTCTTTAAATGAAGAAGCATTCAGAAGTTCAACATGATATCTTAATTGTCTGAAAATGAATTAAAAATGTGAATAAATTGCTAAAATATCCCAGTATTATACACATACAGTACATTTGCTTTCAAACCTTTTGTGTGCTAAAATAAAACCCTGTCATTTATCCATGGTAACTTGTTTTTAATTGCCCTCAGCACGAAGCTTGGTATTGCTTCATCTTCTTCTACAGTCATCTCACAAATTCTTCTGAACTTTCTTTTATGGGCAAAATGTTGCCCCCTAAAATCACATGAAAAGCAACCAACCCCCAGAGAAGACCAATGTTAAACTTGTCTGGACCACCGCACAATGAAAGCATAATATGTACACTAACAAAACCCCCCAAGAATCCCTGCCAGAATCAGTCACAGTTTGTGAATTAACTGAGAAGCTGCCTTTCAGCTCCTCTGAGTTTTTACATAGTTTTAATGTCACTCTGCAGACTCCCCTTGTATAGGCTGGGCAGTTCTGGTGCTGCCTTGGACCATGGGCATGTCTGTTCAGTTACATGAAAACAACAGCAAAAATCAATCTAAACTTGTAAAGAAGAGGGTCTGTGGAGCAGACAGTTGTGTGCAATTGCATGTAAATTCATTACAGGCAGAAAAACAAGAACCACATCCATTGGGTACAAGGTTCTCTAAATTTTGTATATAGGCACTGCCCTCTGCTGCTCAGGGCGTTTCATTAACTCCTATTTAATTAACAGTTTCAGTGCTCTTAATTCAAATGTTTGTATGGAATTGGACTCTGGATCTCTTTTCTCCAAAGAAAAACCCTGGTTTAACATTATTATACAAAGGTAAATCACCCGTGTTCTTGCATTAACAACATGCCTGTTTGTCAGGCATATAGTTTGGAATGAACTCCTCAGGCAGAAAAGTGGTAGAGGAAAACACATTTGAAAGTAATGCTACCCTTCAAAATCAACCCTAAAATCTGTCATTCTGAGTCGTGACCACAGGAAGGCAAAGAATTGGGAAGATGTGATTGTAGTAAGAGTGTTTATTCACAAAGCTGGGGAGGGACTTTTTAGGAGAGACTCAGGTGATAGGACAAAGGAGATGGGTTCAAGCTAAAAGAGGAGAGGCTTAGGTTAGACCTTAGGGAGAAATTCCTCCCTGTGAGGGTGCTGAGGCACTGGAACAGGCTGCCCAGGATGGTCATGGCTGTTCCAACACTGGAAGTGTCCAAGGACAGGTTGACAGGACTCTGGGCAACCTGGTCCAGTGAAAGGTAGACCTGGCCATCAGAGGCAGTTAGAACTGGGTGAACTTGGAGATCCCTTCCAAACCGAATCAGTCTGTGAAAGTAAAGGCAGTGCAATCTGTTAAAGCTATCCCGAGTAAACCCTTATTGCTCTTTACCTGTTAATTCTAATTTCTATATAAATTGCAAGGTGCAAAACATCTTGTGTGAGAGCAACCTGAAGGGGCTCTAGAAGTGGTACAGAATCACCAGTTTATTATTTTATTGCTTTCTATTTTTTCAGCAGCCCAAAGTTATTTTCTGGAGAGAATTTGAGCTTACCCTTCCCCATTTCTAGAGGTGAAAATTAGCCTGTTAGCCAATGGAGAATTTCAGCACAAACTGAACCAATCAGGGAAAACAAAGGAGTAGAAATGACCCCGGGGCTGGTGGGAGGAGGATTGGGGGGGTGTCACTTACTGCTTAGAGAGATTCATCCTCTTTAAGGAAGATCTTTTTCTTATTGAGTAGCCAAAGAGGAGTAGAAGCTTGGAGTTTGTGAAGTTGAGAGCTTTCTTGTTCTTGGAAGTACTTTTTGTCTGTTTCTGTTTTATTTTACCTTGTTACAGGTAAGGTTTTTTTATCAATTCTGGTTTTCTTGCCCTGGTTGCTGCTGATACTGGTTGTAATGCTGCTTAGCAAGTGTATTTCTGTGCAGAGTGAGTAGTTTGGGGGATAATCTTGGCTTTTAATTATGTTGTAGCTGTTTAAAATAGTTTTTCTTGTTAGATAAGTTCATGGGTTTTCTTCAGAACACTTACATGTTTCTAATGTAGGTAAACCCCTTAAGGATTTCTTCATAAATAAAAGATAAGCATATTTTTTCTTCTGTGTTGCATCTGTAGAAAAGGAGGCTGAGGGGAGACTTTCTCCCTTTCTACAACTACCTGAAATGGGGGTGTAGAGAAGCTGAAGTTGGTTTCTTTACACAAGGAACAAGTAGTAAGATAAGAGGAAATGGCCTCAAGTTGCTGCAGAGGAGGTTTAGGCTGGATGTTAGGAGAAGCTCCTTCATGGAAAGATCCATCAGGCCTTGGAACAGGCCGCCCAATGTTTGGATTGGCACCCTGGATGTGTTTATAAGTCACATAGATCTGGAGCTTAAGGACAGGGTTTAGGTTTAGGGTCTGGTCCTGGGACAGTTAAGTTAGTAGTTGCATTTGATGATCTTGAAAGGTTTCTTCAGCCTAAAACTACCATAATCCTTCTACATAGAAGACATCATTTTTAGTTTAAGAGTAACAGGATTTTGCTTGTTAAAGGCCACAGTGAGAGTGAAGTTGGGACTGCAGATCTGTGGGCGAGACTTAACGTTGCTTCCCTGTGTTCTGAGTAAAATCTGCTGTGCAGGCTAAATGAGTGCCTGCTCCAAAGATAGTTTAGCTTGCAAATTCTGTTCTTTCTTTCCTTATGGATTTTTCTTGATTCTGGTAATGTAGCTCTTGAGTAGCTAATGTATTAAATAAAAGAGACTATCTAGAATGTGTTTTAGAGGTGTAGGAAACAAAAGCTCTATCTTCTCTGACTATAACTATAGAAAAAAATTCTAGTTTCTAATTACCTTTCTCTCTCTTAATGCCTTTTGGCATGAAGCATGTGCTTGAGCAAGCTTGCTTTTGCTTTTTTAATCTCACTGAATATAAAATAACCCATAAAGGGTGGCTTTAACTCTCATAAAAGGTCTTGCAACTTTAAGGTTTTTTCCCTTAAGCATACTGTGACACTAAATGAAGAGGAATAGTCCTTCAGCCCTGAGTTCTGCTTAGTTGTTTAACTTGATTTTTCAGAAAGTACATTGCAATAGCTAATTATTAAGTTAATAATGTGATGTACTGGCTTTAAAACAACCTTATTTTTAGAAGAGGGTGTGTATATATAATATTTAAAAGACACAAAAATACATTACTAAATTAAGGGAAAAAGATGTACTTTTATGATGTTTTGAATCAACGTTCTTTCAATACTTAGCTCTGATAACTGGTACATTGCACTTGGTTGGGATGAATTGACCTGTTTGTATTAGGTGCTGAAGGGATTTCCAGGCCACTTAATTATAAACATGGATTTGGTTGCACCTGGCACCTCATCAGGGGTGTAGTGACTCTAAAACAGGAGAGTTACCTTAGGTAAATTGATCCTGGCGCTCAGCTGTGTAACTGTGACCTTTCCAGTGTGTTTTGATATGCCAGCCATATTGAAAGTATTGGCAGCAGAGTTGTGGTTTATATCCCTTATGTGGGGCACGGCTGTTGTTACCTTAAGCAGGATGAGGGTTTGGAGTATCAGTGGATCAAGAGCTTCTTTAATTTCACTTCTACACACTAGTACAGAGAAAATGCTTTCCCTTGATTTAAAGGCACTTCAATGGATCTAATTAACTTTGTGTCCTGGAGAAGTTCTTTTGCACGGATATTTGTCTTTTCTGCTTAATTTGCATTATAAGATTATGAAAAATCTACAGATGCTCTTTTGGCTGTAAAGTGAACATTGAGATGCTCCTGGGTGTGGCTGTTCTCTGCTTTATGGTATGTCTTATGCCCCCTTCAGTCTGCTTTTATGGGGGTAGACGTCTTTTTACTGTTGACTTAAAAGCTGAACAAAAGATCTGAGGATTTATCATGCAGATTAGATGTTGAGAGTTGGATTGGCTCAGCAAGGGAGGCAGCACAGGCTTAGCCCTCCCCCTTCACTGTGTTCCCATGAGCATCTCTCCTAGCTTGGAAAATGCTGGTATCTTCCCTTCAGATACTAGTGAGGATTCAGCAAAAGCTCAACAGCACAGAGTAGGAGCACCAGATCTCTGATTGGGCTGCAATTCCATAACAGGCTCAGCTTTGTCAACTCTAGGAACTTTCTGGAATGTGCATGGGGGTGAGGAACAAATAACATGAGGTGAGTGCTGCCTGAAACCAGAAATTCTGCTGACTGATCTGGGCTTTTCTCTTTCAGAACGAGAACATGGGGGACATGACACCAACAGAGGAGGATGAGCACAGGGCTGCTTGCTACATGGTCTATGAAAGAGGAATGAGGAGTGAAGCGAGACGACTGAGGACTTTCTATGATTGGCCAAGCACCTCACCTGTATCTGCCCTAGATTTGGTCAAGGCTGGCTTCTTCTATGTGGGGCCAGGTGATCAAGTACAATGCTTCTGCTGTGGTTTGGTCCTGAGGGACTGGGTACCTGGTGATTGTCCTGTAATGGAGCATCAGAAGTTCTTGCCTTCCTGCAGTTTCATTTGTGGTGAGGATGTTGGGAACCAGGAGATGCTTCCTCATCAGGACACCTTTGACACTGTGGATGGGCAGTTGCTTAGCCTTTTGCAGAGGACAGACACTGAGGCAACATCCCTGCTCAGTGTATCAGCATACCCAGAGATGGTAACAGAGGAGATGAGACTATTCACCTTCCAGAACTGGCCGCGATATACAGACACAAATCCTGAGCAACTGGCTAGAGCAGGATTATTTTACACTGGTAGGTGCTCCAGGAAATCTGTTTTTAATTTATTCCAGTTATCCTTTGGAGGTGTCACTTCTCACTAATACTTGTAAGCATGTACAGTTCAGCTATAAACCACATCTGTCCTTTGGCTGTTTCACTTGCTGCTCATGTAGAATTCACTTTAACTACTGTTTAGGACATCTATCTCACATCACTGTGGAAAGAAGTAATGGACAGGGTCCATTAAATGAATCTCCCTTAGCACAAATGAACCCCTGCATCCCCAATGCCTCCTGCTCTTGTGGTTGAAGTTTTATTTAGAATTTTCACTTGAATACTGTTTGTTAGAGGTGGAAATAAGGATAAACCAGCCTTTAATTCTGTGATGGCTGGAAAAAAGCTGAGATGCGACATGGTGAATGGCATACCTGTAGGGAAGTCTGGTTAAATACCTGACTTTATATTCTTTTTGCTCGAGTTGGAGGAAGTGACTTGTTGGTTTGCTGGAATGTATCCACTTTGGGGAGACTTTCACTTAGCTGGACCCAGGTAATGTAATTTAATAACAAGCACCTGTACCTGGCTATTTGGAGTACAGTAGCAGGAGTCAAACACCGTATCTGCTGAGATGGAAGAGTATCAGATTAGCTTAACTGCTGCTTACAAAAGCAGATTTTAAAATGTTGAATTAAAACTTAATGTTATTAATATAAGGCAGACAGGACCAGCATAACCAGGAACATGAACGGTGAAGCAGTGTCTGAAGCTGAGAACTTATGTGACTGTGTTGCAGAGCAGCTCTTTTAAGATATTTTCTTTGAGAGCTCATTAGCTCATTAGGCAGCAGCAGCATGATGTGGCACTTCCAGGGGGTCCCTCAAGCACTTGAGTTAAGCCAAACAGTGCTCTAACACGGCAGTGTTTAGAAGTTGGTGTCTGTGACTCAAAGTCCCTGCAGCCTTTTCTTATACTGTTTTGTTGCCCTTAGGGCAGGGCATTTGCAAGCAGCTCTTTACTGGGTTTGGCTTTAATACCTGTTTTACTGTGCTTTCTGTGATGCAATGCACTGCAGCAGAATGTACTGCCTGGTCCGTGTTGTGACAACTTCTTATGCCTGAGATGGAAGGTGTGTATGCTGTCTAACTGTGCCTGCTGCTGGTTGTGGCAGGTCGTGTCTGGGAAGTAAAGCATGCTTACAGGTATAATTAATGTTCACTCTGAAAGATTGGGTAGGTATGTGTGTATACAGGAGCTGTAGTGCTCACATGCTGCCTGTTAGCTTGTGACTCAGCTCTGGAATAATCTTGGCTGCTGCAGCTCTGAGAGTTCAACTCTGTTTCCTATACCTATACTACTTGCACAACACTGGTAAATTGTCAGGCCATCATAGAGTCATTCAGGTTGGTAAAGACCAACCACAAGGTCACCACTAGACCAGACCTCTAGGTACCACATCTAAAGGAACTTTAAACGCTGTTGGGTATGTTGACTCAAATGCCTTTTATTCTTCCAGTGAAATAAATGTTTCTGCTGTCCAGCCTAACCCTTCCCCAGGGTTGTGGCTGGTCCCTCTTGTTCTATTGCTAATGATCTGGTGGGAAGGGCCCAACACACACCTCTGTGCAACGTCCCTTTAGCTAATTATAGAGGGTGTTAAGGCTTCCCCTCACCCTCTTCAAGCTGAACAGCCCCAGCTCCCTCAGCTGCTCACTATAAGACCTTATGTCTGGGTCCTTTACCAGCTTTGTTGCTTTAAAGCAATGATGTGCTCACCTACCCAGAAGCTTGTTTTCTGCTGAATCTCTCTCTGGGTTCTCATTCAGGGCCAGGAGAACACAATGTCTCTCATGTCAAATAATCTTTGTTGTTTCAGGACAAGGAGACTTTGTGAGGTGCTTTCACTGTGGTGGAGGTATGATGAACTGGTTGTTGGGAGATGATCCTTGGAGGGAACATGCCAAATGGTATCCAGAGTAAGTCAGTCTTGATTGACAAAATGTTATTTCTAGCAAGACTAAAAGATAAAGTTGACTTCTTTCATAAGACATAAGTACCCCCACTTGAGAGAGAAGTGGATTGCAGATGTACTGGCAGTCCAGTCTGTTAGTTTAGTTTGATATTTTTCTGTCTATAAGAGCAGGTGGAAAGCTGGTCAGGTATTTCAATCAAACAACACCATAAAGTATTGCAGTAGACTGTAACTCTCTGGAAATCCCTGAAACCCTAAGATGTTCTGAAGAGACATGTTTTCTCAGGTATTGCCACTTCTGTTCCAATGGCTGATTTATCGCTGGGATGTCATGTTAGTGGCACAACCCACCAGATGATAGGTGTCTGAGCTATAAGTAAAAGCCTGCTTAAGTAGAAGCAACAAAGCCTGAATATTTAGACCCTCACTTTAAAAGTAAAATTAAATGTTCAAGTTTGGATAGTCACCTTATTCAGACCTTTAGGTTTTCTAATGTGACCTGGAGCTTATCTAAAAGTTCAATTAAAATAACTTTATTTGCTGCCAAAGGACAGCTTTGTTTTCTACTGCTTTGAGGTACAAAAAGGAAGGTCTTGTAAACCTTGGGTTTTTTTTGTAGTAGTTATGTTTTTCTGTGAACTGGTCTGTTATCACTTTAATCTGTGATCTGTTCCAAAAGATGTTGCAACTGAGCATCTCAGACCAGACATGGAGAATAAGTGGGGGGAAGATCATGAGCTGCTTATTGCTGCTCTTCATTCAAGGAGGGGTACTCCTATAATTAACATAGCAGCATGCTCATAACTCAAGCGCCTTTTGCTTCTGAAATGCAGACTACAACTGCTGCTTTCACCTGAGAGATCCTGTGCTGATGTATCTAAATCTTTCTGCTTACAGCTGTGAATTTTTATTGCAATCACGAGGGAGAGAATTTGTTAACAGTGTTCGGGCGTCGCTTTCTAGCACCCAGCTGCCTCCAGTGAGTCAAGAATATTTTGTGTAGTGGATGGGGGCTTGGTGGGTGAGAGCTTTGAACACTGGCTTTTCTGTTCTGACATTTTCAGAGGGGTTCCTGGAATCGGACTGACCAAGATTCCTCTACTACCCAAGGTTAGTACTGTATTACTATGGTCTTTTGTCTGCTGTTGGAAGCAGTGCAGGCTTAACTACTTCTACCCTGCCCCAGCTATTTTGCATTCCAGAGATGGTGTGAGATGTCTTGATGCTCTGGAAGCTGTTTGATTTTTATTTCTAGCAACAAAATTGCTCTTGTGAGACCTCTTAGTCTAAAACCAGAGACATTTAGAAAGTATGGATAACTGTGACTTCTGGGTGCTTGTCTAACCTTCCTTGGACTTGTCCATGCTGTCGATGTTCTTGCCTCTCCATTGAGCCCTTCACACTATGATCACTTACACAATCTTGATAAGAGACTGGAGAGCAGCTAGAGGTCCAATTGATCATTAAATGTTCATCCTGGAGATGTCTTCCTATCGATCAGCTTTTACTGGAAATTTAAGTAGGTGAAGTTTGTTCCCATGACTGTAGAAATCTGACTGGTTATATTCCACTGCTTATCTGAATGTCCAATAGGATGAGCCTTTGAACAGGCTGCCAGCTGAATTTCCCATTTATAGCTCAACCATTTATCAGTAAAAGCAGACTGAGGTAGGAGAGACTTCAATTGGCATATTCCACTTGATCCTCATGAAAGCAGTTTTGAAACTGCTGGAATGTGAAAACAAAGATAAGGATTCTGGGCTGGGGCCAGAGAAGCATGAGAGTCTTGGTTCACTGATACTTTGGGCAGTTTATCCTACTGTATTTTTATGAAATTGCTTTTGATGACTGTCTTGTGAATTATGGTTAGAAGTAAAAACTGTAAAGCTGGATGTTGATCTGGCTACTTAGGTACCTTGTGGAATGTTCTGGAATATACTAAGGCCACTTTTAATATAGCAGCTTCAGGGAGTAATGTGCTTTTGGCCCAAATTTCTGTTGTGGTGAAGTATCTGCTCACTGCTTTACAATACTCTGAGGAGTTGAATTGCACACTTTCTTCTCTGTATCAGTGTACCATACTGCAGTGTCCCACAGATGGGTGTTGATGCCAGTTGTGTAGCTAACCTGATGCAGGATAAACCCCAGCTTACCTGAATGCTCTGCCTTTCTGAGGCTGAACTGATTTCTGGTCTGCTTCAGCCGGACTGGGAAGAGAGCAGCAGTGCAAGGGAAAGCAGAGGTATGCCTGACCTGCATGCTCATGGTCTTGGTGGATGTTTATTGTCTTAATTTCTTTAACCTGAGCACAGGTGTGTCTTGCAGGTCTGCATTCTCTCTTCCTAAGCTGGAATTTGGAGCTGTGTACCTCAGTCTGCTGAGGATGAAGAATGAGATTCTATATTAACTCTAAAGGAGCTGTAGTTCCTAGGGTATCAGTAACTTTATCTGCTTCCAGTAGGCTGCGGCGTAGATATCCTCAGCATTTTCTGTGGCTTTGAGTAGCTATAGCTCACAGCTGCACATTGCGGAGGTTTATGCGCAAACATGCATCTGATGCAGACAGAGGCAGCTGCCTGAAACAGCTTATACAATACAGGAGTACTCTCAGCCCGTTTAACACTTAATCAATGGCTTGATCAGAAATAGCCTTTCTTGTCTGTTTTGGTTAATATCTATTCTCCTTAACTTGTCTGTCTTGTGTTACCTGGTTTGTGGAGTCTGTTTGCCAAGGGATATTTATCTGAAGGTGCAGTTGCGCACAGGATTTCTTTGAGGCAAATCTGCTTTCCAGAGTTCCTTGTCTTCATAAAAGTCTGCTGCCTTTCAATTAAGGGCAGGGTGGGAAGACTTCCACAAACATGAAAGTGCAATGCAGCTGATGGCTCTAAATGCCTGATAAATAAACCAGCTTTGAGGACTGTGTGGTGTGGATGTGACTTAATGGGAAGCTAAATATGTAGTGACTTAAGGCACTACAGAGCATCAGCATCACTGAGTAGTGTGAAAACAACAGAATAAAGTGCTATAACCTAAGGCTACTAAAATTCAGGATATTCCACTTAAAGAGGGAGGACAGGGCATTTAATGCCATCTTTCCTGGTTATACAGATGCTGATCTGAGAGATACTGAAACGTCAAGTTCAAGAGAAGATGTGCAGACTGTGCAACCAAAGGAATCAGGTGCAGTCAGTGGTGAGACTGCCTGGACATGACTGAAATAGCTTTTATAGGATCAGTGGCCATGATATTAATTTGTCTTTTAGTTCTGAAGTGGAATGTGTGTGACTTGAGCTGTAACTCAACACAGACCCTTTATTTACAAACTAGTTTCTTGTTGAAGCAGACTATTGGACAAAAGGTTTGGTTTATCAGGATAACTTGCATCTTATGTTGGAGATGTTGATCTCCATCCTTACTCAGCGTAGCACATATAGATTCTGATTTATCTGCAGAAGATTGAGTATGTCTATAATAGCTGCCATTTTTTTCAGGTTAAATGAAACTTGACTGAGAGGTAGGCATCTTCAGTCAGTCTCTGAGCAGAATACTGAGCAAGTTGCAGTGTGACTGTCTAATCTGTCAGGAGAATGACTCTGGAGCTGTTCATTCTAACAACTGGACTTTTTTTTTCTTTTCTTTCTTGGTAAAGATCAGTCACGGATGAGTACAGAAGAGCAGCTCCGACGCCTGCAGCAGGAAAGGATGTGCAAAGTTTGCATGGACAGAGATGTGTCTGTTGTGTTTGTTCCATGTGGCCACCTGGTAGCCTGTGGAGCATGTGCCCTCAATTTACGATCATGTCCTATCTGCAGAGCAGTCATACGAGAGAGTGTGAGGACTTTCATGTCCTGATGTGCCTAAAGAGAAGCCTATATACAACTCGCTCATAACACCTCAGAGGAAGAACAGTGAATAGTTTTGCTGGTGCAATCCTACCTACATGATGACTTGGTGCAAGAACTGCTGCCTGTGCCTCCTATACACAGAGTTTCTAGTAAGAATTGCTGGGTTGCTGTAGTCTTGCTGCTCTTTGCTGTAGGGCTTCTCCAGGAAAAAGTCTGCTGGTCCTCCAAAAAGAGGCTATGGTTGACAGATTTTGTAGGAGGAGAATCTTACTTTCTCAGATCTGTGGTGAAATCAAGGGCTGTTTCAGACTGTCTCTAGCTTTCTCCTTTAGCAGCTGTTTAGAGGTTATTTCTAGACAGAAGGCAAAAGGCTCTTTTGATGATTGGGACCACTAGATGTCTTGGAAGCTTCTTGCAGAACCTTGTCCCTGGCTGTTGGGTACTGCTGTACTAAAAGATAACTATCACAACTTAACCTTTTTTAGGACTTGGATTTGCTGGCTGAACTGATGATTCTTATTTCAAATGGAGCAACTTCTCATGTGGCCAAAAAGAGAGCACTTTGTCAATGGCTTGTTAACTGCAGGGGGAAATAAGTAACTCTTAATGACAATTTAATTAAAGAGAATTTTTTTTACCTTACGGAGGTATGAGTATCTGATTTTAGTATAAAGCCCTCTTAGAGGAGGGGGTAATGTTGTGTCCTAATTGTGTTAGTGATGTTAGATTGCAGAGTACTTGAACTGAGTTCTTACTGGGCACGAGAGAAATAACTGTTCTTACTATCCATTACCTTCCTTTGGGATTCATATGGGGGGGTC
This sequence comes from Upupa epops, assembly GCA_013397515.1. Taxonomy (NCBI): domain Eukaryota; kingdom Metazoa; phylum Chordata; class Aves; order Bucerotiformes; family Upupidae; genus Upupa; species Upupa epops. The sequence goes on from VZRI01003318.1 coordinate 313,840, forward strand.
ATCCAGAGCCTCTTAGCTACAAAAGGAGTAAGGATACAGGAAGATAAAGACCTGATACATGAAGTTGTGTAAGTGAGGAGTAATTCTGCATCTCAACGCAGAGCTTTGGTTCGTGGCTGTTGCATACCTCTGTGGAGAGAAGAGCAGTGGCTCAGGAGTGGCTTCTCTTTGGTTCCTCCTCTGGGTACTGGACAGGGTGGTAGGGCTGTAGACTTGTTCACAGTAACTTTAGGGTGTAATTTATCCCTGGGCTCTGTAACATGGCACATCTCTTCACTGTAGCCATAAGAAGGCTACAGAAACAGCTCTTGCAAACCAGAGGAATTATTAGTTGAGTAAGGTCTCTGCCAGACAGCAGTTCTCACAGGGAACAGAATTGTCCCACCATGCCAAATTAGGTGGTGTGTCCGAGTTAAATTTAGTGTTGTCTTTGTTTTGCTTCTATAAATAATAGCAAAAGCTTTTTGTGTAAGTAGATGTGCCAGTCTGAGAAAGGAAAACAAAATTAGTGCTGGAGTAGCTTTAGTTCCTCTTGACCTTATTTGCTCAGTATAGCTGAAACCAAGCCTGAGCAACAGGTCTATAAGGCTATTTCGGATATATTGTATAAGCAAGCTACTTCTGGGGCTTCAGTTAACACTTTGAGAACTGGCTTTTCAACATCTGGAAGTATTGAGTTGTTTGGTCTATGGGACGATGTCCCTTCAGAAGGACCACGTTGTGCTTCCTTTGACTAGCAAGATCTCCAGAAGTGCCTGTCCCCAATAGAGGGCACTGCAAACCTGGAGATAAGGAACCCACTGGCGCAAATACTTCAGCTGCTCCTTACTCTTCCAGTACAAGGAAGGCAGAAATAAGTGAGTCTCCTTCCTCACCGAACGAGGTCATTGCATCACCTTACATTGCTCTGCTGGTGCTAGATCTACCCAAAAGGAAGAGTTGCCAATGTGGAGGCCGAATGGCTCTGCTAATGCAATCTAGAGGAAGTAATTAAGCATGAGATGTGATCCTTAGAGGCTTTTTCTTCTCAGTGATTTTGTTAACGATGTATGGCAGTCATTGATCTCTAAATATTACAGGCTTGCCTGAACACTCACTTTACTTCTAATCAGAGATACTTAATTACCTGTGCTCATCATAATCATAACAGTGGTAGCTATGAAGCTTTGGTTATCACAGTTTTCATTTAACTTATCTTTACTGGTGTGCATTAAGGCCAAGAGGCATGTGGTTAAATGCATTGTTTTAGTCTATTCTGGTTTTATGAGTAAGTGTGGCTGCAAGGCTTTGTTAGTTTGGAGGATGCAGTGTTAAAACACTTAAACTTGTAGCTGCACCTGATCAGAACTTCAGGTTTTGGGTTGCAATGGGCATCCAGAATGAAATTCGCACAGGAAAAATATTCTCCTAGTGTTTATATTTTTGGCTTGCAGAATAGGATTTTGCTCTCTGAGGCACTTTAGAATGAGAGAGAGAGGTCTGTAATTCTGTCTTTTGACTTAGTACTTATTGGTTTTATTTATTAACTTCTTCCCCCATACCTCCCCTCCCTGCCTGGCATAGCTTCCAGCCTTGCTCTTCTGAAAAGCATCACTCAGAAATGCCAAGTCTCACACAGAGCAGGCAAGACAATGAAGAATTACAACAGCACCCGGAACACACCAGCTGAGGAACCACATGGATGGTTAAGTGCTTCTTCCCTGCTTGACTAATGTGCTGGGAGACATAGCTAATAAAACTGACACTTTGTGGTTTTTTTTTAATTGCTGCAGCTCATTAATGCAACTTAGTTACATTTATATTCCCACTTTCCGTCAGCCCATTCCCTCCACTCAAAATTATCCAGTCACAAAAAAACCTGGTACATCAGTGTTGCCAGGCTTGTGCCTGGAGTAAATGTGGCTGCTTGGAGAAGGTAGGTATGAAGTCATCTATGATCCATGAGGAACTAAGCTTTTTCCAGGCTCCTGCAGTAGGTATCAGCTGTGATATGGTTACACCAGTGTTAACATAGAGGGACAACCTCCGAGTGAGCTACAGCTGCTCTGAGAATGGCTTAGCATGCTGAAATGGGGCTAAGCTCTGTGCTGAGTAAAGATTTGGTGCTTGTGCTAATTTTTATCTGTTCAGCATTATGGGAGTTAAGTGAGAGCTGCAAAATCCAGGACAAATACGTGTTGCTAAGGCCATGTCTAAAAAATTAGAGGAGGAAGGGAGTCCTGGGTAGGGATTCCAGTAGAGATGGGAAGAGCTCTCATCTATAATTTTTTTTAAAAAAAAAAGCCTAAGTAACTGAAGTGTAACTAGCCCCCACCTAGTTCTAACAGGCAGGGAGATGAAGTTGTGTTAAGGGATTTAGGCTCCTCTTAGAACATGACAAAGGAAAAACTAACTACAGAACATATGAAACATCCCAGGATGTTATGCAGTGCTTCCTCTTTTATGGATCCATGGTGCAAGGAAGCAGCTCTGATTCAGCTGTGTCTCTTGAGAGAGACTCTTGGTGAACTTTGTTCTGCCTGAGGTCTTCAGGACTCTGCTGTTTGTCAGCTTGTACCACCAGCCTATGGTAGGAACAGTTCATCAGGGCACTTGGAGAATTAAAAATCCACCCACGTGGCCATCCTGCACATCCTTCAATGTACATTCATCGCTCTTGAAAAGAAGACAAGAAACAAAACAATGCAATGGAGTTCACCATCCTGCATTTCCTCTGCCAAAGATCCAGGCTCCAGGGGATTTTTTTTCCTGCAGCACCTTTGGTGGAGTGCAAGGATCATCTGTCCTCTGGCTCATCTTCATTTACGCAGGCCTGGAGGGGGTGGGGAGGGAAAGTGAAGTCAGTGTGGAGCAAGAACTCAGTTGCTAAAGATAACAAAGGATGTGAAAATGAGGACAAAATTGTGAGTCGTGGTGGTTTTTTGTTCTGGTTTTGTTTTTTCTCTCCTATTTTGGGTTTTTAAACACAGCTGACTACTGATGAGGAACAAGATTGAGAGCTCAGGGGTAATGTGGTTAAATAGTCTTAAAGTCTTCTATGCAACTAGCAGACCTGAATATACTGCAGTTAAGACTAAGGAATAGGTATGAGCCAACATGTTAGATCTATGGATCCTCTCAGCATTTGGAGCTGCATAAAACTTTTGGTTAGGAATTTTAAAAGCCAAGGGATCATCTCTAAAATCGAGTAGCTGCCTGAACTTGCAGTGATGTGTTTGTTGTATAGATGCAGCAGTAGAAGCAGAGCTACTTTCGGAGCCAGCAGTAAAGATGAGTGACTTTTTCAGACAAAACATCACCTCTTAAACATGCAGCTTCAGGTTGATCAAAACAGTTTGCAAATTCTTGTTGGCATTCAGCAAATTGTTTATTTTTTGAGGGGGAAAAGTCTACCTAGAAATAAAAGCAGAAGCAATTTGTTTTGTGGAGCTTTTTCTTCTCCTCTGAACAACGTGGGGTGATTTTGGTTTTTCCTGTTTAAGTAGATGCTTCCTCTGTTAAGTTTTATCATCAAAGTTTGGGAGGGGTAGAGGAAATCCAGTCCTAAATGTTTTCAATCTAGATTTTGAGGGGTTTTGCAGAATGTTTCTTGTGTTCTTGGACCTATCAAGTGATCTACTTTCAGCCTGTAAGTACAAGACATATAAGGTCTAGACCTTTAATGCTTCACACCTAGGTCATTACAGATTGCACTACAAAAGAATAGATTAGGGAGGGCAAGAGTGAGCAATCCCTGGCTGGAGCCTTAGATCATTCCATTAACCGACACTTCCTGGTGCTACCGTGTCAATAGTCAAGTCTACAGCTGATAAAGCTCCCCCAGAATGCTGCCATATGGCCTTTCCCACTGGCAGATCTGCGAAAAGCCATACCAGTGAAGTCTGACTGCACAACTAAACCCAAAGTAAAGCTCTTAAGCTGTTAATGCAAGGTAGTACCTGGTGTGCCAGATCACGGTGAGTGTTCTAGGCTGGAGCTTCACAGCTGCCCAATTCCCGGCTTGGCCTTACAAATACAGTCTGACAGGACTGGAACATCTATTGCTCATCTCTCAACCCATATTTCTGTAAATGGTTAGCTCCTGTCATCCCATGGGTGCTCCATTCAGCACTAACTCGTGTACAAATGGTGCTTTGAGACTGTTTCGCTTTATAATTGAGACTGCACAGTGCTGCTTTCTGGAAGCTGTTTGGGGAGTGATGTCAAAAGACTGAATGGGTGCAGCAGGCAGGAAGTGCTGACAAATAATGGTGAAGATGATCCGGGCTTCCTCCAGCCTCGGCAGGTACTGCAGGGTACCGGAAGATAACAGCTTTAGCTGGAAGCTTCAGAGCTGTGTTGATTAACCCTTTCACAGTAATGGGTGAGAGGCTTCCTTTCCTTGAACGATGACAATTCTATTACTACAAGTGAATCAGAAGCAAAACAAGCCAGAGCTGATGCCCTGGCCTGTGCAGCCTCCTCTTAAGGAGACAGTGTGGCAAATAGTCCTGAATTTGAGCTTTAGCTAAGGCGTGAGTAAGGTCTCTCCCTTTCCTTCCTGGGAACCCATGGAAATGTTCTTCTGGTCTCAAACTAAGTTGATCCAGAAAGTCATCTCTGAGCTGGCCTCCACCCTAAGCAGTTCTATGAAGACTTTCACATAACTTCTCTCAAGATGACTAGTGTATTATTAAATAATTAGTGCAGTGCCAGGATTGGTAAGCAGCAGTGAGATTAAGGGGAATCCTGTTACACAAGAGAACTACCTGAACAATTATTTCATGATTACTTCAGTCTCTCTTTCTTGAGCTTGTGACTTGAAATAGGAACTATCACAACCAACCTCCCCTTCCTGGAGTATAGGAAATGCAAAACAGGAGCAGAACTATTTAGAGACTATCATTACTGCAGTGTGAGTGGCAGAGGTGCTAATTAAGATGAAGCCCATTACGTTGTGCCGTTGTAAGTAACAGTACAAAACTGCTGGCTATTTTTGTTTGTGTTAGCTTTTTTTAAGAAGAAAACACCTGATTTTGATAACCTGTGGAGACTTGTAGCTGAAGTCATGGAGGTCAGTAGATTACCATGATAAAGCTGGGATAACTGGATTGTGGTCTGAAAGTATTAGCAGTCAGAGCCCTTCTAGTGGGAGACAAAGGTATTTAGGAACATCTTCCATCTTCCAAACCACTGGGTGGAAGCTGAAGGCCAGAAATGGGGGAACATCTTGAATATGGGCTTTGGTAGCCTTCTTATCAGAAAGGGGTGGATAACACTAGAGTGAATGGGATCATTCCATTAGGGAATGAGGAAAGTGATCCCTTTAGAGTTGTGGCAGGAGGGGAAGTGCATTATTGGGCTACTGACAGTGGGGTGATGCCATCCTGTAATGCTAGTTCATGGCTGCAGCTAGCTCGAAGTTGGGAGTAGTAGTATATATTTGATTTGGTTCAGCATTTCCTTTACTAAAGAGGAGTTAAAACCAGAAAGCCCAATTTCCTGACCCCTAGTTGTTCTATAAATATAAATCTCAAAGACTTTAGATCTACTTGTTGTTTTGTTGCATCTTGACAGGATTTTAAAAAAGGAAAATGCCTTCAGTCATCATGAAATGATTTTTCACAGTAGGACCAGGACACCTGGCACTCAGTGCCCCAGACTTAGTTATCCCTTCCTCATCCACTCACATTCATCATGTAGAAGGAAGGCAAGAGCTAGGCTGAAATAAATAAACATTAATTGATAGTTGGTGGCTGCTGTGGAATTTATAGAGGGCCACTTTATCTGCTGCACAACAGCTGTTTCTACCTCCTGTTAGCCAGAAAGAAATATTATATTGTGCTGGCAGAAGCTATTGATAAGTGATGGCTCTGAAGAATGGGACTTGAGCAAAATTATCTGTTAACTTCACAAGTAGCTCACCAGCTTCCTGAGACCTTTGTAAGGTGATTTTTATGTGGCTAACTATTATTCATCTTATTGGTTAATGTCTTTCCATATAGAAAAGTTAATTTATTAGAACTAGCTGCTTTCACAAGCAGAAGGTGCCATTTTAAGAAGAAAGCAGCCTAGATCACATACTGGAACAGTGGGATGGTTCTGTAGCATGCTGCTGCATCAAGCCAGTAAATCAGGGAGCTGCTTAAAGCTCCACAGCTTCGTCAGACTATGGAAAATTCCATCCCTCTATGACAATAGGAGACAAATCAATATTTAATCTCCGGTAGCATCCCATCTAATAACACTATAGAGCCCCCAAAGTTACAGGGACTTTAACTAGTTTGCAAAAACTTGTTCACTTGCTCTTGTGCTGCAGTGATGAAGTAGGTGGTAGGTTCATATGATGTTAGAGAGGCACATCTACATGTGTGTTTGGGGACAGTTTTCATTCCCTCAACCTCACATCCTTCTTTGTGCCAGGACACTCTGCTAACATTATTCTCCAAACCCATAGCAGCTGCTTTTAAAAATTTCTTGATGTTGAACTGCCTTCTTGCAGCTCAGTTTAAAGAGTATCACAAATACACATCTTGCTGCAATTCAGATCTTATTGCTGATTTAAACAGATAATACTGGTCTTTATTTGTTTGACAATCTCATTACGAACTGGCTTTTAAGTGGACAGTGTGTGCCTTCAGCAGTGGGAAGGAATTATCAGAGGGCAGGAGCTGCAACTCAACAATAGATCTCTATTAGTGGTCTGAGAAGAGCTGCTGTGGAAAACTGCTCCCTGCTCTCAGCTGAACTCTTGGACTGCCCCATACATACAGAAGCCCCTGTTCTTGTAGCAACAATTGAAAACAGCCCCACAAAAAAACCTTAGAGCAAACCTGTGCTATCCTGCCTACAAACCATCTAATGCTCAGATGAACTGAGCTCACTGGTGCTGGGTACTGTGTGGATTCCTTTGAGGCACAAGCAGATGCAGCGAGGCCCTGTACCAAAGACTGAGTCAAACTTTGTGCTACCACCATAAGAACATAGAGGATGACGCAGGGCCAGTGGTCAGAGTCTAGTTACAGCTGTCTGTCCACAGAGACAGTTAAAACTTAACTTCAATTAAAAACTTAAATAACTACATGTTGCAGACGTTTTAAACCAATGAGGAATCTGCTTCCTGTCAAACAGCACTGTTGTAAGCCAGGTGTGGCAACACCAGCTTCAACTTGGCACTGAGCACAGGCTCTTTCACCACTTCTGGTGCTCACTTGTTTGCTTCTTCCATGCCTGACAAGCCTGTTGGAGAGACAAAGCTGCAAGGAGGAAAAACCCCGAACATGTGGCACTGTTGAGCCGTCAACTGAAGAGGTATGTGTAGCCTCTCAGCACAGGAGATGATACTTACAGATATGTCTGCTTGAACAAAAGGTTGGTGGGTTTTTCATTGACATGGTAGAGAGGAAATGGATCAAATCCACCAATGAAATCAACTGAAAAAAAATCAAAACTCAAATAAACAAACAAACATGGCCAGAAAGTTGAAAGGAAATGAAAGAAAGAGCTGGTGCATGTTGTGGCTTAACACAAAAACCTCAGTGACAACAGAAAAATGATTCTTCAGGTGGAAATCCCTGCCTGCACAGACCTCTTTTCTGGGATCTCCTGGGATGGACAAGAGTGGTGAAGAGGAGATTCAGCTAACTTGAGACTTAAAGCAGAGCTAACAGAAGACTCCAGAACAGCAAGAGAGCCTCCCTCAGCTTCCTTGGTTAGTTCCACCTTGCCGGGACTTAACTGAGCCGGCAAATCTTCCACTATTAAGACTAAGGAAGGAAGCTAGGGAACAGCTCATAAGCCAGTAGAGGGGTTGGCAGCACAGCCCTTCTCATGAAGGTTCTATAGCAAAGAGAGGGTTTGTCTTGCCCCACTTGTCTTTCATGTAAGACAGGGAACGCCAGCTTTGGAAAACTGCAAATCCCTCATTATCTTCAGCCCTGCTATTTTTCATGTCCCCTTGGCTAACTCTGTTTCTTCTAATCGTATACAAGCAGGAACAACTATTCCCTTCTCCAGGAGCCACGTGAGGCCAATGAAACTCAGCAAGGAAAGCTCTAAGTGACAATTCCCTTAGTAACCACAGACAAATGTTCCAAGTCTCTCTTGCTTCCCCTGAAGTTGGGCCAAGTCTGTGTTGCCGAGCCAGGTCAGCAGGGGTATGACAGAGTGTGATATGTCACTGACCTAGCTGGCCTTGCAAGAAAACTTTAAAATAGATCCAGCTTGCTTCACTTTTTGGTGCCAAGTTAGTGCATTTTGCTTGGAAGTCCAAATGCCTTTTAAAAATAACCAGAGAAGTCTTAGTAACTCTAGAAATGCCTGCTTGGGATTCTTTCCTGAAGGTGGCACTAGTATTTTAAATTTTAGCTAAAGCATTTTTTCAGTGGACAAAGAATAGCAAAAAATATTTACTAAAGATATTGGAAGTGAAAAGAACAAATCCCAAAGAACCCTTAAAATACCTTTAAAAACCCAAGGACAATGTATTCACACAAATTCCACCAGAGATTTTGGAATAACTGGCAGTTAGTGGTGCTGATACTGTGGTTCTGGAGCACAACTATTAGTTAATGATGCTGAGATTATGATTTTGGAACCACTGTCAGTTAATGGGTGAAATCTGTAGAGGTTCTAATTAATTTGGTGTTTATTTCCCAGTAGTTCCAGCGAAGTTTGACCTTTTGTCGACCACTTTTAAAACTGCTGGTGTCTTTTAAAATAAAGACAGGCAGTTTTCAAAAACCAGATGCTCTCTTACTTCAGCTGTGGAATGTCTGAAGTGGGAAACCTTAAAGAATTGGAGTTTTCAGTAACTGCCTGATACCTTGAACAAACAAAAGACCAATCACCTGAGCACCCAACCATGAAAACACTCCAAATCAAGTGACTTAAAAGGAATCTTTAAGTGTGGTTCATTGCTGCCAAACATGACAGGCATTAGTACATCTAAAAATTCTTGCCTACAATTCAGCAGTAGTAGATCCCTACTGCTGTGTTTCCTCATGAAAATCACGTTATCATGAGCTTCCTGATTTATGTGCCTCAGCACTTATAATTACTTCATGCTGCATATCAAAGCAACAGTTAAAGGAAACCACAAATGGAAGTGAAAATTAAAATGCAGCTTGAATTTGTCTGGGTCACTGGAAGGATCTACCACTGTGAGTGTGAAATATTGATGGTTTGTCATTGTTAATTATGCAGGTTGGCATTTTAACGTCAAGTGGGGAAACTGGGAGGGAAAAGGAATTTGTTAGTGAGGAAAACTATGGATCCCCAAATGACCAGGTCTCTGCTTCTCTCTGCCCTTGCATGTGGTAACCTCTCCTAATGGATCGGATCCCTTCCATAAAAATCGGCTGTGTCAAGGTGTAATACCTTATGGTAGGGGCTTATATTTAGCCAATAGAAGAGCTGTAGAGTAGTTCTAAAAATATTACTTCTAACGCAGTGTCTGCTGAGTGGGCTGTCAGGCTCTAAACAAATGATCAATAAAGGCAGTAGAATGAGCTCAGCCACATGGGAAGGAACAGAAAACCATGAGGACTAGTCAGATAAGCATTGCAGCTCATCAGACTCCTAGGAAATCAACGTTCTTCACATACTTTCACATCTTCAGTTCAAAGCTATTGCTTTCCACTAACAACCACACCAGCTGCTCTTCAGAACAACAAAGCTACTGGCACAAACCTAATCAAGGCCTTAAGAAGTGATACTTGGATATAAAGCCTGGCCTAGACCAAACACATTGCCACAGAAATCACTCTTCACGTTTGCTTTAGCCCTGTGCGTGTGTTTGTTTGTAAAATTATTGGTCTCAAAGGGAGTTCTAGAAGGGCAAAGTATTCCAGGACCAGTTATGGATCCCACAGACCTAAGTGATTGTTCTGACTCTTTGTAAGTCATAAGAGATTTATCCACCAAATGCAGAGAGTCAGCTCCTTCCTCCTTTTTGTAATTCAAATAAGGTACTTCCTCTGCTTTTCAATTAAGTACTCAGGTTTGTCCTTGGCAAGGAATCTCATGCTCTGCTTGGCTCTCAGCTTGGGGCACATGGCACACCCCAGGTGACCTACTCCAGTAGGGGGCCGTACACTTAGTTGTAGGTACTCACAGATGCAAGGGTAATATTTCAGTAGCTATATAAGCTTGAGAACAGTTTCTCTAAAGCTTAATCTGAATGAGAAGCCAAAATCAAGCTTTTTCTCTTGTGCTGTAAGTGTGGCAGAATTACTGCATCTAACACATAGTGACAGGGGGATAAAAACCTCACAGTAAAAACAGCTAGTCCTTTAAGGATAGGTAGTACCATAGCTGAAGAGATGGAAAAAAGCACTCAATCCTAACAAATCATAGAGAGAAATAAAAGGTAATAAAACCTGTGCCAAGGGATCTGCAGATCAATACTTACAGCTGTCTTCTTCTTCTGTGAAAACGCTAACAACATAACAGGCGTAGACAAAGCCGACCAGCTGGAAAATAGAGATAATCAATCATTTTAGCATCAATCTTCTTGGGAGGCAGGTCAAAACCCACTTGGCACCACTTCAGAAGCCAGTATTTGCTCTCAGATTGGTGGCATTGCTGTAGACACTGAAAGCTCAAAACTAAAAGCTTGCAAGACCCACCCTTACCTTCAGAGAGGCAGCCTGTGTGCAAATGATTGCAGGAACATGAGGTGGGGTTGTTGACACTGAGACTACCATTCCCAGTTCAGTCTCTATAAGAAACAGTGGGTATACAGGAGAGTGCCCCTTGTAACGTTTTAGATGGACAACTAACTCCGTACAGGACAGACACACAAGGGTAGGTTTATTAACAGAGGTCCAGGAACAAGAACTCATCTGCTGCATGCTCCAGTCATGGAGGATATATAAGGGAAGAGAAATTACTTTGGTGCAGGAGCCACCAACAAGATGCAAGTGAGATAGAAACGTAACCATAAAAATGGTACTGGCTGCTCTGTTCAGAGACACTGAAATCTAGTAATTGAGGCTTGGAGATCAAAACTTCATTGGAAATAAATCCCATTCTTATTCTAGCTTCATGGTGTCTTTGGTTATTCCTGTCTTTGGGGAATAAACAGTTCTGGTGGACTAATTGAGCCCTGGGATTGCAAAACAAATGGTGTTCATTCACAAACAGGTTAATTTACCAGTAAAATGCCACCTCCTTGGAGCCAGGCAGAAACAGAGAAGGAACAGGAAAGCCATGTTAACAGCTATCCTGGCACAATGTGGCAATCCAGTGCTTGAAGTAGTCTTCTGAGTCAACATGAAAAAAGCAACTGAAAGTAGCCTGGTGGGTCTATAGAAGCAGCTCTAAAGAATCAGAACTGCCTCATTCAGCCTCAGTAGTAAGTTCTTACTCAGCCTGACTAGAAAAACTAACTTGGGGTGCTACAAGAGTTAAGCGTTCTAGCTCCAGCAAGGTTTTATTTCGCTTTGCCTTCCTCCTGTTAATCAAATATCCTCCCCTTCGTTCATTTTACATCTTTCCATAACACCACACTTAGCAAGATCTTGGTTGACACTAACTGTGTTAGTAAAGTTATTGTGAGACATAATCGTTTCCCACTGTGAACTCAATTCTTCTGAACAAGAGTTAGAATGTAACATACAGTGACTCACTCCGGGGGGAGACAGAATGATGCATGGGAGGGCTTGAAAAGGAGAGTCCATTCATTTTTAATGTGACAGAAAAATACATCACACCAGAAAACAAAAGGCAAGGCAATGAGATTTCTACTGGGGAGTTATAAGCCGTTTCTGACTTCTCCAGTGCTCCCTGACAATACACACCTTGTTGGAAGGAAGTGGAATGTTTTTGTAGCATCACTAAGCCTTGTAATTCCTTTACAGTCTTCTCTAATCATCTAATGGATAAGTCAGCTCACTCCTTTCCTCTTGGGTGAGCCCTATGGAAGCAGGTCCTGGTAGCTCTGTGGACTCATTCATTTTCCTGCTGTTTGTTTTTGAAACCTAGGGTTACTTTATACTGTGTTTCTATGAACTACAGCTTCATGCAGGAAAAGAGACTACATTAAGAATTGCTTCTGGGTGTGATGGCACTTTTTCTTCAAAGAAGTTTTACTAGTCCTGTGACCTGGCCAGAACAGGAGAGTTTCAGTGGCAAGCAGGGAAGAGACATACAACATAAACATGAATTACATTTCTTTATGGGTTGACCTGAACTATAATTAAACATACTACCTCGGGGTGAAGTGAACTCCTGGGACTTCTCCCGCCTCACCTTCTGCATGAATTATGAATGAAATATAGCTACAGGAGAAATGCACCTCCTGTTCTCCATTTCTTTTACACTGGAGGAGTCTGCTAGAAAGTGGAATGAGCAGATTCCAAGAGACACCAGCAGCTCCCTTCCAGCTGCATCCTTGATGAAGATGCATCAAGCCCCCAAATATCAAGTCTGGCAGCAATTAAGACAGAACAGAATGTGTCATGGAGGGCAAAAATTTGTGAGTAACTTACAGCTCAAATGCCCATCTTTTTTGCTGATTTCGGTACAAAAGAGGGGTGTAGGCTCTACCATCCCAGGGAAACAGCAACGATTTACAGACCTCTGAAAATTATGTAGAAGAGGTGGAAGAGTTGGAGAAATGTCAGTGATGTAAAATGACACTAAGCTATTGCTCTAATTCCCCAAAGAATGTTCCTGGGCTTGAACCTCTGCTGCTGTTTCTTTACTTGTTCTGCCTGTTCAGTACCAGCTTCCTCCAGGCTGCAGAGAGATCCGATTAAGTTTTTTATGGGGAACACATGTTGGAGGCAGGTGTGTTCACTCAGCCTCGCAGACAGCCTGGGAACACACAAGCTGCCTAGGACCAGGAGATGGAGCTGGGATGGCCCCAGTGTTCTACAGGCAAACCAACAGAGCAGGAAAGATAGGAAGAGACAAGAGCGCCCAAAGGGAATGAGGAAAACCGAAGTCTGGGCATCCCTCTACCCCTCAGTCATCCAACTTTAACATTTGTAAGAGTGAGTTGACAAGGGTTTATGAACCAGTGGCACCAGAACTGAAGTGCTGGAGTCAGAAGGACTGAATTACAGTGAGATGGACAGAAAAGGACCATCTGGCTGTGAGTGAGCAAAGCATGTGAAAGAAGGGAAGGCAAATTTTAGGAGGTGTTCCTCTGGTTTGTGCAAGATCTTAGCTTTAGTTTGTCTTTGTCCCAGTGAAGATTCTGGACTCTTCAGCTCTTCTCTCAAGGGAAAAACTTGCTGTTGGTTTTTCATGCACAGAGTCTCCTGCTTCGGGGCAGATGTATCCTGGGTTTCACTGCTAATCAGAGCTAATGAAGTGTGTACCTCTGCTACGAGAAAGCAAAAAGCCAACTTGTCAAAGAGCTGTTGAGAGTGGGCAGCCTAGAAGAGGCAATGGCAATCCTTTGATTCTTTGACCTGTTTTACTCTTTGAATGCAATTATGACCACTGAACATTAACTTCTGCCAACAGCAAAGTGTCTCTTCCACGTTCCTTTTCGTATAACATCTGCTGTCAGGGCTTGTGTTGCTGCCTTCCTGGGAATGTTCCACCCTGTCAGTCTGAGTGAAAACAGCACAGGCAGGCAATGAGCTCTCTCAGTTGGAAAGACATTTCCAGTTTCCATCCCATTCACTACTGCCTCAGGAAAAGCCTAATCCTCCCCACTCCCAGAACAACGATATGGACAGCCCAGAGCTATGACAGGTATTTCAGAACTAGAAATCACTGCTGGCTGGCAAGCTAGGGAGATACAAGATGAATCCTTGCTAAGATATGACCAAAGCAGGCTTATTTTCTCTACAAACTAGTTGCTGTTGCATTTCCTAATAGGGTCAGTAAGATTAGTTTCTACACCAGTGTAGACTATAGGATCTGTTACAATCAGATTTTTCCTCCAAAGCGCTCTGTGCTAAAGCATTGAGAAAGATTTTAATCCTGAACCCCACAGCTATTTGCACGGTGACTGATATGCCCAAGCTTAACTGTATTCCAGATTAAAGGAGTTGCTTTTGCCTTCAAGGAGTACAGACAAGCTCTGAGCAAAAGCAGACTGAGACCTTATGTATCTTCAAACATATGCCCAGGAGCAGGAAAATATAGTCAGCAGGAGTCCAGACGACAGCCAGCACTGCTTACCATATGGCTTCAGGTTTGCTTTTGCTCTCCTTTGGCAAAAAGAATTCAGTGAGCCTTATCCCAAGAACACACCACAGCACACCCGAGTTCCTCAAGAGTCTCAAGGCATTGGTGTTTCCAGAAAACCACCAAGATGGCCCCTGCTGGGTACTGCATAGTTCAAGAACATGGCTTTCATACCACTGTATCTGCAATAAAAACCCCCAAACACCACCTCCACACCTCATATCTTCTAAAAGTTGCTAGACAAAGCAATAAAGCACAGCCAGCACAGTTTTGCCTGCCCCTTGCCCTTCTTAACAGGGAACTGACTATTTTGGTCTCAAATGTGTGGCAGTCAAGGAGGGACTTAGGTCATGTCCCTTGCTGCATTCCCTGAGCCTTCAAGTCCCTAGTCAGGTTTTTTCTGAGCTATTGATTTGGTCTCCTTGCCTGTGAGCAGCCCGGGACCTGCCAGGCTCTGGGAAAGGCAGCAGCCTGTAATAAAATCTGCCTTAAAAATAAGATAAAGAGAACAGACAAAAATACTGGCAGAGATCAAACAGTTTGACCCTCAGGGACTAAAAAGGGAAGCAGACTGGCTGACTGTTGTCACACAAGGTCTTGTTGAGAACATGAAGAGGCTCCATTTCTGCCTTAGCTCAGCAGAGCAGGGAGGAAAAGGTCTGATTGTTTCACTGCAGGACAAAACTGCATGAGCATTTCAGAGCTGGCGGGAGCTTGGGGTTTCAGCACTCTGCTGCAGGACAATTAGAAATACTCTTCACTCTGGAGAGCTCAACTCATTGTGCTTTCTTGACTACAAATACTTCAGACTAATTTGCAGAGTTTAGGATCCACTGCAATTTACACCGCAGGGAGAAAAAGAAAGAAAATATTTATCTAAAGCCTATTTTATCTTACAGTTCCATCCTCTGTCTCCCCATCTGGCCCTTTGAGGGGATGTTTTATAGGTGCACAGCAAATGCTGTCTCATGCCTTTGGAAAGAAGCAAAGGAGAAAACTCTTCTGGAGTCAGAGACTCCAAGATATCTCTGCAACTGTTTAGCTGAGGCCCACGTGCCTGGGTTATTAACAGCCATAAACCAAAGGCCTATTCTAAACAAACCTGCCCATTTGTTGGATGAACCTCTCACCTGGGCCGAGGGGCTGTGCCAGCTCAGCCAAGTTAACAGTGAGTTCACAGTGACATACCCCTGCACTTTAAAGCGTAGAACCATCAAGGCTGGAAAAGACCTTTAGGATCAAGTCCCACCATCTGCCCTACAACCCCAAAACACGGAACCATCTCGTCTACCATTTTTTGAACCACTCCAGGGGCAGCCTGTTCCAAGGCTTCCCTGCTCTATCTGTGAAGAAGTTTTTCCTAAGATCCAGTCAGAACCTCTCCTGGCATAACTTGACCCCATTCCTCTTGTCACTAGTCACTAGGGAGAAGAGGCCAACAACTGTTGCTACAACCTCCCTTCAGTTAGTTGTACAGAGCAATGAGGTCTCCCCCCAGCCTCCTCCAGACTGAACAGCCCCAACTCATGTCTGGGATGTTCTGGATTCAGTCTGTCACCAAAGTGAAGAACAGCACCAGCTCAGCAGCATCAGTCCCCTTCCAGCATCATAGAAGACACCAAGCTCTGTCCTGGAGTCACGGGTTTACTGTTTTCATGCACTGAAGCAGCTCTGTATTCAATGCAGAGCATTTTCCACACAGGAGAACTAACCAAACCCTGACAGCCAGCACATGTACCAGGGAGTCACTCCTACTCAGGAAACAGGGGCCTCTCCATCTGCTTCTTCCCTGTGACACGGCAGTAACAGCTCCAAGCCTCCCCCCTCCCTGCACTTCACTGGGTCACACAGATCACCCTAGCTAATAGGAAATGCAGGATGGAGACAGTGGGAAATTGTACCAGAAACGTGCAGAGAAGTACTTGGTGCTCCAGAAGCCTGGAATTTTTCTATTTGTTATTGTTTAACAAGTTTGTCTTCTTTTTTTAAGCCAGATCTGAGATGTGAACAATCCATGTTTGTACATTAACCCCAAAGTTACAAACCAGAGCAGACGAGGAAGATGTGAGTACAGCAAAGAGGGACAAGGGAGTTTTTGTTTCAGTTAATTTCACAAACCAGTGATTAACAGTGAATATTAAGGACGTTGAATTACTGAGTACTTAAAAAAACTGTGGAAGGCTGCATTTGGTGGAAGAGCTGATGGAAATGTTTAGTGCAGATATTGTAGGGGGTCAGCAGAAAGAAAATCTGCTGCTTTCTGCCTTCTTTCATTTTCTGGAGATAAGAGCATTCTCCTTTTTCTTTCTTCACCCCAACCGGGCACACACGGGCTCTGCCACTGAGCACTAAGTCATGTGCTTAGAGATCTGGTCTAGCGGTGAACTTGGTAGAGTAGGGTTACTGGTTGGACTCGATGACCTCAAGGGTCTTTTCCAACCTGAATGGTTCTATGATTCTATGTGGAGTACAAGAAATCTTTCTTCAGAAGAGTTTGTCAGAACAGGACTTTCTACACTCCACAGGGATGTATCACTTGAGCAATGTACTCACCGCAATGAGGATCTGGAAGGAGCTGTGCATGACCTCGATGTACCGATACTCCAGGGCACAGCCTATCACCGAGATGTAGGAATGACTGTCCAGCCCTTTGATACCAGACATTGAAGCCTCCTTCTTTACACAGCCAGGACCATTTTCACTCCACCATGACTGGTGCCGGGAGATGTTGAATGTCAGGAGTTCACTCTCCTAAAGACAAAGGTTGCCAAGAGATCTCCATTTACTATAAGAGTGTTGGGAAGTGCTGTCAGATGGACATCATGGTGAGTCCATGAAAAACCTAAAGGTTGAGATTCCCCACCCTCAAGGAACGCTAGCACAGAGCAGAATGGTCTGGCTTTATGTTCCCAAAAAGTATTTCACAGACAGGCATCTGTGGTGGGAACCATTGATGGGGCAGTCCTGCAGCTCTCCATCAAAGCTATTTCCCCATCACTCAGAACCCTACAGATGCAGGACTGGGCAGCTTCTATATCAGAAAGGCAGTTTCTAGGCTGCAGACCCAAGAACATTTTTTTAATGGTTCACAAACCCAGAAAAGGACCCTTAGGGTTTGGTACCTTGGAAATTGAGAAGAAAGAGGTTAACAAGGGAGTGGAAATCACCACAGTTAACTGAGAAATATGAACGTCATAACTTTAAAGTGAGTTTCAAAACCCCACAGATCTACCTCTGTTCCTAGCTTTTAACACTTCTAACAAGTTCCCTTACATTTCTGTCCCATTTTCTCCCACACTCCTCACATATGGTGCTTCTCCATCTTCTCTTGGCCTGACACACTGCCAGCTCCAGGTCACACTGCCCAGCTGAGCTTGACCTCAGGGTGATGACTGCAGATTCTTGCAAACACTTCCCCAGCAGTTCCTTATAATCTCGACCTGGAGAGAGGCCTTTGTTTTGCTCTTCTCATCTTTGCTAGGTCAGTAATTTAAACCGTGCCTTGGCCGGGGGTTACAGTGTGAAATGCCCCATGAGGGGCACAGGAGTTTGGTCTGCAACCAGCTGCTCCTTCAAAAACTGCCCAATTTTCCTCAAGCTTGAGAATCCCAGAATGACTTAGGTTGGCAGGACCCTCAGAGATCATCTAGTTCCAACCTCAAAACTGGTACTCACTGGAGCACCCAGGATTGCTTTGGGCTTTTGAGCTTATAGCACGTGTCAAAGCCTTCCCATAGACGGTAAAAGATCAACTCAGAATGGCAGGATAGATCAGCCTGTCACCTCATGGGTGACATCTAAGTGCTGGGTGCCGCAGCAGCACTCTCAGGTCACTTGTATGTGGGCTCAACAACCCCTTCTGACCCTAAAAAAGAGAAGGTGTTCCCAGTTTTTATTCTGAAGGATGTTATAAAAAGGATCAGGAAGAGAGTATCTCTGCAGGGTAGAGTACTAGATATGCACACCCCACCAAACTACTGCTACCAGTTCCAGCCCCTACCCATAAACAGCTTCACACTGTTTGTGCCAGCATCCTCCAGTCAAAGTAGGAAAAAAGCAGCTCTCAGAACAGCAGCAGCCACAGCTGGGGCTGCTCACACTCCCCAGCATTGGAAACCTCAGGCAGCAGCTCCTTTGCCTCAGCTCCCTGCAGAGTCAAGAGGGAACGACAGATTCAGAGCAGCTAATCCAGGCTCCTGGTCTGAATTGCCCTCGGGAAGGAGAACTTGTCTCTGCTGCCAGTACAGAGAGTGTGACCAGGTAGTCCTGCAGACACACGTGTTTGCATCCAGGGGCAGACTGGAGTTACGGGAGCAGAAAATCTGAATGCCAGCCAGATGACCTGTGAGCGGAAACCCAGCTCTGCTCATGGTGTAGGAAACCCTCTGCTCCACTCCAAAAGGGTTTGCAGAGCTGCTATTAAAGCAGGCTGCAGGAAGCACTTGTTCAGAAAGGCAGACAATTAAATGAGGAGACAATTGTCAAGCCCTCGGCACAGCCATCAGAGCAGATGGGGTTTACTATAGCTAGATGAGAGCACGGAGATGGACAGCAGCAGTGCAAAAGCAGCCTGAACAGCAGAGACAACAGGGACACCTCTGGTGACAGTTGGGATCTGAAAGGGAGCTGCCTGCATTTGGAAGACTATGGGGAATAGTTATTAGGTTGGCAGCTATGGGATACCACATGCAGTGCGGGATGCTGTGCTGTCTGCATTTCTTACAGGCTGTTTTCTTTCCAGCTCCTCACAGTTTTGGCATGAGAGCCTCTGCCTTGCTCCCTCTGCCAAACATTGCTCCTTAGAGGCCCAGAGACCCCTCCTCACACCCACCACATCACATCATTTCTGCAAAGCTTGTGCTTTCTCCTCCAAGTTTTCCTGTTCCGAGACACACGTATCTTCCTCAGCTAAAACCTTTTCCTCCTGGAGGCAGCCAGCACTACAAGCTGCGCTGAGCCTCTCCCTCCCACAAGCCACTCACCCCTTTGGTTAGGAAAGAATCTGTTTTCTCAAAAAAAGGAAACCCAATCCTGGTTTCTTTGCATGGGGTTTCCCCCAGTCAACACAAACCAAAGCTCATGGTAGCTCCTCTTGAACTCCATCCCCTCTCCCTGCTCACAGATGGTGCCTGTCCAAATCTTCTGCTTTGCGGATGCAAAAAGCTCCTTCAGCACCTTCTCTGCTCCTTATAGAGGCAGCCATGTGGGTTTGGCAAAGTAAAGAACCAGGCTGCTTTCCTTCTCGAATCTCCCTTTTGTCAGTCCTTACAGAACTGGCTCTGGCTGAACTTTGCTACAGAAGCTACAGTTGCCTGTGAGCCAAAGCCTGAGAGCGCAGAAGAGGTGCTGAGCTGCGGGTGGGCAGGAGGAGGAACAGCAGGTCTTAACCAGCACTCACTGCTTCTTGCTTGAAATGACACTCCAGCTCAGTGCAAAAGAAACTATAAAATTCTATTCAGATTAGAACAGATTGAAAAGTGAGCAGATTTGGACTCAAAAAGCACTGCAGCAACTCGCACACACAAGGCAGCCATCTCACAGCTGCCAAAGGAGTAGTGTGGATGCATGCCTTCATATTCACAGACCCCCGTTCTGAACAAGCATCTGCAGGAGAACTGCAGGGCAGCATGAACGAAAGGGTCTCCACAGGCAAAGCAATGCTGTTCCTTTGCTTGTGTCCCTGGCTGTCCAGCCTCAAAGGACAGGGGTTGGACTAGATGATCTCGGGGTCTCTTCAAACCTGTGAGTCTGTGACACCTGCCCTGATGAGGCACAATGAGAGCATTCATCAAAGCTACTTGATTGACCTCCAGTTGCTCAATGCTCACTGTGAGACTTGGGGAAACAATCCTGGGGTGTCTCCTGGGGTTTGCAGCTTCATTTGCAAAAAGGTGGTTGAAGAGAGGTGAAACTACAAAGTAGGAACTGCACACTAAGATCAGGAGGAAAGAATAAGTTCAGAGAGCAGCTGCTTCCCAAACCCTTTCTGTGATGGATTTAAAATCGAAACACTCCAAAATGCTCCCTGGGGTGGTGTGAGGGCTGGAAGACGTTAATCAGCTGCAGGAGTGAGCAAGTCCTGCTGAAAGCAGAGGGCTATTGCTGTGTAACTTACTCCTCCTTGTTTCTTGACAGGCTGCTATTTGAAGGGCTATAGCTTCCACTTTAACCTTCAGCCTGGAAAGAAATATGAGCAAGGAGCGATAGGAGCTCCTCCTCGGGAGCACACTGAAGGCCAGCCAAAAAAATAAATAAATCACACATTGCTCTGCACTGCTGCAGCA
Source organism: Upupa epops (assembly GCA_013397515.1). NCBI lineage: Eukaryota > Metazoa > Chordata > Aves > Bucerotiformes > Upupidae > Upupa > Upupa epops. Next base: position 334,251 of record VZRI01003318.1, read on the forward strand.
CCTGGTCGCCATCCATTTGCCATCAGCATGAGAAGGAAGATAAAGCACTAAATCTGCAGTACCTAGATTTTACAGCCTCTATTTTCCACTCCCAGCCTCACTCCACTGCATCCCACAGGGAGACTCACACCTACTCCCAACACCCACAGAGCCGGCTGTGTGCCTGGGCTAAAATAGTTTTCTGAAAGCTGTTCCAAAATTATTTTCTTGGGGACACTACCAGAGATTAATTTCTTGTAGTTAACAGCCTCCTGAACTGCATCTGCCCCCCAAACTCCCTTAATTATAAGGCAAGCCAGCACTGCAAGCTCTCCATAAACAACCAGAACCCTGTACGGGCTGGCAGCAGAAGGATTTTCACGTCTTCTGGGTTGCAAGCATTTCTTACAAAACGGGAAAGAAAATTTTTATCTTTTAGTGCAGAAGGACTTTGGTTGTCTCTCCCCAGGCTTGTTGACATTAATACAGCATTTAATGACCAAGCTCCAGGCTTCCAGCTTCTAACTTTAGATGGAGAGGAGAAGCAGTTGTAGTTGCACACGCACCGTCCAACCTCCCTCCAGTATCTCCTCCAGGTAAAGCCATCCCAAGATGCAGTCCAGAATCTCTGGAATACAAATTACTCCCATTTGACTAATAAGGGCTGCTTCCCTTTTAAGAAGGGATTTAGACCTCCACGGCAGCTCTGGATTCAGATCAAAGCATTGAGAAGACAAGGGAGAATTTAAAGGAGGGGGGAATAAAGTACGAAAAGTCACCATTCCAAGCTGAATAATTCCTGGGGGAAAAAGAGCAAGGACTTCACTGGAATACACCGCACCAATGCCTCACACCTCTCTGAATGTTTCTCAGGTAGGTGATGAGGAGTCTATCAGCATGGCAGCTGGACAGACAGATGCTCCTAATTCTTACCAGCAGGATTTTAATTATTAACTCAGACTGGGGAAGGGGCTGCAGGAGGGATGAGCAGACAGTGAGAAGCTTAACATGGTATCTCAGGCAGAGCCTAGAAAGTTCAGAGATGGCTCCCAACAATTTACCAAGTAAAATGGCTGGTCGGACAAAGAGAAAATAGAGGGACATGGAAGGGGAACAGACCAGAGGAGGAATAACAAGCCGGAAGCATTGCCCTCAGGGCAACAGCACTGTCAGAGAGGCTGCAATTTCCCCAGATGCTGCCAGGGTGCTCTGAGACAGGAGCAGAACAAGTCAGCAAAGCAGTGCTGCCAAAAGCTGCTTGAGGGGCATCATCTTGCTGCCAGGGCTGAGAAGCAGCCCTTCAGATGCTGATTGCTGGATCGTCTGCCTGCTCGTTGGCAAAGCACTTGCAGGAAAGCTGGCACAGGCTGCACATTTAGGGAAGTCCCTGAAGCATGAGGAGAAGTGCTTGCTCAGATGCGGGCTGACCCGTTTAGGCTGGCCACCTAATGGCATTCTTATGTGCTGTATTTCATAGCTTTAGTCCTACTATAAAAAGATTACAAGATGAAAAACAACAACAAAAAAAAAGAACAGAATGGAAATAGAGAAATTGGGCCAGTTCAGCTCTTCTGAGAAGGAAGAGAAGAGATTTCATGAGCATGTTCCTTTTTGCTAGAAAAACACACAGTAGTTATAACTAGTGGTTAGGAGGTAGATAGCAAATAGTTATAACTACCCCTCCAAAGGCCTGCCCAGCTCTTGCTCATCCAAATCCAAGCGTCCTTCTGGAGTCTGATCCTGAGATCAATAAGACTTGGCAGATGTCAGCTGGTTTGGATCAGGTTCTTAGAGATGCAGCCGGAAGCCAACACTATTGTTGAGTCCAGCCCATAAGGCACCACAGCACCCTACAGAAACCTCAATTGTGTTTCAACTGTATCTGCTGTTCCCAGTGAGGTTTTGTTTTGCCTTCACAAACACCCAAATAACTTCAGCTAAAGGGGAGAAGGAGGAAAGAACACATTGGGATAAGTTTGCCTTATGAGGCAGCCTAAAGGCTGGGAGTCATCAACTGAGAAAAAGAGAAGACTCTGAAGTATTTTAGCACCAAACAAGCACAAACACAGTATAACAGCAACTAGCAAAAAAACCCCAAAACAGCATGAATTTCTTACTGCTGCTCCAGAGGGAAGTCCTCCCAGTTGATAACAACTTACACTTGCAGCCCAGTTCCATAAAAACATCCCCAGTCACAAATGTCATCCCATAGGCTAAATAAAGGGTCTCTGTGTGCTGGCTAAAACAAGCCATGGCACAGAGCAAGGTTCTGAGATGCAGCTCCTCCACAGAGGAGAACATGGAGCTTGCTGCACTCTCTGAATTGCAGAGCAGCAGCCCAACGTGTTTTGGGGCATGCAGGGATTAGGGAACATGAGTTGTCAGCTGGCTGGAGGCAAACACCAGCCCCCAGAACAAATATTTCCTCAGCAGAGAGAACCATTTCAATAGTGACATCAAATTCTTTTTCAGTTGGTCACAGCCAACACCGAGATCAGGCTGAGCTTTCAGACTGTGAGTAACTGCTGTTTTGGGCAAAGAATCCCTCAAAGTTTCTGTGGATAATTAAGAGGGGAAATGGAGATTAACTGAGGAATTAGGAAGTTACTTTTTCTTATCTGCAAAGGATTTATGCTGTCACTCATGACTTGCTGTAGGCCTGATAATAAAACCCTGTAGTGCATTTCCAATTATGACTGCAACTTAGATGTTTGACCTGGGAATTCAGGACAGACATAGAGTGCTCCAAAATGAACCTGTAGCCTATAATCACTCTGAGTCTGCTAAGCTATAGCCCAGGCTTCATTTAGGACCTGCCTCTCATTTTTATTACTTCTGACTCATCCCTTATTAAGCAGACAGCAACATGTAACTTATCTGGGCTTCAAAGAGCTTCGCATAATAGCTCACAGCACCTCTGCCCAATAGCCATGGGTATCTACTGTGGTTATTTAGGAAAGAAGAATTAAAGCATCGCGTCTGAGCCCACATCCAGAGGAGATGCATCAGCCTCCCCAGCATCAAAACAAAAACAGGAGGCAAAAACCTATCGAGAGCTGGACAGGTATGGAGTTACCGCAAAGTCCTTGGTCCACATCAGCCCAGGCTGATTTCTGCTGTAGGGAGAGGCTGGCCGAGAGCACAATCAAGAGGTCTGCATGAGAGCCTTCTTGAGCTCACACACCCTCATCCCAAGGTGTTCTCAGATCACAAGTGGATCAGCTATAATCCAGTTAGCTCACAGCCTTCCTCAACCACACAGGAATTACATTACAGCAGGGAATTAGCCCTCACACTCCATCTCCGTTAGGATGACTCTGCTGCCAGGCTCCTTCCAACCTTTCAAAAGCAACAGCACCCTCTGGGCTGGGAGAGGGGGTTTATTCCTTCCACCCCTTGCACTGACCATTAAGGAAACCAATATCAGTTCCCCATTGTTACCACACAACAACCCTTACTCCTCCATCCCCTTACAAGGCAGCCCTCTCCACAGGTAGGAAGGCAAAACCTACCCCCAGCACCCCCCTACCTCTCCCCTTAACCACCCTCTCCCAGCCCAGCTCCACCCCCTTTGATGCAAAGCCTGGGCACTCACCCACAAAACTGCTACTCACCTTTGAGAGCCCTCCCACTTCCAAGTAAAAGCAGATGATGAAGATGTTCCAGGTGACCCAAACTGCAGTCCAGATGGCATACTGGAGGGAAATGGGAGGGGAAAAAGAAGCAATAAACACCAGGAAGGCACTGGTGCAACTTGGGGCAACTGAAAGTCCTGAGCCAGCACTGCAGTGCTTTATCTCTTCCTGATTAGAGACACCAGGGCAGAAACTTTGAGGCAGCGGAAGAACCTCTGTCATGCCTCTGTCCATCATCTAGTTCTCTGTGTGATGCAGTGTCTTGCTGGGGCCTTCCCTAGTTCCTCACCACTTGCCATACCCCAGCAGAGCAGAGGTTGCAAGAGGCTGCGCATGCTCTGAGCAAAGGGGATGCTACTTACCACCACTATATAGCGAGGTCGGTACTGAATAGTGCCAAAGAGGCCAAGGATAACGATGATGATGTGGAGGAAGTTGGCGAGGATAGGGGCCCACTGGTATCCCAGGAAATCGAACACTTGTCTCTCCAGTGCAGCAAGCTGGAAGGGAAAAGGGAAAGGAGTGTTGCAGCTGCTGTGCTCATTATGTTTATTCTCACAGTTGTGATGTGTTCCTCAAATTGATCACTGCAGCAAATGAAAAAGCTACTCCATTCCCGAAGCAACTTAGTCTCTATGAACCAGCTCAGTAGGACAAGATGTTGATCTACATCCCCCCCTCCACTTTGTACTCATCCCAATTCCTCCATCTCTAAGTGAACACGGACCAGTGTGCTCCAGTCTCCTCTGTGCTGGGTGCTTAGCAGTGAGGAGGGCAGAGGTGAGCAGCATGTCCACAGTATCTTAAATGACTACAGCAGGACCTTCAGGAGCTTATTTGTCAGACAAATTATAGCAGCCTTCCAATCCCTGAAAGGGGCTGTCAGGAGGCTGGAGAAGAGTCTTCACAAGCGCAGGGAATGATAGGGCGAGGGGTCCTGGTTTGAAGCTGGAAAAGGGCAGAGTGAGGCTGGACAGGAGGAAAAAGTTCTTGAATCTGAGGGTGGGGGATCCCTGGAACAGGCTGCCCAGAGAAGTGGTGGAGGCCCCATCCCTGGAGCCAGTCAAGGTCAGGCTGGATGGGGCTCTGGGCAATCTGTTCCAGTTAGAGATGGCCCTGCTGTGTTGTAGGGGGGTTGGACTAGATGACCGTTAGAGGTCCTGTCCAACCCAGTACATTCTGTGAGTCTATGATAACACAGCCTTGACCAGCAGTTCAGCTAGTGCTAAGGCACAGTGGGAGATTTCCCTATCAGGAAAAGGTTCCAAACTGTGTTTCATTGTCATAGTCCAACACCAGGATTGCATTAGGGCATTTCATGTTTATTTTCACCGAAATCAATTAGAATCCATTTACCATCAATAGTCAATATCAATTTTACTGCCAATTAGTCATTAACCAGGGATGATCTTAGCCCACTGTATGCAGTCAGCTCTGAGACATCTTCTTCAGGTTTGGCTTTTAAAAGGCATCTGGGACCAAGCACCAGAGCTCCTGTAATGACTTAAAGGTTGCCAAGTGTGAGTGGCTGCGGGTTCTAGTGAAGCAGCTGCGCAATGAGGAAAGTCACATCTGGTAAATTATCTTGATTCCTTTTTCCTCCTGGATCAGTGGGGAGATGACCTTCACATCTCCATTGGGCCAGGAAGGAATGAAAATTCTCATTGCTAGCTACCTTGAAGTTCCACAAGAATCTGTATTTCAAAGACATCTACAGCAGCCTGGTTCAGGGAGATCAATCAGGGGATAGCAAAGCAGATTTCCCTTGCTGACATCTCTCTTCGCTGGCAAAGGCCAGGGGTGAGAGAGCAGGAAGGGAATGGCAGCAGCCTCCAAATCTGATTTTTCTTCAAAATAATTAGTTTCCCCTTCGAAGGAGCACACAGTGCCCTGTTCTGATCCATTGGAACCACCTGGAAATGCTGTGGGATGTGCTGCTTGGCCCCGTGTGGGGCTGCAGGGCTGCAATGGGGATTTCACTATTCAGCCCGTTCCCCCCACCCAAGCACACAGATTTCCTGTATCTCATCGGAAACAGCAGTAATAGGCTAAACACTTAATCTTTTTGGAGGGGATTAGCGCGAGGACCTTAACGATATTGGGAAATTTTGAGTCCTGACTGGCTGGCAAAGGGTCACTTGACTGTGACCGCTTCATCCACTCAGGCCTTTAATTGGCTTGCTGGGTTACACTAACGGGGAGCTACGGTGCCTTGGTTAGTTGAGGGGACGCAGTGGGGGTCTGGTGTGCAGAGATAACACCTTGCTCAGCTTCCCCTCTTGCCTTCAGGCTCTGAGAAGAGGGATAAAAGCAAATTCTTCCTAGCCAGGACTTCTGACATGGGTTTTCCCACTCCAGGATCAGAGCAGCCTTGTGTTTTTTTCTCCCAAATGAAGATTTGCCGTAAGGGTTTTATAAACGGGCCTGTCCTTCCATAGCTTTGTTATGTCTCCTCATCAAATAGGAATGGTGGGGGTTGGAAGAGACCTCTGAAGATCATCCTCCAGCCAACCCCCTGGAGTGCAACACCCCTGTCACCCCTGGAGGGCAAGTTCTCTTACAGTACATCCCACAGGAACACACTTGGTGAGTTTGGGGTCTCTCCAGAGTTGGAGACTCTACAACCAATCTGGACAGCCTGGGTCAGGGCTCCTCTACCCTCACTGGGAAAAAGGTTTTCATGGTGTTCAAATTGAACCTTCCATGTTCCAATCTATGTTCAGTGCCCCTTGTCCTGTCGCTGGGCACCACCAAGAAGAGCCTGATCTGATCCATCCTCCTGACACTTGCCCTGTAGATACTAACAAGCATTTATGAGATCAAAAGCAGCCTGCGCTTATCCATGTTCCTCCAGGGACCCAAGGTAATTATTTGTTGAAACCAAATAGATAAACAACAATTTCCTTCATTACACCACAGGTCTGCGTGCAGATCTCACACATTTGACACTGCTGAGATCTGCAGGAACACAGGGCTGATGTCTGCGCTAAGTGAGCCTTGATTCAGGGTTAGGAAGTGAAGAATGTTGTGGTACACTTCACAGCTGGCTCAGAAACGGCAGTGGGAGTAATAAGTGATAGAACAAGAAGAAATTGTCTTCAGTTGCACCAAGGGAATTTTAGATTAGATATTAGGAAAACTTTCTTACTGAAAGGGTTATCAGAAGTGGTGGAGTCTCCATCTCTGGGGAGGTATTTATGACAAAGCACTTAGGGATTTGGTTTAGTCTAGGGCTTGTTACCGTTAAGCTAACAATTGGACTCAATGATCTTAGAGGTCTTTTCCAATCTAGGAGATTCTGTGATTCTGCCTTTGGGGACTGATGTATCTGCACCCTCATACTGAGCCTCTCTCAGATCCCTCTGGCTGACACTGTTCACCCATCTTCCTCTGCTGCTGCCAAGTTTCCACAGAGTAATACGCTGGCTGAGGTGTTCTTTACGATGATTCATGCTGTTCTGTTCAGAAAGCCCATTATATTCCAGAGATACTGGTTGTAAAGAGAAATCTCACGTTTTGTGGCACAGCTTTTCAACCCGTTCAAAGCTGACAGGACCTTTCCATCAGGAGGACACATTTTTTCTTCTTTATGACAATTCTTATTAAAAGCAGGATTCCTTCTGCTTCTTTTGCCTCCTCAGCTCATAGGGCATTTTTACCTCTCATTCTTTAAACCAAATGATTTGTTGTGACACTAATATCAGAATAGATGTGGCAAACATTTCTCTCCTGGTATTAACCACATTTCTGCTGACCTGGGTGAAACTGGGAGAGCAAATAACCATGAGGAGTAATTGTTACCCAAGCAAACAAAACAAGCCAAAGTTCTCCACTGGGGCATCGTTCATATGTACAGCCAGGAAAGATAAGGAAGACCAAGGAGATTCTCTGCAGTTTAGAGTGTTATGACACAGCGCACACACACAGTGAGCAAAGGAAGGTGTAAACAAGCAAAATGGGCCATGCTCAAGGTCTTGAAACCATTAAAACTTCACTAGAGAGGGAAGCGCTACCTGAGCCTGAGGGACATACTGCTTGATGGAACCCAGAATAGAAGTAATGGTATCACGGAGTCCTAGACTGGCTCAGATTGGAAGGGATCATCTAATTCAACCTCCCTGCCTTGGGCAGCAAAACCTGTCAACCAGTCTCTGTTGCTCAAGGTCTCATCCAACCTGGCCTTGAACACCTCCAAGGGAGGGGGCAGCCACAGCCTTTCTAGGCAATTGATTCCAGAGTCTCTGCACTCTAGTACTGAAAATCTTCTTCCTAAGATCTAGTCTAGACCTCCTCTCCTTCACTTTCAAACCTTTCCCCTCATCTGATTGCTAGATCCCCTTGGGAAAAGTCCCTCTGCAGCCTACATGTGGGCTCCCTTCAGGTACTGGAAGGCAGCTGTAAGGTCCCCCCAAGTCTTCTCTGCCTTAGGCTGAAGAACCCCAGCTCCCTCAGCCTGTCTTCATAGCAAAGGAGTCACCTTTGCGGTGTCCTCTGGATTTGCTCCAAGAGTTCATACAAATGGTTTCCTAGTGGTCTTAGAAAATGTCTTAAAATATAGGACAGTTTCTTCTTCAAGTGTTCAGACCATCCCAGTTGCATTTCTAATGGCTCTGGCAGGACAGTCTCACTGGCAGATGTTGATGCCAGCAGGACACTCTAAGCTGATTCAGCATGGGCTAGGGGGATGCCTCAAACGTTCTCTAGCCCCTCATCTTTGTCTTCTGTTGTTTGTGTCATGCTGATAAGCTGGATAATTCAACCTGTTCTCTGCATTTCTGAAACCAGTTGGGACCCAACAAATACCACTTTCCAGGTGTTAACATGGCTGGTACAGATGCAGGAAAGATGTTCAGAAAGCCTAGGGACAGGTACAGACACACAAAGAGGATGTAAATGGAGTTAGTAGAAAAGGCTGCTATGGGTCAACCATGACTTACAGAGAGATACTGCTGAAAAAAAAATACAAGCAGAAACCATGTTTTGCCCAGAAACCGGACAATTTCCACTTGGCCTGAAAAAACTTGAAAACTCTTTTCACTGCTGCTCGTTTTTCATCAGTCTAAGCACACGGACTGCCCTCATTCAGTACTGTAAACAGCATCCTGGAGCTCCTGTGTGAATCTACAGCCTCACACAGGCAGAAATCACAAGCCAAACCCTACATTTGCTCTCTCTCTCTGGCCAGAACCAAGAGTGCCAGTTCTGCAGTTGCCCATTGGTCACCACCATGCTCAGGGCTGCCTGGCTGATTCCTGATGCCTTGATTCAGCATTTGATCCCCCGCCAACAGGCTTTGCTTTTTAAGAAGATGCTCTTTGTTTGCCTCCTGTGCAAACACCATCAGGGAGGCCAAGTCTTTCTCTGAGGAAGGTCACAGGTCATTTCTTGAGGCAAAACCGACACTGATTTCCTGAGGTATTTTGTACATGTGGTGGTCGATGACTTGAGTTCAGGACAAAGTCACAGTGCTGCTGTCCCTAGGAGGCATCAAATAAGGACGAAAACTTAAATCTAGCTAGCTCGAACAGCAGGAGGGAATGATAATGCCTCAAATGTTTAATTAAAAAAATCTCACTATTCAGGTTTTAAGCACAAAGGTAGTTAGTTATCTTTGGTTCCTCCATACACTTCATCAATACTAAACATCTGTCTGCTCAGCTTATGGTTATTAATTATTTGTCCTGCATTGGCATTATGATGACATATTATATTATTAGGCATAGTCTTTCCACACAATTGCTTTGCATTTGTTTGTGGTGAAACAATGCCAGATGTCAGGAATTCCCAGCCCAGGCTGCAGTGTGGCAGAACTATCAGCAGTGAGCAGAAAACTCCCTTCGGTGCCAGAGGGTGTTCAAGGTGGAGAAGATTCTGTGGGTGATTATTAAACAATAAGGCTGCTTTTGCCACAGTGGCTGCATTTCTAAATAAATATTAATCAACAGTAATAGCTATTTAATTAAGTTTATCTGTAAAAAAGCAGTTCACTGAGCCACTGCTTCACATACCCCCCTAACCGAGGGGCTGGTCCTGCTGGATGCCACGTCCTTGTCTCTTCTGAGGTCGGCATCTCATGTGCTTGTACGCCCTGCATTCATGGAATCTCATTTTTCTTCGGTACATGTTGTCAAGGAAACCTTCCTTGGGGCCTTGTGATCCACAGCTCCCTTCCCAGCATCCCTCGCCGAACCACAGAGGTCAAGAGACTAATTGCACAGGAGGTCTCTGCTAGTCACTTTGTCTCTCGGCCACCATTTGGTCACTCTGACCACTCTGGATACAATAAGCCCATTCTCTGCTCAGTTCACTCTGCTTTACCCTCAGAAGCTGCTGAAACTCCTTCTATTCACACAGACGTCACAAAGGCCTCCAACAGCAGAGCTTGTATTTTTGATCCATGTTTCAGAAGCCAACTCTGGTCACTAACAGCCTGGAAACCGATGCCTGCCCAGGCCCCCATGGAGAAGGTCCCATTGCTGGTGTAAGCCCTACACCAGGTCACTGCCCTGCAGTAGGGCCTGGCTGCTCCTGGGGTGTTTTGCTCCAGCAAAGGGAACTTTAGGACTGTACCACACCATCGCTGAGCAAGACAGGACAGCTCCCAGCCCAGCACCACCCTCTGCAAAGCCTGGGCAGACTGGACCCCTCCGTGTGGCTCAGCAATTCTCTCAAGAATGTCACTGATTCAAGTCTGACCCCTTCTGCTGCCTACTGCTGCTAATGTTGAGAAACACCTGAGCTGCAAAGTTCCCTCATTATTCAGTCCCACATGCCCAGATGCTGCTTGGCATTCCGGGAAAGGCACAATCCCTGCTCAACAGAAGTGATAGACTGGTACTGAAGCGGCACAGAAGCATGTGTTTGTGTCTGGAGGATCTGGCTGCAGAAGGACTGGGGATCCTCAGTGCATCACAGACAGTCACCAGCCAGAGGGGGGGGCTACCCAGGAACATGTCTCCATACCCACAAACCTCCTACACCTCATTCCTCCAAGTTCTGGGCAAAACAGCAGAGAGAGAAAGTGCTGCTGAGTAGGACAGGAGCTGGCAGTACTTGTTCTAGCAAAACTCAGTAGTACACGGTCCCTACCTGTGCCCCTCCTGCTCCACAACCATCTGGCTGTGCAGCAGCAGGTTCCCGAGTTGCTTCATTCATTTTGCTCCTGCTCGTTTCTCCCGATAGCACCTAACTACTACACGCTGTCGTGATGGCTGAGATTAGCAATCAGGCTCAATTAATAAGCAGGTGCTTATTAAGTATTATTTGTGATCCAGGCAGAAGATTGTCCTGAGGAGACTGACAGACTCATTTGTAACCAGTGCCGACACTCAAACCCCCCTTCCCCAAACACAAACTCATCTGGGGTGCCCACAGTGCTTTCCCCACTCCCTTATCAGTTTTTTTCTGCTCCCCCAGTTCCACAGTTCACCTTTCGCTCTCCGGCTTTGTAACAGAGAAGGGGGAACACTGAACAAAGGAGATGAGACCGTGTTTGCAACAGACGTAAAAATGATGAGTTTTACGAGTCATCACTGCTCGAGGTTTTAGCCAGGGAGATGCTCTGAGCCAAGGCTCAGGCTCCACACCCATGGCATCCCTTGTCCTCCTTATCTCACCTCATACTGGTGGGCAAACATCCTTGGTGCTCCCCATCGTGGGGCAGCAGACAGCTTTAGCACTGGGAGGGGACACCCACCTAGCCACCTTCTCCCCCCAGTAGCACAAACCAAGTACTGTTGAGTGAAGTATATTAAAATTATGCTGTTAACTCCCAGCCATTTCCTTTGGGACACTTGCTACCATTTATGAAACCATCTAAATGCTGCAAAGTCTGCGAGGCGGGCACGGTGGGAGATGAGCATGGATTTAATTTTCTAATAGATTTATTTCCTTCCAACAGGGAGTTAGTTCTATTCTGCGAACACTGCCTCTGCTCAGACAGGGAGGTTGTACAAAGTTTGGGCTCATTCCCATGATGGGGATGCAGGGAAAAGTGAAAATAACTGGGTACAGGGAACATACCTGATACCCTCTGACCCTACTATCGTAAGCACTGTCTGCTTAACTAGAACAAGCCCTGCTGCTGGAGGGACACAACAAACACAGCAATAAGACTGGCACAGACAGTACAAGGCTGTACTCAAGGACTGCTTAGGACTGCCCAACCTGTCTTCTACTGACACAGCTCTCTAGAGTCAATAGGGTGTGGGAGTAGCAGTGTGGGGACAGCTTGGAGCTCCCCATGAGTTCCTAAGTGCACTAGAAAGATTTAAAATCATTGAGGTGTTGGACCACAACTCACAGAATGCTATAAAGCCCCCAAGATACCAGCTGGACTCACCCCATCTGGCAAAACTGTGGCTATCTTTGCTATTTCATAGGTATTGATTGTAAGGCACCATTTTATGTTGCCTCCAGTTACCCCAGAGTTGAATTATGACTCTACGTGTACCACTGGCTCTTGCCCAAAGAAGAAAGCAACTCCTGCTTCAGGCTCAAAGAGCCAAGTTCAGCTTTTCTTCTGACCTGTCCATACCACCCCAGAGAGACTCTGTCTGAGGGTCACTGAGAACATCCCCTGCCTTTAGCTTTATGAGCAAAAGTATTTGCATATGGTGTCCCCTCCAAGTCTCACTCACAGATGGATCCTGCAGCACTTTCTCCTCAGGAAGGGTTGAGGTACAGAAATGTTTCTCTAAAGGCAAAACACCCGCAGGAAACATCTGAAGCTCCTGGTTTTCTCATCCAGGGGGAGGTAAGGATGAGAATTCCTTGATGTCCATGTAGATGGCTAGAAAAGCCACACTTTCTGCATAGCAATGTGTGTCAGAATATTGTCCTCCACTCAGCACGATGCTCCCTTGCACTTGTGGACAATGTTACTGATCTGTGGAAACACCCTAGGACCTTGTCTAGATGAAGCTCCCTTTGCTTGAGGGTCCCTCTCCCTCTGCTCTGCACCGTCCAGCCACCACTCTCCCCCTCCTCCCTGCTCCACATCGCACAGGGAGCTGGAGCAGCTGATCCCCTTAATTAGGTCATGGATAGATCACGCGTCAAACACTGGCACCAGCCAGATCCTCGGGAGGAAAAACATGCAAACTCTGCACACGGGGCAAGAGCTGGGCAGAGGAAGGCAGCCGGAGCCCAGAACCCTTCACAACTTTGTCCGTAGGAACTCTGTCTCTGTTCCTACTCAACAGCTGGGTCTCCGCTCCCCGACACCGTAGCTAAATGCTAGTGTTGCTTTAATTTCCTCTTGCTCCTGCTGCAGTGCCAGATTGCCTGGATATTCGTAAACAGAAGGAGTTTAATGAAAATTATAATTAGAGCCCCGCGGTGCTCTCGGTGCTCTCGCAGGTCGCCTTTACACTGGGCTGCCTATTTACATTACAAATCGGGCTGGTGGCACTGCAGAGTCTGTGGATAGCGAAGAGAATTCATTAAACAAGGGGGAAGTGCAGGGTGGGTGAGCAATAGGGTGGAAAGAAAACTATATGGTTATTATTAATAATCTAGGAAATGGGGAGCTGCCATGGTCTGGCTGCAGCTCTGCTCCTAGGAAAGCATCTGTAGTTACCCTGCAGCAGGAGGGGAGAGCTCACAGCCACCCTGAAATTTCCCTGGTAATCACTGTACAGAACCTTTGGCATAGAGTATCTTCTCCTCATGGGAAGCAAAGTGCAATAAGGACTTTATCTCTGCTACTAGGACACATGGAAGGGCTCTTAGCACTTCTGCTCTCTAATACTTAGCTGTGAAGCTGGGGGTGGGGCAGGGAGCCCATGCAGCCATGGGTATGAACCCACACACAAAGCCAGAAAGATTCATTTCCCATCCCTTTACAACCTGCCCTGTCCACCTGCCAGCAGCCACGTGAACTGCTTTGCCCACTCTAGTGCCATGAGCAGCAGCAACTCGAGAGAGACAGAAGCTCTCATTCAGTGAAGTGCAGGAGCATCTGCTGACCCACGCACGGCACAGCGTCCATCCAGCTGCGATCTGGTGCCAAAGGGCTTTGTGAAATCTGGGTCTGAGAGAAAAGAGAGAAGAGATCCCACGGGAACCTCATGGACATCAATGTGCTGACAGCCTGGCTCTCTTACATGGCAGCAAGAACCAGTGTAGTCCCAAATACAGAGCAGTTTCCTCAGACTGATTCTGCTTCTGCTTTTTCCACCAAAGCCCTCCAGCACAGCTGTTAACTGTCTGTCCTCCCATCTGCACAGTGGGATCAGAACTAACACCCTCGTTTTATGCAAAGAATAGCTGGAGACTTGGGTTCTAGTCATAAAAAGCTCCTTTAATATTTCATACTAATCATCCTGCACCAGCAGAAACCACATCATTGGGGCAATGGTGCTTTGGTGGGACCCTCACCAGCCTGTAGTAGTAAAAAGAGGTGGAATCATAGTTTGAGAAGTTTCCTGTCATCACAGCACCAGCTCAAGCCCACCACTGTCGCATTCTCAAAGTAGAGAGATGACCTCACCCCTCTCCCGTGCCCAGCCCACCACACTCAGCCCTTTTCACACTCCAACCAAACCCCAGCAGTGCCCAGCAAAGGATGCCCAGTCAGCTCACCTGCCAGACCCACAGTGCCTCTGGTCCCTGCTGTTAATCTCACCTCACCCTCTGCTCCAGGGGATGTAAATTCAGTCTGCTAAACGGCCAGGAAGCCAGAGCAGAGCAGAAGAGCCAGTACTGAAGGTGTAACTGGGTTTGTAGATCAAAACCCATCCAGGAGACTTGCCCTACCTCTACATGTTGTGGCAAGATGCAGAAAGTTTTCCGGTGAATTAGAGGCTTGGAGGTGTTTTAGGAGTTTGGGCTGCAGATGGGACAAGTGATTTGGTTCTGTGTCATCAGTATAAAATGACCCACAGTGTGACAGTGGAGCTTTAAAGCGTCACTAGTAACGCTGTGTTCTCTGTGCTTTGCCAAGACTGAAAGAAAAACCAACCTCCCATAAAAAAATGTGCTGATTGCAGCTGAAAAAAGGACAACAGAAAAATCTCCCTCAAAAAACTATAGTTGAGAAAAGCACCCAAGTATTACTTTTTTTTGCTGAGAAATAAGTATCAGGGAAACAATAAGTATAGGTGAGGAAATACCTATCAGTGAGGAAACCCTGAGCAGCTCTTCCCTAATCAATGTGCCAGGCCTGTCATCAGAGCATGAAATGAAAAAGAACTGAGGAGAAAAGAGTATTTGGGACAGGAGAAACATTTGGCTATCCAGCTTCTGCTTCCAGCACGATGCTTTTGACAGGAAGGGGTTTTAAATTGGAACAAACAGAAAAATGACTGTTTTGTTAGAAATAGGGACTGTCAGAGGCTTTTGGGGTATGGCAGAATTTTTCCCATAACCACAGTCCCCACAAACAATTTCCCTTCCACAGAGTGACTCAAAAATGAATCAGTTGCTAGACTTTCATCTTCTGATTGTCTGGCTGGAAGAAACTCAGTCTTATTTAAATAATTGATTCATTACCTTAGTAATTACAGGTAACAAATCTACCTCCCTGGTCTCCCTCAAGACACATCAACTAAGGATTATTTCAGTTTTTCAGCCACTTCAAGAGGCAAAGACTGATTTGTGAGGCCCAAAATGACTTCTGAGCTGTCATCCATATCTTGGGAGTTGCTGGTACCCTCGGGACAGCCCTAGCAGCTTAGTCTCATCTCCTGGGTTCCTTCCTTGGCTGTAACCTCACCACATTCACTACAGATTGGGAAGCAGAGATCCTGCTCTATTTTACTTAAGTCAATAAAAGCTAGAAAACAGGCGCATGAAGCGATTTAACAGATTAATCAAGTAAATGCTGAAGGAGAAGCCTGGGGAAGGCTCTAGGGGAACCTTTCAGGAGCCTCCCTGTACCTGGAAGGGGCTACAAGAAAAATGGAGAGAGAGTTTTCATGAGGGACTTTAGTGATAGGACAACTGGGATGGATTCAGGCTAAAAGAGGAGAGGATTTAGATGAGATCTGAGTTAGAAATTACACCCTGTGAGGATGCTGAGGCACTGGAACAGGTTGCCCAGGAAGGCTGTGGGTGCTCCATCCCTGGAAGGGTTCAGGCCAGGTTGGATGGATAGAGCTCTAGTCAACCTGGTCTGATGAGAGGTGTCGCTGCCCATGGCAGGGGGTTGACACTAGATGAACTCTGAAGTCCTTTCCAACAAAACCCATTCTGTGATTCTATGGAGATGGTGAAAAGTTTAGAGTCAGGACATTTGAGGCTCAAAATCAGCCTCTTTCAGAAGCTGGTGAAGCATCTTGGGAAACACAATCTGCTCTGGGCAGCTATTGAAGGGCACATCCCTGCTTTGCACTAGACTGAGTGCTGGAAATAACTGCTTCGAGGCACTTGGGAGTCAGGTTTTGGGCTCAGAGCATGAGAATGAGCCATGGTGGAAGTCTCTCAGCCCATATTTCTCCCCTGCAACACTGTTTTCCTACTAACTTGGGGAGTCAAAGAAACCAAAGGACCTCATCAGCTATTTATTAGCAATACAGTGTCAAGCTGCCAGAAAAAGCCACAAGTTTAGCAAGTTCTCCCACTCATGTTAGTGGCAATGACCATTTCCCTTTTTGTGTGGTGTCCCCTTTGTTTTGGCTCTTCAGTCCCAGCAGATGATGAAATGACACCCATGACATTCACTTTCCAACAGTGTCAGTAAGGATTTGTGCCTTTTAAAAAGGGTTATTTTTAAAGGAAAGCCCTTCTAAGGGAGATTGGGGTCATTTTCCACATGACCAAGCATCAAAAGCAAAGCAGCAGCCCTGTCAGTGCTCTTAGTGCCCTCCCAGAGTCACCCCCCGGATAGATTTGTCACAAGGTGAAATAAGAGCAATTCCCCAATTTATTATCATTTTCTACTTGTCCTGTTTAATGCAGTCCCTGCCACGATGAGTTTGCTGTGGGAAAGTGGAATGAAACCAGACCTTTCAGTTTGCTGCTAAATGGGACTGAGGGGAAGCTTTTGGGACGTTGGGGAGGGAGAGGAGGGGGAAATCTTCCTCATTATAAAGGGAAAATGTGCAATGCAGAGTTTTCAGCGGGTGCTGCCCAGCTTCCCAATTAGGACGGCTGAGACGAACAGAGGCGTAATTCTGTGTCACTGTTTATCCGGTGTCACCCAGGCGTTCTTTATTTTATGGGCATCATTTATCTCTTTCTGTTGTGGCTACCTAATTTGTTTGCGTTTTCAGGCCAGTTGAGTGTCTCTAGTTTATTGAACCCATCTTCTGGCCTCCCACCAACCCACTCTCCAATTAAGTTTTAGCCAGCATGGCACAATGGCCCCTCCTGCGCCTCATTTCTTGCATGACGTTTGCGTCCCCTTTGCCTCTGCGCTGCCCCTGCCGACTCACAGCTCCTCAATGCCTCATGGTTTATTCAACAGATGAATTTCTTTTTCTCTCCCCCTCTCTCTTTTCTTCTCCCCTTCCCCCAACCAGCTCTCCTTTGAAAACAGAAGCTGGTCAATAGATGCCACTTTGGCAGCTCTGAAGAACAAAGTTCGCTTGCAGCAAATCTTTAGCAGTTGTGTCTCTGCAGAGCAAGGGTTTGGTGACCTTGCAGGGACATGGGGCACTCTTGTGCCTCCTCCAGCCATGGAAGGAGACAAAGACCTCCCCTCTGTCAGCTTGTGACACTAAAGCTTCACCCATCTGCACATGGCCCCGCCTCCCTCCTGCTATTGAGGGAGAGATGGTTCCTCATCCCTGGCACTGCTGGCTTGTGCCTACTCCAAACTTTCCAGAGTTTTTTTCTCACTCACCAGTCCATCTGCAAGGATTAGCTACAACAGATCAGTGCTAACCCACGTTATGGAAATTCAAATCTTTGCTGCTATGTGAAGTAATTTCAAGGAAGGTTAACCAGGCAAGAGGTGAACACTACAGAGCAATAACTGAATCTGCACGTTGCCTCTTCCACTGGTGTGGCAACGTGGCAGCAGCAAGAAGCGGCATTGTGCTCCTTATCGGAGCGGGCTCCAGACTATCAGTTTCTGATGGGGAACAGCAAAATCCCATTGAGCTCTAAGCACTGGGTCACAGCTGAATATGGGGTTTACTGCTGTGTTCCCATCAAGTCTGCCAGGACTTAGTTGCCAGGATTTCTGCTAAAAAAGCTGGATAGTGTCCCACCACCAAACCACCATCTGAAGGGCCCTGTGTTGGCAGGTTAGTATCCAAAACTGGGAGCAATGGACCTTCCATGGCCATGAGAGACACCACGAGGGAAGAAACTTGGCAGCCATGAAACCCAGGTTACCTCTCATGCAAGGGAAGCATCCTCCAACTAAATAGAGTTTACTGCTCCCCCTCCACCTCCTGTCACCATAGGCTGCTTCAGAAATTCATGGTACTTTAAATGATTCACTCAAGTACCCATTCAGTCCCAGTTCATAGATTGCAGAGCCTTTATTACTCAGCCATATATTTAGCACTGGAATGGTTCTCAGCAGTTGTAACTGCCCTGTCATCCCAGGAATAAAACAAAGGGCCATTATTCATCAGAAGGGATACACAGTCTTTATTGTTTGAAGCCACAGCAGAGTTTTTATATTGCCCTATCTATTCCTCCAGGCTGTCACACAACTCAGTTTTAAGCTGTTTCAGTGGCAGATCTGGAAGCACTGGCACTTCTGTAGCTCCTCTTAGCAAACTTCCCAGCTAATGTTGTTTTAAATTGACAGCAGGACTCACAGAGCCACTCACTGGGGAGCAGGACAGTCAACCTTTCCAGAAAAGCTTGAGGGAGGTGTTAGCCTCTGGCTAGGTTGGGAATAAAAGCTATGCAGGGTTATTTAAAGACAAGAGCAATGGATGAATGTGTTTTTGGGCATTTGTCATACCCAGAAGATCTGGGTCTGATGGCAGAACATTGTGTAGACTCCAGGGCCCAAGAACACTGTGAGCTGTGTATGCCAGCTGTCCTCACCTCACACTGGTGGCTCCTGCAGCCCTTCTGTACAGTGTAGTGTTTTGTTGTGTGGATGGGTGTGCAGCATGGAGCTGGAGGAACCAGCCTGGTTGTCTGGATCTATACATCTGAGGACTAGTATCATGAGATGTACCCAGCATGACCCAACTTACCTGACCTCCTCTGTATCTCTGGTAAAGCAGGTCGGATCTGGGGACAGAAGACCTCTTCTAACATGCACTTTGGCCCATTAATTGCAAGCCACACAGCAGCTTTTGTAGAACCAGCTACCATCACAGTCTTCTCAGACTTCTAAGAGCATTGGGGGAATTGGCCTGTGTCAGCATAAATGCAGGCTAAGGAGCTCACAGAACGGCTACCTCTGAGAAGGTGCCATGAGGGCTTTCCAGCTGCACAGTAAGGAAACTCATCCTTCCCTTAAATGTCTCCTCTCAGAGTCATGAGAAGGGAAGCCCAAAGAGAAGGAAAGCCCAAAGAGAAGGAATCCTAAAGAAGTGGCAGATACTTGCAAAAGAATTGCCCTTTTCCACCTTGTAATTTGCTTTAAGGCTGGCAGTCCCACCTGCGAGCCCCCATGATGACAACCTGTGAACAACCATCAGGCTTCTCCAACACCCTGACAGCCTCCCAGGCTAATGAGCCAAACCGTAGTCTGCACATATTTAGCATTTCTGAGTAATTAGGATAATCTGATTTCTCCCCTAATCCCCTACATATAGACTATAAGCAGGAGTGGAGCCTTTCCCACAATGGTATCACCAAAATTGCCAGAGCTGGGGTTATCAGTTGCCTGCTAGAGCCCACTCACACCTCACACATGGAAACCTGCTGCTAACAGGTTTCCAGTGGCCACTGGAAATTAGGAACTGGTTAAGTAGCCAGTAGGTCAGGAACCCCTGCAAGACATCTGTATGCACATATTCAGTCTTCAAACTGGATGCTCTCTTTGATGAAGTTTGAACAGGAGACCTTTGGCCCAGAACCTCAAAGGTGTTTTTGTCTGTGGTACCATAGTCTCCTCAAGTACCAGGACTCAGGTCTCGATCATTCCTCACAGGGTTAATCAGTGTGTGGACCTAGAGTTTATCTCTGTGAACCTGATGCCTGGTAAATACATACTTGTGGTCTCTGCTGCTTTCAAGGCCCCTAAATGAAGGACAAAGGCAGGCAGAGCCGGCCAGCTCTTTCTTGCTCTGCTGAAGTGGGTCTGTGGTTCAAGAGGTGATTTTCCTCCACTCAGTTTCACTCAATAATTTCTTCTCAGGGAAGCATGAGAGCTCATGCCTATATACTTCTCCCTGGAGCTTTTGGAAGTGGTGTTTCCTCCAAAGAGGGACCATTGCCCTTTTAATGGAGCATCAAGGGTCCAGCACATCCCAAAGGAGGGAAGGCTGCTCCCCAGCCCCACAGCAGGGTGTCTGGCTCTCCTGTGTATCTGGACTATCACAGCAACATCAGGCAAAGACCCTACCACATACTCTTCATGAAAAGACCATCTACCTGCTGAGCTCCATGTAGAGGAAACATTTACTTGTAGACCTTTGAATCCAATTCAGTAGACTCCCAACACAAAGAAGCCAGGTATGCAGGGCCATGCTCTTACAATAGTGCTGTAGGACAATGTCCAAACCTTCTAAGGGTGATCAAATTCACCTGAGGGCTGATCTCCAGGTATGACAACCATCCTGGTACAGAGACTGAGCTCTGGTTACTGCAGAGGTAATGTTGAGGTTTTGCTGAATATCGGCAGTGACAAACTGTTAATTGTGAAGCTGTTCAGCTGTGATGGATGAACACACCGTACACAGCTCTCCATGCAAGGTTACACTCAATATTTTATAAGTTCTGTGTGGGAGGTAGAATGCTCCATCCCCTTGTTTTGCGTCCTCTATCTCACCTTCCTCGCTCAGATGAAACGGTGCTTCCAAATGAACTCTCTGCAGAGAATAATGCTCGGAAAATATAATTCAGCACAAAATGCTTTAATGGGTCCACGGCTGCTGTCAGGATTATAACAGACACAAGACAGGTCCCTGTTCTCCAGAGAGGAGTTGCAGGAGGCATCTTCTCAGACCTTACTTATTTGTTGTAACTGTGTGTTCCCCTGAGCTTTCAGTTTTATTAAGTATACTTAGCTCTTGAGCAGAAGTGTAACACAACTGTCCTCAGTCACATTCAATTCCTATTCTTTCCAGTTGTCAGTCAGGTGACTGGTTGCCCAAGTGCTCACTAAGGAAGGACTGAGTCTGTCTTGTATCACCCTGACCTACCTTCCTCAGGTCACTGATGTCTCAGGTCACTTAGGAACTGCACAATGACAGGGACAGATACCTGCAGAACTGTGCTGAGAAAATGGATCCAGTTGCAGAGCAAAGCTATCCTAGACATGGGAGGCCCAGCTCATGGGCAGCTGTGTGAGGTGAGGGATGGAGAGAGCAGGATGAGGAGACATGACTCACTCCGCTCCAGGCATCTGATCTCCATAGATCTCATCAGCGGGACACTCATCTTCAGTTATCTTCTCTGAAAGCAGTGCAATACGAAGCAGATCTGCACCCCAAAGTGCTGGGCCCTTACACTCAGCTCTCTCATCCCGTTGCTTTGCAGCAAGACCATCTGCTGCCAAAATGGGGTGGCAGTTTGTACCCCCAGACTTCCAAAGATCAGTGTCTCATGGCCATCTGTGTGCTTGCTCCATTGGTGCAGAAAAATTATTGTGATAGTTCTAGTTTTCTAGAGTTCTGAGCACTGGATGAAAATAATGGGGGAAAATCCCTAGCAGGGACAAAAGTAGATTATTTTGGTGGCCTAAGTGAACCTGGAGAGCAGGTGGGAAGTTTCCTGCAGGGCAGGCCAGTCACTGAAAGCTGGCAAAGGAGCTGGCACTGCGAGTCCTGATGTCTGCCTTCTCCAAGCAGGTGATGAAGACAAGCTGCTGTGTTGATTCCCACAGTATATTTTCATTAAGTGGTGGCAGATGGCAGTGGAGGTCACCGCTGCCACACCATCATCCTTCCAGATGAGAGGTGTCAGGGAATCAGAGATCTCAATTGCCAAACCTAAACTCACTCACACATCATCCCCAAGATGAAGAGGGATCAGCAGAGCTGCTCTCCTCATTCCCACAACTCCTCATCTTGGGGGGAAAATCTGGGATATGCATTTCCCTGATCAACAACGTCTTTGTGTCTGTTGTCCTGACACAGAAGCATCTGTGCTCAGAACAAGCCACACACACCAGGAAACGAGCAACTAAGTCCTCGTGGAAACAAGACCAAAAAGCACCCTGTGGAAAAGGTGGTTGATTTGAGCTATAGCGACATCACGGAAGGATCTATTGATCTCACCCCAGCAGAGACCTGCCGCTCACTCCTCTGCTCTGTGAAACCTCCAAACATAAACCAAAATGAAACTTCTGTTCTTCACAAGGTCCTTCAGCTGTGGACCCAGGGCTCAGACAAGCAGGAGCAACAGCACCACTGACATGAAACACAAGTGTGATGTGATGGTGAGAAGCAGCCCTTTTGGGGAAATCAGATGATGGAGACTCCTGCCAGATACTTTTTTCCTCATCCCTACTTTCCTGTTATTTACTACCACTGATTCCCTGCTTTTTCCTACTATTAACACTCACTTTTGTAGTCCCTACTATAATCTCTGGCAAGAAGAAAATGAAATAAGATTCTTACCCTTATAGTGCTTAAGGACATGGTTTAGTGGTAGACTTGGGGCAGCTGGGTTAATGGTTGGACTCAATGATCTCAAAGGTCTTTTCCAACATAAACAATTCTTCAAGTCTATGAGAGCTCAATAAACAAGCGAAACAGAAGCCATTTTTATTCCTGTTCTGAAATCTCATGAACTTTAAGGTACTATTGTGACTCCAGAATTATTACAAAATATCTCAGCAGTGCTACAGGGTGTTTATTCTCAGAGCTTCCTTTTACGACAAAAATACCTAAACCCACTGGCCTACAAGCAGATGAGTCAGCCCAGCATGGCACAGCCCTGCACCACACCCAAGCTTCTCCTTTCCCTTTGGGGACCTCTTAAACCCCAACATGACCTTCATTCGGGAGAGACACGATGACATTGGAAACACTTGGGAGAACTTTCAGAGTGCACAACTCCAAAGGAAAAAGCAACCCATCACCAAACCAGCTGGTGAGACTTTTCAAGGAGTTTCTTTTACAGAAGCTTGAAAACACTTCTGAGAAGTTCCAAAATATTTGGGGTTTGGCACAATATTCCCCCCCTCATCTGTCATTTGCACCAAATATTTCTAAATGCCAGAGTATTTTCATTTATGTCCTTTTTTCCCATCTCGTGTTCTGGCTATGGGAATTGGGAAGGGAATGTGCTACTTTTGAGACCAAAGCTTCCACTGTTGAAAACTCCCTTTCTACCAAAGCGAAACAGAGAGCCACAACCTCATCACTCCTACAGCAGCTCAGGAGGAGCCAGGACAGAGTGGACCCCACAAGTACAAGGACATTAAATCACAGACGATTGCTATTTTTTATCTTTTTGATTCAATAAGAGGGAAAAGTTCAGCTCAGCTGACCCCCAAGCCAGAGTTCGGTTAATGGTCACAGGGCTGGGCACTTCGATCACACACATTTACTTAAGTGCTCAAGAAGTGATGGGCTATTCCAGGGTTTTCCTGGAGGAAAAGATCACAATCTGGCCTTTGTTATTCAGTTTGTTCTCCAGGAGTTCCTACTGGAGGGCCTCTGGAGCAGATTCTTGGAAGTGCTCCATCTTGCACCCCAGCCAAAATGATCCGAGTTTCCTTATATTATTAGCACACAATGGAATAACGTCAGCTCCCACAACCCCACCGATGCAGAGAGAGGTTCCCCATCGGGGGAAGACCATTTCCATCTCCTCTTGCAAGGCCCTGGTGCTCAGAGAGAGGAGAAAGAGGAAGGCAAAGGAGCAGAGAGAGCAGCCAGGCAGAATCAGAGGGTGGTCAGGCAAATCTACCACATAAGGCAAAAATATCTTCCCACCCAAAATAAAGCTCTGCTTCTTGGAGAAGAGTCAACTTCAGTAGCACCCTGCCCTCAGCTTGGCTTCCTGGCTTGGCTTTTGCCAAAGTTCATGCCTGCTCTGGCTGGGTTTGGTTAGAGGACACAAAGAAACTCAGTTCCTGTGAGTCATTTGCTTTGGGCAAGGCGCAATCTGCAACGGGGCATGTCCCACACCCATACCCCCAGCTCTTCCCTTGTGCTGCTCTTGGGTTTAGACCATTGTACTACAGCGACACTGGCTCCAGCTGCTCAGAAAAAGGAGGAAAAACGAAAACTCTCATGCAAAAATTCAATTTTTCATACAGAAAAGCTCCACCACTCCAAAATTAAAAATGTTTGCCAGCACTGCAGGCATTTGCCAGCACATTTTTGATTTTTGGCCAAAATATTCTGGCCAAAACTTGGGAGAAAAACTCTGAATTTGTCTGTTGGAAAGTAGATACTTCTCATGAAAATATTCATTTAGTCAAATCCCCAGGTTTCTCCTGAAAGTCAGCGTCAGTGGAAAATGCTGACGAGCTCTATTATTGGCACAGCTTTAATTTTCCTTTGTCTGGAACAGACACGGAGAAGACAGCATCTGTCAAACGCAGTCCTTGGACTTACGTTATTATTTAGCCTGGAGTAGCGTTCGACTACTTCAGGAAAGATTCAAGGCATCCTGTGCTGGGCAGATACACCAAAGGCAGGCCCTTCCCTGGGGGGTGGGGAAGGTTATAATTTCGAGCATAGGCTGTGTTGGAGATAAACAGCTGGGGAGAGCACAGGGTAATTTTGGAGGGTGCTGGGCCCCGTGATGAGTGGAGGGACCTTGTGCTTCCCCTTGCACCTGCTCTTGCCTCCAGTGCTTTGTGCTCAGCCGTTGAGCAGCTGCCTGAGCTCAGAGCTCCCTCAGGAGATGCAGCAAACTGCCCCAGCTCTGGAGGCAGCTGTAGGGGAGGGGAAGAGACAAATCCTGCTCTCCTCATCCTCTCTCCAGTTCAAAAGGTCCCTGGGATGGAGAGGAGAAAAGCCAAGTGAGTCATCTCCACTGTGCCCCAGATGCCACAACCACTCCTTACTGTAGATGGGTTGATGCTCTATTGCCCACCCTCCTTCTTGCAGCACCCACCTAAGACACCTATTTTAACTCATGCTTGTAGTTTTTGCCCCAGGTCCCACTTTGCTTTGCAATCTCACCTACCTGCCTACCACTCCCCTTCTGCTCTCACCCCCTGCTCCTTCTCCATCACTTTGTGCCCCGATCAAACCACTTCAGTCACAAGAGAGAAGTTACAGAAGGAGCTGTGCTGGTTTCAAATAGTTTCCAGAACTGGTCACCAACCCCCTTCTGTAAGAGATTAAAAAGGCATCACTGAGAAGAAGGGAGTGACGGAGCACAAGAGGAAAATAAATAAATAAAGGTATATAGTTACTTTTGGTTAGGCTGGATGCACAGCCCCATCCCAGGGCGCCTTCTCCTGTGCTCATTTGGAAGTATTAGTCACTTTTTCCATTAGAAGCCCTTATTCTAGGGGGATTTATAATGTATCTCTGTAAAATTGTCTCCAGGCTTTGCTTGGCATCTGAGCTCTCAATCCACGGACAGAATGTAAAGAAACAGCAGTAGTTTGATTTATTGGGACAGGGCACGGGGAGGGAAGGGATTTTTCCATGCTCAGTGGAAATAAATTCTCATGGTGCCTTCAAGTGTACAATCACTGCTCCAGAAAATGCACTGTTCGGGTGCAGTCTCACACTGCCAGAGAGGAAAGAAGCAAAGCAAGTTGATATTTTTTTTTAATATCTTCCCACCTGAGACCCTGCCCTTATTCATGGTTTCTCAGCACTACCCACTCAGCAGTCCACAGTCCCGCTGGGGGCAACAGCCTGTGATACTACTACAATTGAGAAACGCTGATCTTGATGAGCCTTTTCCAATCTTAATTTCTATACAGAATGTTTCTTAACCATCTGCAGAGGCTCCCTTACAGATTTTTCCCTGTGGAGGTATATGCCTCATTGAAGATTTGCTCACATTTCATGAGCAGCTGCCCAAAGGCTGGGAGGTGGCAACGCTCTTGGGATTCACAAGATTCACAAACTCTTGTGCTATAAACACCCTGTTCACCACCCTCCTCTGTGCCATGGCTGAGGATAAACTCCTCTGCAGGGTGACCCTGACCTGGGTCAATGTTCACCCAAACTTCTGCTCCAAATCAGGAAGATGGGAAGGCTTAGGGACAGTAAAACACACCAGGATCTGTGTGAGGGACAGACAGAACCTTCTCAATCAGCAAATCACGGGCCTGGTGTGGTTGTTACAATGAAACAATAACCTAAAAATTGGAACACGGCAAATTATTTATTCAAACTACAGCCTCCCCTCCCCGCTTTGATTAGCAAACCGCTGGGGAGTCAGCCCTGATTTCCCTCAGACAGATGCACGCAGCTCCTCTCCTCTTATCTGCGCCACAAGGGCTCAGCCCTTGGGGGGCTGGAGATCTGCTTGGCATTCAATTCACGCACGTCGTCCTGCTCTACAACTGGATCACAAACTTTTCTTGGGGAGCAGACACTGCAGTGATGAATGTGGTTGGTTTCTGCCTCCTTTTTTTTATTGTTTTCCAGGGAAACGTTGAGGCTGCAGCATGCAACCACTTCCCCACACGCTGACTCAACTCCTTGCATCTAATAATATAACAGTCCCTCCGCAAAGCATTGCGACTCGAATCCCTCATTTGAATTTTTAGGGTTGTTTTGTGTTCCTGTGCATCATTTAGAAGAGCCCCAGTGAAGCCTGAGAATCAGACATGAGAACGTGTGAAGAAACACAGGGGTGCGCTGCAAAACCCAAGTGGGAAATCCCAGAGCTGAATTCCTTTCCCCATCTAAGTGAGAGGCTAAACCTCCACAGACTAGAGCGCAGCCAGGATTTTACCCCTGGGACTCTGACAGTGGGAGCCACAGGATTTGGCAGCACACAGGGAAGAGCGTGAAGAGTTCAGAGTATCACATGAAGCAGAGCAGAGACGTGAGGGGAACAAAGGAAGTTCATGTCATTATAATTTATTGATGATCTTGGCCTGATCTCTTGGGTATTTTGGTGTTTTGTCTGAGAACCCACCCTGAGTAGCAGCATGTCCTGCAGATCACTTGGCTAAATTATTGGAGAAGTGAGGGCAGAGTTTATTAAAATATTAAAAATCTAAAAACCCATCAGGCTGGGTGTCATCCTCACCCAAGCACTTGCTGGGAACCAGCCAGGATCTCTTGACCTCACCCCCATCAGAGCAGGGCTCCAGGAATTCCCTCACCATAGCTCACATTTTTCCAGCTCGTCCAATTCATCCAGCAAGTGCCATGGGAAATCACTACGGCTGAGGCATCCCAACTTGCTTAAGAATGAGCCAAACTGATTCTTTTCTTCAAGGAGGAGGGTCTTGAGGAAAATAAAATGCTGGGGGTTCTTTGTCCCTGTATCTTGGATACGAGAAAACTCCCACGCTTGTCAGAAATAAGAGCAGCACCAGCAGCTCATGGCTTTTTCTTCTGACTTATTCTTTTTAAATTATTTTTTCTAGCATGTGTGAGTGTGAACCAGCGATGACTTAAGAGACAGCAAGTGTTGAGGTGCCAATTTCTAGTATAATACAGGGTACAGCTTCTTTCTTCTGTGATCATGGGTGAAAAATCAAAAGAAATAATCCAAGAGACTAAACACACTCCCAGCCATTCAGCCCAGCTCATAAATATGTCTGGCGAGACGCTTTGTGCGAGAAAACCCACCACTTGTGTTCTGTGTTTTGTTTAACTCCCAAGTCAAACCTTTCATCTGCATCTTCTGGTGGTGCCAGTCAGAGCTAACAGGGTTGTGTTCCCACCCTCCTCCCCTTCGGTTTTAGGTTGATAGTTTATGTTTCATAAAAACTAGCAAGTTCCCGTTTATTTCTAGCAGGAGGGTCTCTCCAGCAAAGCACCCGATTGCCACCCCTCTGCCAAAGCCACGCCACTGGCACCATGAAAAACTCCAAAACAAAGAGTTTTTAACTAGACTTACTCCTTGGCACAAACTTCCTATTGAACAAGACTCAGGAGGGAGTCTTTGCCCTTCCCTGCCCACTGCTACCACTCCAAAACGCAGCAAGTGGGGGAGAAAGACACGAAATCAAACACATCAGAGCTGTCACTGCCTTTTTAAGGCTCGAGTAGCCCTGGAGCCCATTAACTGTTGACAAGCTGGGGAACTCCAGATCCAGGCTGGATGCACAGACACTGGGGGAACAAGCAGACCTTTGTCTGTCATCTT
Source organism: Upupa epops (assembly GCA_013397515.1). Taxonomy (NCBI): domain Eukaryota; kingdom Metazoa; phylum Chordata; class Aves; order Bucerotiformes; family Upupidae; genus Upupa; species Upupa epops. Next base: position 362,141 of record VZRI01003318.1, read on the forward strand.
CTCGGGGTGCAGATGTCATGGGGATGAGGGACCCACGGCCATCGTCTGCCAACACTGTTCACATCGCACCAAGTTTATTTCTCCATAAATACTTTGTGCATTGATAAGCATCTTTTATCCAAACTCTTCATTCAGGGGAGGTTTGAGATAGTCCCTTGCAAGGCAGCACAGAGCCTCCTGTGCAAAGACAAGGTGGGGGACACCGGAGAGCAAGAGCAAGANACGACACACCGGGAGTGCAAGAAATGACTATGACAATAGGGAGCAGGAAGAAAGACACTGGGGAGCAAGAAGGGGACACACACACACACCGGCGAGACCCGTCTTGCAGCGGGACAGCAAGAGGCTGAAGTTCTGGGTGGATTTCGGTACAAAGTAAGTTTGGGTTGGTTGGGCTGCAGAGCTCACCGGGATCCTTTTCAAGGATTATTTTTTATATATTTATTTTTAAAATTGTATTTATAAGCACAAACTTATGAAAGGAGAACTTTTTCTTTTGGTTTTTGCTCTTTCCTAAGCGTTTCTCCTACTTTCAGACATCACTGAAATCCCCCTCGCAGACAGGCTCATCCCGCATCCCTCTTCCGAGTAGACTCGGGGCAGGCGGGCGCAGAGCTGGGGCATTTATTCCAATCCCTCTCCCTTGTTCCCCGCTTCTCTCCCCTCTCAAAGCCCGGAGCGGTCCCACTTACCAGCTGCAGAGCGCAGAGGAAGATGAGGGTGCAGCGCCCGGTGCAGCATCCCATGGTCCCCAATCCTGGGGTGTGGGGACACACAGGGACAACCAGGATCGCCCTGGGGCTTCTCCTTGCCCCGGCCAGCAGCTGTAGCTGCTGGGAGCGGGAAGGGACGGACCGAGGGAGGGAAGGAGGAGGAAAAGGAGGAGGAGGGAAGAAAGGGGGTGGCGGCTGCCGGAGCCCCTTCAGGAGCCGGGGAGGAGGCAAGTGGTGCCACGGCTTAAAAGGGCAACGCTCCGCCGGCGGCTGCTGGCCCGAGGGTGGGCTGGGATGGCGGGGCGGGGGTTGCGGGGTGGGGATGCTGCTGATCCCCACCTCCACGGGTAGAGCCCTCCCCCGCGGGGCTGAGCCAGGCAGCGTGACCGGGGCTGCACTGAGTGCTCCTCAGAGAGCTGGTGGATCAGCTCCCGGTGCTGTATTTCAGAGATCACCCCCTGCCATGGGCACAGACACCTCTCATCAGACCAGGTTGTCCAGAGTGCCATACAATGGCCCTTGAACACTTCCAGGGATGAAGCAGCCACAGCCTCCCTGGGCAACCTGTTCCAGTGTGTCAGCACCCTCACAGGGAGAAATTTCTTCCTAACGTCTCATCCAAATCTCCCCTTTTTTAGCTTGAAACCATCCCCTTCGTTCTATCACTAGATGGCCTCCTGGATGGTATCAACGGCAGGATGTCTCTCTGTCTACAGGTGCTGTCATGCTCACCCTTAAATATCATGAAGCCTAATAATAATGTAACTCAGAATTAGTCTATAAATACATTGATTCTTCTCAGGAAATGCATCAGGGCAAGTGCACATGGAAGGCAACCTCAGAAAGCAGGGCGGAGGGGAAGGAGAAATTCTTTAAAATTCCCAAAGCTGGGAACAAATCACAACTGAGTGGTAGCAGCAGGATGCTGGAGACCACCTCTTTTCTTCCAAGAAGACATTCTACCTGAGCACCACCTAGGAACCACTCACCAAACCCTGCATCTGTGGGAAAGCATGTCAGTCCATTTCAACTGCAAATAGAGAGAATGCACAAGTACACAACCACCCCCTTCACACACTCCAACCCTCCACGTTGTGCCTTCTGCAGGTGGAAAAGCTGGGATTGAAGACATGGACTTGGGTCATGTCTGGTTAGCCTGAGGAGCAGGTCACAGTGCGCACTGGGATAGGGACAGACATGTTGCTAAACTCAGCACAATAGCATAAGAAGACACTCATCTGATGACGATGTCATCTCTTTGCGATCTTCAGTGTCTCAAAGGCTGAACAACAGTTTGTTTCGTCACTCTCAGGCTGCTCCTCTTCCTCTGAAGCAAGTCAGGGTTTTGTTTCTGCCTCCAAATGCAGGATGCGACCTCGTACCACAAGTGAGTACCTCACACTGCTTATTGCAGTGGTGTGAGAAGGAGAAGGCAGAAGGGATAGAATCAAGCTCTGTCGCTGAGGAAAGCGCTGCCTGACTATACCCCAAGGAAGCAGGAGTAGTCCTGAAGTGTTCTGCATGTCAAACGCCTTATATTAACATTATTGTTATTCAAATCAGCCTCAGGGAGAGACAGAACAAACAAATAAGCGAACTCTGAATACCTGAGATGAGGAGACAGCCTCTGAATCCATCACGAATCATACTAGCTTTAAATGCAAAGGTGTACTGATTACCTGACCCATGCACTGTGCATAACCCGGGGATACAGTCAGGTACAATCAACCCCATTTTCTTACAGGTGAAAAGAACACACCTAGAGATGAAACCTATTAACGGTCATCCAGAAAACAGTGGGCTGAGGAAGCTTAGGCAGCATTTGTATTCCCCGTAAGATGGGGTTTGGATGGTGTGAGCAATAGGAGGAAAAAGCAGTTTATTTTTTAATGAATGCAGAAGAAATACTCCGTAAAAACTGCATAGGGAAGTTGCACTCTGAGCTGCAGAGTCAGGTAACCCAACATCAGCGTTAAAACAGGAGTTGGAGTGCAGGCTGAGGTTGGGCTGGCTTGTGTTATGGGCTCTGGAAATTGCTGGGAACAGTATGAGAGAGGCTGGGTTGCAGCTGAACTGTCAATTCCTGGCCTTTGTGCCGTTTCTCAGAGTTTCCTGCCTGTCTTGTTCTGCCTCTTGGTTCGGCTGCCCTCCCGTAAGCAGCTATTTTCCAGCTCAGTGGTGCCACAGAGGAGACAGCAAAAGGTATTGCTGTCTGACATAAACAGGAATTTTTCCTCCTGTACTTTTACCTTGATAAGCTCCGGAAAAGGCTGGGACTCCACAAGCCTCTGAAAGAAAACACACCCACTCCCCTCAGCTTGTAACAGAGGGTAAACCAACAGCGATAGTGTAACCTGTCTTTCGAAGAGAGACATGAAACTCCCTGAGCCTGACCTGACACTCCCCATTCATATGAGTTCTTATAGCAGGAGGCTGGGACACAGAGGGGATCTGCCTTTAAATATCCCAGTATCTTCACTGCTTTTAATGGGGCTGTTGAAAGCTGGACACTTGCTTCAGTCCTGTGGTCTCCAAACTCTTCTCATTCCAGGCATCAGTGTAGATGCATTGAGCTGGAGTGTCCTGACACCAGGTTGGGGGTTTTGGTAGCTCTTTTGCCGGCTAATCAAAAAATCCCCTGCAGACCTTCAGAAAAGCCCTTATTTGCATGAGATGAAGCATTAACTAAGCTGAATTTGGACCTAGGTGAATAAACCATGTAGAATTTAGACCCTAATGTTGTTTATTTAATCAGCAGGTAGATTACCAAGGCAGCCATAGCAGCCACTAGCATCTCCTAAAACCCATGTGAAGCCTTGATCCACCTAAATTCCTGCACAAGTCCTGCAAGTCTACCCTGAGAGTTTAACTCATAAAGCCAACTACAGTTTTAAATCAGCAGAGAAAAAGGAAAGAAAACCAAAATGGCTCAGCATCATGAATCTTTTACTCCAGGATTATAACCTTGGAATCAGCCTTTAATGGGCAAAATGCTGTTCCAAGATACCAGTCAAGAAGGATTTCTCCTGATTAATGTGTTTTGGATGGGGATTCTCAGAAGGGATATCCATCCCTGATGTGTGAAGACAAAGTGAGGCAATCACAGGCAGCTCCATACCTCTCTATCTCCCATCAGAAGACCAAGAAATGGGAACTGGTCAAGCAGCCTTTGCCATAGTCATCTCCAGATGCTGTGCCACTGGATGTTTAACTGACCCTGCTTGTTTCTTTTTGCCTCCTTTAATTCCTGAGGATGTCCCTTCATTTCAAGATCCTGATGCACATTCTGGTCACTTCCTGACTTCACCGGGGAATGAAATCCACTTGGGAATCATCCTTGGGTTCAAATGATTCTCCAGAGATCAAAAGACCCTGTTATCATCCAATGCCTGAAACAGGAATCTCATCCTATTCAGAATTGTTGTGTTGAGCGAGTGGTATGGATTCAGCTGCACTGCTAAGGGAGATAAACCTGTGACCACAGGACCTTGCTAACACTTGTTTCAAGTGATTGCATCTTAATTTGTTCCTGAAGTCACATGTTTACTTCAAAAGTGAGCAAGCTCAAAACAAAGCAACAGTATCTTACCGACAGCTTGTTATCTCTCATATCCACAGCCTCCTGGCTCTGACAGATCAAGATGAGCAATAGAGGCTAAAAGTATTAGCTGGGGACATGTCTCTTCACAGCCCAAACCCTGTAATTGTCACCGCCGCTGAAAGCTCTTTATGGTCTCACATCTCATGACACACATGGGGAGCATTATTCCTTTCAGTTCATTTACATTTGCTTCCTCTCCATTTTAATAACCACATCTGGGTTGCAGTGTCTTTACAGATGTCAGATCAAATGCCACACTGCCAGAGTGCTCCAACCTTATCAATGCCACATCCTAAAAGGCAAAATGTGCATGTCCTGGCGCTTTATGGCCTTAGGAGCTAATCAGCCAGCCTGATGCCCTCCTTCAGGGCAGGCAGCAGCCTTCCCAAAGTGGCAGGTCACATCAGATGTCTCCACCACAGATTAGAAGTAGAACCCACTGCTAATTGCCTGACTGACAGCAACTTTCCACCATGAGCAGCAAGATTGTGCAGGGAACACAGTAGGAACCATCAGTTGGAAAGTCTTTGTGTTAAGAGCTGGGTGTGCTGTGCAGCTTCCTGCCACTGTGGGTGCTTAAAAGGTGTGTGGGTACAAAGGGATTAGGAGAAATCAATCTTCCTGGAGGGAACAATACAGACCATGAGCCTCAGCCTTGGCTCCTCAGAGCAGAAATATTGGGTGCAGTGACAGGACCTGACTGCTGGTGACCAGAGGTTGCCACAGCTCACCTCGAGCAGCCAGATCTGGCTATAAGAACTGGACTTTGGGATATTCCCATGTGTCTAACTGGAGCCTTTTTACAGAGAAAAGGATTACTGAACCAGCTAGAGAGATCACAAAGAAAGGGCGAGGACTTCCGACCTTGTAATTTTAAACTGGTAATTGTTTAAACCTCCCATTACCCTGGAGTAATAACTAGAGAGTTGTTACAGCTCAGCTGCTCTGGGACTGAAGCCAGCTGAAGCCAAGACTATCAGAGCAGAAGACCTAAGAGAGGTGGCAATAGCATAGACATGCCCTGCTTCTCCCCAGAGGGACCAGAGAACGACAAAGTGAGCAGCACCACAGTGACACATACTCAGCAGATGACGGCCAAAGGAACCACAATCAGTCATCCTCTTCTTCTGCAGCCTGGTGAATTCATTACAGATGAAAAAAACCCTATGAGAGCAAAGCACAATATTTTAAAGACTGTTCTCACTCCTGCACAAGAAAGGAAACAACCCCAGTGGCTTTGAAATGGTTCCCCAGCAGCCCATGGCAGTCTGTAAAATTTATTATAACAGGTGTGTGAAAGCCATAATTTTCTCTCTGATCCCTGTGAAGTCATCGATGTTGAGGGGGGCAGGTATCTCCTAATCAGGCTTTTTGGCGTTTCTACCCACCATCACCTACATCCTGCATTTGTAATTCCCAAGTATTCACTTGCTTGGCACAATAAATGCTCATCAGGGTTTGGTGAGTAAGTGGAGGATGGCAGAAGGGCAAAGCAGAACCCTGAAGTTCTTTGCTATGTCACAATAACCGCAAGGGGAACAATTTGTCCATGTGGAGCTGATATCGCTGCCTTGTTTGTATGATCAAAGGCTTGTATGAAGGAAACACAACTGGTATTGATCCTCCTCATTTACCACTACAGTGGAGTCAAGGTTCAAATTCACATTTTTACAGCTTTAATAAGATGCCTTGACAATTCTGACATAATACCCCAAAAAGCAGCCTGTCAGATAACTCTTTTTCTACTTCTCCATGATTACAAAGGTAAAACATGGAGACCCCAAGGGTTAATGGTGCAGAACAAGCCAAGCTGCCCCAGCTGACAGCCCCAGCAGCTCAGCCCTTGCAATCTGAGTCCCTGGCATGACTGCAGCCTCATTTCCAGCTGCAATTTCCCCAGGCAGTGTGACCGAGGAGTAATTCAGTGCAGCTGCCCAGCTCCCAGGGTATTGATACTGATTATACAAGGTTTCCATGCAACAGTTGCATTTCTCAAATGATATGACAAGAAAAGAGCCAGAAGGGTGAGAACAGCTATGCACAGTGGCTGTGGATACTTTCCTTTAAACAAGCTGCTTCAATAACTAGTTTCTTTTAGTGCCTTTGAAGCAGTGGGTACATGAGTGTCGGGAACTGCTGTGTATGAGCAGGTGGGATGACCGCTGCAGGCAGGAGCTATTCGAACATCTGCACATCCAGAAATGCTTTTCTGTCCTGTTTTCAGTAATACTCTCCCCAATCCTAGCCAGTGAGGGCTAATATGTATTAAGAAGTCAGCAGAGTGTCAGGTGCCACCAGGCTGAAGGGGCATTTGTTGTCACATTTACTTTAGAAAGAATTAATTGCCTTAGAAATAAGCCACTTGTACCAGCCTCACAAAATTTAGCCACAGGCAGCCAGAAGCACTTCCAGGATTTTCGTTCTTCCCAGTCCATGCTAGATGGACCCTTTGGTAGCTTTGACCATGCCGTGACAGTGTGTGTAACATTAACACAACACTGAAGCCATGTATAGCAATAACTGCTTGATAAATCAAAGCTTTTGCTCTCCTATTTGCTATTTTAATGCAGAGGTAAGGCCTCTTGCTGTCTTGTATGAAGAGTTTATGAATTTTGCTTCATTCCTCAGATGAAAAATACTGCATAGGGAGAAGGTCTGGCATGTCTTGCTGTCTATGAAGAGTTTACTAATTTTGCTTCATTTCTCAGATGAAAAACACTGCACAGGGAGAAGGTCTAGTATGGGTCTCCAAATACAAGTATCTGCTTAAGCTCTTTCTCAGCTCTAGCTCTCAAGAGGAGAAATGCAATGAAAGGATCTTGTAGGGACTTGATTAACAGTAGAAAAGCACACATTAAAATGCACTCCCAGCTGCACAGAGCAGTGGGCACAGCAAACTCAAATCTGAAGTGAATATCCTATAAATATGCAGTGAAAGGAAAGGGGTTGATTACTCTCCTGGTCTTGTCTGTGCTTTAAAGAGCTGGACATGAAATTCAGTGCTGGAGGTTGCAGTGTGTACAGAAATAAGGTGCTCCTTGAAGTCACTCAGAGTTGTCAAGTCTGTGAAGTTAAAAATGAGATCGAGCCTTTGGTGGCTCTGGTGACAATCCAATTATCCTGCACAGGGCATTGCAATTCAGAGTGTGTGACACACTGATACACCAAAACACCCTTCAAGAGCAGGGTGTTATCACCCATCAATTAATGAGTCTGCTGAAGGAGCCAAAAGAGCTGAGTTTGGGGGTTTATTATTATTACTGTCACAGTTGTAGTTAACATAAGTCACAAGTAATGACAGCACAGAACTTCAATGGTGACATTTATCACGCAAACAGGCCTGTTCCTTGCTCTGTGCTTTTCAGATTTATTAAAGGGATTTATCTAACAAGGGTATCTATGTTTCCTCTTGTTCCCCCTCAATTTAAGCATTGTGACACCCTGTGCATCACTCTGATGTAGTGGCTAATCTCAGGTGTGTGGGAAGAGAGAAAGGCAATAAAAATCCACAGCTTCCCAGGACACAAGTACACACTGCTAGTATTGAGTGCCGCCTTCAGCTCACACAGGGGGTAATAACAGAGTGTGAATAGTAAAAATAAAAGGAATAAAAATTATAAGTACTATTAAAAAACTTAAAATGTAATAAGGGGGTTGGTACTTCTCTTTTTTTGTTAATATTTTAAGTGCTGTGAGGAACACATGAGGAATCACTCCCAACACCATCTTTGTGCAGCCAGCTATTAGGGAAGAGACTTTTTCAGGTATTTAGGTACAGTCTAACCTGAGCAATAACACCACTACATTTACCTGAGGGACTACAATATTCCATAGAAAAAATCAAGTCTTATTAATAGACTGCAAAAGGGTTGGGAAATCTGAAACAGAGGGAAAAGTGAAAATGAATGATTCTGGCTTTAAATTCCTTCCAGAGAGGTACTTTTTAAAATTTTTTTACCTAAGGAGTGTTGAAGCCATCATTCAAAATCATTAACACACAAGCACAATTGCACATTAGGTAGGTTATCTTAATAAGCTTTTACTTGGTATTAGTCTTCCTTACTGCAATTATGATGCTCATATTCATGAAACCTTTGCAGAATTGGGCTTTAATTGTCTTATGTGCTCTCAATTCAGCTAGCCTTTACATGTTTGACCATTATCCTTTCATAGCCAAGCAATTCAGCTAGCCTTTACATGTTTGACCATTATCCTTTCATAGCCAAGCAAAATAATCTCTATCTGAATAACCTCAACATGGAAAACAGCTTAAAGAGACTGTGCCTGCCTTGTATCTTATTATTTTATCCTGTAACTTGTTCTTTATCGACACATTTCATACGTGCTTGGCAGCAGGCATAACAAGTATAACAATGGCAATTGTGCTAAAAATACTGGTCATTTAATTTCAGGCTAGAATCAATTCAACACCAGAGAAAGGGAAGAAGTAGGGAATAAAATGTGTAAAGGTTTCTTGTTGGCATTTTCTGTAACCTTAGGAAAGATATTTGTAATGCATTGCAGAGATGGGAAGAGAGCTATCCATCCATAGGGGAATGGAGCAAAGCTGGAGATGGGTAGATTTAGACTTGATGCGAGGAGGAAGTTCTTCACCTTGAGAGTGGTGAGAGCCTGGAATGGGCTGCCCAGGTAGGTGTTTAAGGCTGAGCTGGATGAAGCTCTGGCCAGCCTGCTTTAGGGTGGGGTGTCCCTGCTCATGGCAGGGGGGTTGGAACTGGATGATCCTGCGGTCCCTTTCAACAATGGCCTATTCTATAACTTCTTCCCAGGGAAGGAGATGGATTGCTTCAGGGGGCTGCCTGAGGGGTTTGTGGAGTCTCCTTTTCTGGAGATGTTTTAAACCTGCCTGGAGCTGGTCAGGGTGTCCTGCTGTGGCAGAGGGATTGGACTAGATGATCTTTTGAGGTCCCTTCCTATCCCCTGATTTTATGATTCTATGATTCTATGATCCCAAATTCCTGGAGTGGAGCAAACTGGACTTGCCAGGGAATGGTATGTGTTCATGGGCTTACTAAGAAAGGCACATGTTTGTTGCTTCTCTTCAGTCCTCATCCCATCCTGACACCTTTGCTCTTGTTTGCTCCTCACTGAACATCAAGGGTTAAAGATGCCTCCTGCTTCAGGACAAATTGCAATATTATCACTGTAGTGAACACAGCAGCGGGGTTTTACGCTCCTTTGGTGGTAGCAGTTCTGTTCCTAGAAAGACAAAGCTGCTACTGCCGGTGTTTGCTGCCTGGATGGAGCGTGAACACGTGTGTTTGGTAAATTAAGACCACGGGAGGCATCAGTCTGCTGGACCTGCACCGCCAAGGATGAAAAACGTTGCCCAACACTGCTCCCCTGAGGCTGTGAGCATCAGAGTATGGAACGCGCACCGTGCCCGGGCACAGCCGCTGCGGAACTGTCACCTCCAGTCACTGGACTATCTACGAATTATGCAGGAAAAGTAAGATTAATATTCTCATTAGACCTTATCATCTGTGGAATGGGAACCTCACTGCCCGTTTAGTTCATGTTTACCAGAAAATAATGGTGCTTATCAGCAGAGACCACTTTTGCCTAAACTGGAAGAGCAAATTATTTAAGCTGAGTTTGCTTTGTGTCTCATACCCCTCCCTCCACCCTTCACATTTAAGGGCTCATTTTCTTCTCATTGATGCAAGGAGATTATATATGGAGCTACCATTAATGCTAATGAAAACGACTCCTGTTAATTTCCCGTGCACTGATAGTAAGATAATAGTCTACTTATTAACAATAAAGACCAGACTAGGTGTTGCACTAAAATGAGCAGCAGATAGTCTCAGAGGGACTGCTATCTAAATATTAAAGCACTGCTCTCTGTCTACTACACTTGATAATTAAAAAGGAATTAGTAATGGGATAAATGTGGTCTCTGGGCATTGAAAAGCAGCTCTAGGTCCTCTTCCCACCCAAGGACACCAAGTTGGGCAGGAGTGTCGATCTGCTTGGGTATGGAGGCTCTGCAAAGAAATCAGAACAGGCTGGAGCGATGGGCTGAGATCGGTGGTATGAGGTTTAATAAGGTCAAATGCCAGATCCTGCTCTTGGGTCCTAACAACCCTCTGCAACACTCCAGGCTGGGGTCAGAGTGGCCAAAAACTGACCAGCAGAAAAGGACCTGGTGATGTTGGCCAGCAGTGCCTGAAGATAAGCCATTGTGTGCTCAGATGGACAAGAAAGCCAACAGCATCCTCGCTTGTGTTAGCACTGCTGTGGCCAGCAGGACTAGAACAGGGGTCACCCCACCCTGTAGTGGGTATTGGGGAGACCCCTCCTATATCCTGAGGTCAGTTTTGGTCTCTCAATATGAGGACATTGCGAGGCTGGAGCACCTTCTTAGAAGGGCAATGGAGCTGGGGATGGGTTTGGAGCTCAAGGGCTCAGGGGAAACTTCATTGCTGTCTACAACTTCTTAACAAGGAGGCTGGAGTGAAGTGAGGGTAGGTCTCTTATTCCAAGAAACAAGTCAACAGGAGGTGGCCTCAAGTTGCCCCCGGGCAGCTGGCTGCCCCTAAGAATCAATTTCACCCCCGGAAGCGCTGCCCGGGGCACTGGTGATGTCCCCGTACCTGAAGGGGTTGCAAAGTAATGGAGATGCGGGATGAGCGACGGCGGTTAGTGGGGACGTGGCAGTGCTGGGGCAGCGCTTGGATTCGATGAGCTTAAGCTTTCGATCAGCTTTTCCAACCTGAACGATCCTATACCATAACTGCTTCTTAAGGACCACCCGTCCACTGCGAGTCTCGAGTCCCCCCCGAACCCCCGGCATCGATGGGGTTAACACACGCGCCCATAATCCCCCGCGGCCCTGCAACGTCGCCGGTAGGTGGGGGGGAAGGAGGGGAACGCAGCGGCTGCGCCGTGAGCGACCGGGATCGGCGTTGGGAGGGCCGGAGGTGCTGGTGTCGTGGCGGGGTGGGGGGGTCTGGGCCTCGGCCTTTCCCTCTGTATTTTATTATCTCTTTATTTAAACTTCTTTTCTTTTTAACTCCTAGGAAGCAGAGGCTGCTGCTCGTGGCGAACGCGGCCATGTTCTGAGGTTGCCGCATCTCGCAGGGAAAGAATTGGCCTCCTCGACCCCAACTCCGAAGCCCTTGGTAAGGCCCTTGAGGTTCAAACCGCACGATTTAAAGCTAATAGGCGGCTGTCTCTGTGATATCTGTTCAGCCGTGAACCTGGCCAGCGCCATCGGGAAGGGCATGGTGTCTTGAAGTGTTTCTGCAGGACTCTGTGGCATTTTTGGTGAGACCTCCCTCAGGGAGTCCTGAGGAACTGGGGGTATTCGTTGACAGCCGGCTAAATGTGAGTTAATAGTGGAGCCGAGTCGCCTGGAAGGCTTGTGTCAGCACTGGTGTGGCGAGCAAGAGTGGGGAAGTGATTGCCCCCATGTACTGGGTATTGGTGAGGTGGCACCTCCAGTGTTGTGTCCAGTTCTGGGCCACTCACTACTGGGGGGACATCGAGGTGCTGGAGTGTGTACAGAGAAGGGCCACAAAGCTTGTGAATGGGTTGCCTAGAGGTATGTTTGAGTCTTCATCCCTGGATGAGTTTAAAAGTCATGTAGATCTGTAACTTAGTAAGGACAGGCTTGGGACAGTTGGGTTCATGGCTGGACTCTGAGCTTAAATGTCTCTTCCAACCTAAACAATTTTATGATTTTAATGGAATGGAGCACAACTGCACTAAGGAACAGCTGAAGGGGTTGGAGGGGGTTTAGCTTGGAGAAAAGAAGGTTAAGGGGCACCTTCTCACCAACTACAACTACCTGAAGAGAGGTTGCAGTGAGGAGGGTCTTTGCCTCTTCTGCTTGGTGGCAAATAGTAGGACTAGAGGAAATTGCTGCAAATTGCCCCAGAGCAGGTTTAAGCTGAAAGTTTGGAAGGATCATTGAACATTGGAACAGGCTGCCCATGGAAGTGTTTAAACTGACGTAGTACTAAGGGATGTGGTTTAGTGGTGACCTGGCAGTGCTGGGTCAACAATTGCACTTCATGATCTTGGGAGCCTTTTCCAGTTGAAAGGTTTCTGTCATTCAGGACCACAAAGTCACACAGACCACGTCATCCACATAGTTGTCATCTACTGAATTGCTAAGAACTTTACAGGTCAGCTGTGTGTATTTGTTGCTACATCAGAGGAGCAAAGTCCGATTGTAGCTCATTTCCGCTTACAAGTGTCTAGTTCCACTTCTGCTGTTTTGCTTTTAGCAACCTAAAGATTCTTAATGTGGCAACTCATGGTGCTCGTCTAGGCTGTGCTCTGGAAACTGATTGTTGAGGAAGCAGTTGGTCTATGTGAAGCTTTTTCCATCTTGGAAACATTAGTCAAAAAATATTTATATTCTTCATTGAAAACTGACTCCTAATCTAAACATTTTCTTTACTGCTTTTGTCCACTTAAGTTAGGCCAAGCCAGTGCATATTTGTTTAAAGTGTCTGCACAGTTGGTGTTTTGGTATTTACTCCTGAAACCTAAGCAACCTAGTCCCAGTGAGCTTCTGGAGCTTGGCTTTTGGGTGCTAAAGAATGAGAATTTGATCACTTTGTGGGTAGATGTTGAAAATAGGACCTGTAAAGACATTACCTATTAGAAAGCTTAGACTGTGACTTCTTTACCCCCTTCCTTTCATTTCTGAAAGTTTTGGTGGAGGATGGAAAGGTGAGAGACTGGTGGCTATTGTTACCTCCTATTTTTTTTGGATGACACTGTGTGGATGAAGTTTTTTTTTCCTTCCAGATAGAAGAGGTTGGTTTAGTCAGGGAATTAATTGCTGCTGGAAAGGGAATGTGTTCAGATTGTAATTGGACAACGTGCTTCTTTTAGGACGTTTTTATAATAATCAGTTGTGGCTGACCCAAAGGCGTCTGCTTCCTCTGTCATCTTGGAGTTGGAGATCTGAGTCCCATACTGTATGGGAACATTGAAGTGATGTGGATGTGCACTGTTGTAGGGTGGGTGTCTCGCACTGCACCACAGAAAATTCTTGGCTTGAGCAGATTTGGAGTATGAAAAGGCTTTCCTGGTCAGCTCCAGCAGTAATTGTTGCCAGTGAGTCTGGAATTTTTTTTCTGCTTATTATTCTGAATGGAAGTCTAGTAAAAAGGAGGAAAAACATGGTAAATAATGGATAACTATGAGGAGAGCAAGCAGTCAGCCAAGGAGAGGGACCTTGTAACTTGTCATATACAAGAAGTCAGTGGGGACACACAACCCTGAGGAACAGGGGGTTACTGTGCAAAGAGAATATAACAAGGCTAAAAGGAGGACCCAGCTGTCTGTCTGTTACTACTGAGTTATTTACTTAAATGCTGTACTGCAGGGTAAGATTTTTCTCTTATTTTGCCAGTGTAAATCAGTAGAATTGAAGTGTATTCAATTCATGCCACTGTGCTTATGATCCCTGTGTGAGGTATGAGCAGATGTGGTTTATGAGTAGCACAGTCTCCTCCCTCACATGTCACTGTAACACTTTTGGCAGGAGTGTGTTCCATTATCCGCTTTGGTTTCCTTTTCTGAAAGTGGCACAATTTCCTTTAGATTTTTGATAAAAATCATTCTCTTCAGTTTTAATTTGGTGCAGGATGACTGGAAAATTAGTTCCAATAACCATTGTAGTCTAAACCACTTTTTCTTCCCACTACGATTTCTCTGGTTTTGTCTAATATAAATTAAGAATGAAAGGCAGAGTAAACTCATAGATGGTTTAGGGTGGAAAGAACCTTAGAGAGCAGTCGATGACCTCTACTCCTCCTGCCATGGGCAGCAACGCCTCTCACCAGACCAGGTTGCCCAGCACTTCATCCAGCCCGGCCTTGAACACTTTGAGGGATGAAGCTTCCATAGCCTCCCTGGGCAACCTGTTCCAGTGCCTCAGCACCCTCACAGGGAGGAATTTATTCCTATGGTCTAATCTAAATCTACTCTCTTCTAGTTCAAAGCTATTTGCCCATATTTTATCACTAGAATCCCTCATAAAAAGTTCCTCTTGAGCTTTCTTGGAACACACATGGGTACTGGTAGTTATTGTAAGGCCTCTCCTGGAGCCTTCTCCAGGCTGAACAGCCCGAATTCCCTCAACCTGTTCCCAGAGCAAGGCTGTTCTGGTGCTCTAATCATCGTTGTGGCCTGTGCTGGACTTGCACCAACAGTTCCACATCCCCCTTATATTGGGGATTCCAGAGCATACTCTTGAGTGCTACTGTCCATTAAATTACAATGACGTAGCCAACAAGATAATTGACAAAGGATTTGGTGCTTAAGATAACAGGCAATGAGTTCTGCCACAGAGAACTTCAGCTCTCAGCAGTGACAGTATTTAGGTATAGTGTTGAGCTGCTTTCTTTCAAGATCAGTCTTAGGTGGTGTAGAATTGCATTCATTGTACAACTGTGGCTGTAGTGTGCAGGAGGCTGCTTTACCTTACAGATTGCTCAGAAGTCGATGTCACATTCATGCATGTTTAACTGCTTTGTACCTGTAGCGTTCGTACCTGTAGTGTTTTTGAAACAGTCTTTTCTAATTAAAGCTAGGTTCTCCTTCCACCCCCTAGTGGGTTGCAGCAATTGCACATAACAATTATTTAACTGCTAAAATTACTGCAAGAACTGTTAATCCTGTGGATACTGTACAAAACTGTGATTGGTTTAATCAAGTAGTGCAGTGAGCAAATGTGTGAGTCTTGAATGAAGGTGCTTCTGCTTCTCAGACCAGGATTTAATGAAATGTGTACCCTCTGTTTTTTGTGCTGTCTTGACTGACCAGGAAACTTAACGGTGCATAGCTGGTGCAGTTTTTCATCATCCTGATGACTTCTCTGTCTTCTATTAGGTCTCAGATATTTGTTTTCTCAAGTAGAAAAGGAAGGATGGTTGGAAGTAAAAAGAACTAAGCAATGTTACTTATTTATCATTAATTTAACTACCATACTACCAAATGAGTTGGAAATGTGAACTTAGTGTTTCACCCCACACTTGTAATCATGAGTGTTCTGTGGGCTTTCTTCAGCCTGTGTACTGTGCTTGAACCACTTTTTTTTTACTTAATATGAACTTTGTCTATAGCTTGATACACCTCCCTGCTGCTGCATTTTATGCTTTGCAAAAAATTAGAGTAGGTCTGCCAGCAAGACATGACTGCTGGGGTTAGGATTCTGTTCTGTGCTAAAGGCCTGGATAATTGCCTTTTTCTTAGAATTCAGTTGATGAGCAAACTCAATACCTGGGGGAAGTCTCGATTTCTTTGGATCTCCTAATAAAGAATTTGATGAGTAATGTGGTCAGCAATCCTAAGTGTAAGAGCTTGTGCTATTTTGTGCTTTCAGTCCCTGTAGCAGAGGGGCCTGGGAGCAGCATCAAATGAGAATCTGGTTTGATGCAGAATAGACCATGGGGGAGTTTCTGTGTATATCACCCCTTGTCTCCTTGCCAGCTATTCTGGAGTCACACCTTCCCTGAGAGTGGGTTAAAGATGACTAAATGCCCTAAAATGTACAAAGTAACTGGGAAAAGTACAGCTGGGGGTGTTATGGTGGTTTATTTATCTTTCCCCCCTGCAGTGGGTTGTGATTTGGTGGTTTAAACCATTTTGGGTCAGGTACCAACCTTCTTTTTTAACAGTATCAATCAATCAGTCAATCCTTGACTATGTCATATTTTTCTTCTTTCTCTTTCTTTGCAGAATCATGGCAAGTCCAAGAACAAGGAAAGTCCTCAAGGAAGTCAGAGCACAAGATGAGAACAATGTAAGAAAACCACAATCATCTTCTGTTTGATTTTACAGAATTGAATTTTTTTACCTGCTCCAGATAGACATTAGGGTCTGCAGCCAGCATTTCTTAGCTGATGGATAACACACAGCTTTGCATATCTCACATCTGTGTTGGTTCCAGTCACTGGTTTGTAATACTTTGCTGCCTATTGGACACAAGTCTTTCAGAAGTTCTAATCATGCTGTAACCCCTGGAGTCTCTTTAACAAGTGGTGTCTTGGGCCCAGCTTAATTAAAAATCTCTATTTCAAGTTGCTTCATTAAATACTTCCTTGAATGTGATAGGCCATGGGCAGCTTCAGGTCTATTTATATCACTGTGTGAAACCTTGAGTGGTGATTCTAATCACGGGAACTGAAGATAATGGAATCACAACAGTGATTTTGGTTGGAAAAGACCTTTAAGATCATAGAGTTCGACTGCTTCCCCAGCACTATCAGGTTCCCTCTACCCCTGTCCTTCATGTCATATTTTCATGGCTTCTTAACTCATCCAGGCATGGAGACTCCCTGAGTCTGAGCCAGGCCTGGACAAGCCTTGTGGGGGAAGAAATTGTTCCTTAGGGCCAGTCCAAACCTCCCAAGGAGCAACATGAGGCCAGCACCCTCAGATCCTTTTTCCTGTCCAGGTTCCAGACACTGTGACCCCCTTGGAGTGTTGCAGAGGGTTTTAAAGACCAAAGAGCAGAACGTGGCTCTTGGCCGTGTTAAACCTCATACAGTTGACCTTAACCCATGGTTCCAGCCTGTCCAGATCCCTCTGCAGAGCAAGTCGTACTGCATGAGCAGTAAAGCTCTTTCAAAGAAAAATCTGTTCAGTTTTGCTACCATTTAGTACTGGGGCATAGCACGACTTACTAAATATCCCAGACTTTAAATGTTGTATCTTTTGCTTTGCTAAGGAAACCTCAAGAATTCAGTTTGGTTACTTTCTTTTCCTCCAAGACAACACGGAAGTGGAACCAAGTTGAATTCTTTGGTCCTTAATTTCAGTTTGCTCATCTGTGTTTCCTCACCAGTTTTGGTAGTTGATCCAGTTATTTTTATATTCCAAGTCAGGCAAGTTAATTAAAGTTTCTTTCCGTGCGGCATAATTAAATATTTGAAGGAAGCTTGTGTATCAGGAAGGGTCTTTCTAGACACAGTGAACTTCCCTTTCTGAAGTTGTTTTCTGCCTTTTTGAGCTGTAATGTGAAAAACCTCACATGGACGAAGGATGGTTCAGTATCAGCGATGATTTGTTTTTCTCTTACAGGTCTGTTTTGAGTGCGGTGCATTTAACCCCCAGTGGGTGAGTGTGACCTATGGAATCTGGATCTGCCTTGAGTGCTCAGGAAAACACCGTGGCTTGGGAGTTCACCTCAGGTCAGTGTTTCCAACAGACCACAGACTGCTCTGGGTTGCCCCTGCCTGGGAACAGGCTGTGTTGTTTCAGACGGGTATAGAATGTTTCAGTTCCCGCATTTCACTGGCACTTTTGCTTCATCCTCCTCTCCAAAGGGAGATTTATTCTCTTCACCATGTCGATACTTAGTTGAGGTGTAAACTGTGCTGATACAGCTGCAGTGTGCCCAGTTGTAGCAAGCAGTGGCTCTAGCCACACCTTGGGGTTATGCAGTGAGGCATTGGCAGTCCTCGTACTCTGTTCTACCTCCTACAAACCGAAGTAGTGCTAGAGCAGCTTGAGAGTTGAGCAGAAGGACACGGTATGGTCACAGAATGTTTGTGATGTACACAACAGTTCTGTTCAGGAAATTTTTTAAATTGTTTTTTCCACAAAACAAACTTATCTGAGCAGGAGCCTGTAGAACAAGAAACATCATTTGTTCTAGAGACTCAGTGTGTATATAAAATAGGGGCACAGCATGGATAGTTACTCAGATGGGAAAGGAAGAGAAAGTCCAGGAGGGCAATCACCAGAGCAAGGAGGTCATGTGTCAGTACATGCTTTGCTTTTCAAGGGGTGATTTGAAGCTCGTTACCAAGTAGAAATTGTATAAGAAACAAGGGTTTGGAACTATTCCATATGTTACATGAACGAAAAAATGCAATAACTGAGTTGCGAATGTGATTATAGAATCATTAAGATTAGGAAAGACCTCTAAAGTCATCAGGTTCAACTGTCTAAATAGGCAAGAAAGAAAATAAGCTTGCAAAGGAAAGAAGTATGGGAACGGTTTCTTTTACATAGCGAGTTACATTAATTTCTGGGTGTGTAGAAAGCTGCTGCTTCTGTCACTTGTTTTCTCTTAACTGTCTCCTTTATGTGCAAATAAATAGCCTGATTTTAGCTTATTTCAGGGAGATTCAAACCCCTTCCTTGTGACGGTCCATCTTTCTGTACTGTATGTTTTGCTTCCAACCCTCAAGACAAGTAGCAGTGGGCTTTTGTCCTTCAGCTGCAGCTGACAGAGCAGCAAGCTGTGATTTAAATGATGTATTTTTTTAAACGGCTTTTCAGTTTTGTCCGTTCTGTAACCATGGACAAATGGAAGGATATCGAGCTGGAGAAAATGAAGGCTGGTGGTAACAGCAAGTTTCGAGAGTTCTTAGAGTCTCAAGATGATTATGATCCCTGCTGGACAATGCAAGAGAAGTACAACAGCAAAGCTGCAGCTCTTTTTAGAGACCAGGTCAGTTCAGCTCTGTGTGCTCATCCCACATTCTTTGAAATAACCTCTTGAGCCTCCACAATGGCTCTTAAAAGGAATGAGTCTTAGAGTGCTTTTTCTCAATTATTGTAAGAATAATTTTCTTCAGAAACTTTCTTCATTTAGCTGAGGTGCTTCAGATTTTCTAGCTAACGAGTAGAGCTGTTTCAGTCCATGGTGAATGAACTTCAGCGGTGTGGTTTGATCTGAATTGATTGTTGATAAGTCTATTGTGTACATAGTAATAGCATGGTTAGTTAATTAATTAGTCAAACACTGCATCTCTTTCTGTTCTTCTAACATATAACCAGTGGTTAGATCTTCTTGTTCTAGTTTTTTGACTTCAAACAAAATCTGCCTGTTTGAATAAGGCAGAAATAAAAAATCAGTGCCCAATTCAACTTTATTAGCTTGAGAGTCAGAAAAAAATGGTTTATTGTGAAAAGAAATTAATTAATCTGTGCACCTGTCAGCAAATTTGGAAAAAATGACTTATCCTCATTTTACAGGACTTGTATGAAAACTTTGATCTGCATTCTGATTAGTTTTTGTCCTTTTCTAGGTAGCTACAGTAGCTGAAGGCAAGGAGTGGTCCATTGAAGCTTCTCCTGCCAGGAACTGGACCCCACCTCAACCTAAAATGTCTCTCTCTTCCACTCACCGGTATGTGTTTTGCTTATCTAATGTTGGAACAGCTCCAGCAGAATCAAAACATCAGTGTGACTTTTGAGTGTCTGCCAGTTTTATTTTGTTGAAGGTGTTGCCTGAACGAGTATTTCTTTTGCTGAAGTTAAGGAATATGAGGTTGCACAGCATTGATTTCTAGAATAATTCCCACCTTCTCCACCTTGAACCTTAAACCATGGCAGAGACAAGAGAAGTATTGCTGAGGACAAGCCATGTTGGTGTTACCTTGACTTTTTATGCACCTGAAACTGGTTGTGTTAATTGTGTGCAGTATGTGATAGGCCTGACTGCTGTGCCACCTTGTGATTGAATGCCAGGGTAAAATTGCAAAATCATTTAGGCTGGAAAAGACCTTTAAGCCTATCAAGTCAAACCATTAATTCAGCTGTCCCAAGGCCACTGCCAAATCCTGACTTTAAGCTTCAGATCTCCATGACATCATGGCTCATCACTGCAAGACTGTTGTTACAGGCAGGGCTTTGGGTTTTTCAATCACAGGCTTCTATATGAAATGCCTGGCCTACAAGGCAGCAGGTGGGATGCACCTGTCAAGAGGGGGAAAAGGATTTTGTGGCAGGAGTTAGCAGGGTTCATTGTCAGAGCTTTAAACTAGATATGAATGGGGAAGGGGAAATAACTGGCCTTGCTAGTGAGAACTCTGTATGTAGTAGCTTAACACTTACAGGGCAGTGTGGCATCACCAATAACCAGAAGTTCTCAGTGTTGAAAACTGCATCCTCGACTCTCCATGAAATGTTGAACAGGAGGAGTGGTTGTGAATGGTGCCCCATCCAGGTGGTGTCCTCCAGGGATCAGTGCTGAGCCCCGTTCTGTTCAACATCTTTACTGATGACCTGGATGAGAGGATTGAATCTCTCCTTAGTAAATTTGTGGATGACACCAAGTAGGGGAGAAATGTCAGTTTGCTGGAGGAGAGGATGCTGCTACAGATTCATCTGGACAGGCTGGGTCAATGGGCAGAAGCCAGTAGGATGAGGTTTAACAGGGCTAAGTGCAGGGATTCTGCATATTGGTCACAATAACCCCAGCAGAGCTACAGACTGGGGGATGAGTGGCTGGAGAGCAGCCTTGTGGAGAGGCACCTGGAAGTACTGGTTAGTAACTGGCTNGGTTACTAACTGGCTAAATATGAGCCAACACTGTGCCTAGGTGGCATGAAAGGCCAGTGGTGTCCTGTGGCCATGCTATTCCTGATACAAGCCAGGATTAGGGATGTAATCATCCCCTGTATTCGGCACTACTGAGACCTTACCTCTAGTACTGTATGAAATTCAGGGCCCCTCACTTCAAGAAAAATACTGAGGTACTGAAGCAGATCCAGAGGAGAGCAATGAGGCTGGGGAAGGGACTAGAGGGAAAGTGTTATGAAGAGAGGTTGAGGGAGCTGGGGTTGTTTAGTCTAGGTAAGAGGAGACTCGGGGTCCTTATCACTTTCTATAACTACCTGAAGAGAAGTTGTAGACAGGTGGGGGGGATGGGCTCTTCTCCTGGGCAACCAGTGATAGAATGAGAGGGAGGGCCTGAAGCCTCACCAAGGGAGGTGTAAGTTAGATATTAAGAAACAGTTCCTCACAGAAAGGGTGGTTAGACATTGGAATGGACTACCCAGGGAAGTGGTAGAGTCGCCATCCCTGTAGGTCTTTAAGAAAAGACTGGTTGTGGCATTTAGTGCCATGGTCTAGCTGATACGGTGATGTTAGGTCATGGGCTGGGCTTGGTGATCTCAGAGGTCTTCTAGCATCAGTAAATTATGATTTAAGCACATTCAGAGAAGGGGTTGAAGCACCATCCCTGGACAGCCTTTTCCAAGGCCTGATGACCCTTTTTATGAAGAAATTTTTCTTGTTTGACCTGTCATTCCCTTGGCACAACTTGAGGCTGTTTCCTCCTGTCCTGTCGTTTGTTACTTGTGAGAAGAGACCATCACCCAAGGAACAGACTTTTTCTTTATAGTGGTAATTATTATCAGGGCCATCAGAGTTGGACTGGAGCAGTTTTGTTTCTCTGCTTTTGCATGTAGAGTTTGTTCTTTGTGTTAAGGAATCAAGTCAAGCAAGTAAGTGCTTTATGCCTGACTGTCACCCAGCAAGTTCAGGGGTAGCTGTGGTCAGATCAGTGTTGTCCACATCTGGGTCTGCTGTTCCTTTGTTCATTCAATACTCTGCTGGCTTTTAGTGATTGCGTTGGAATTCTCTACTTCATGGATAAAAGAAGTCAATTTTGCACCCACATTGAGATGAGATGTGTCAGTCTCCACTGCTGAGTAAGTGGGATTTGCTTTACCCAGTTTGATTTGTAGATCTTCCCTTTCAGTAGTGCTGCTGGACCATCTCAGACTGTAACTGCTTCATCTGACAAGGCTTTTGAAGACTGGTTAAATGATGATGTCAACTCCTACCAAAGGTAATGCAGTATTTATTAAATGTGGAGTGCCAGGCCCTCTGCTGTGGCAAAGACTGGTGTTACACAACAGCTACACAATTGTGAGCCTGGTTCTCTGGTTTATGTCCTGTTTATGATTAAAATTATGTTTATACTATACTATACTTTGATGAAGGGTGAGGTGAAGAAAAGTGCCTCTTAATATGTTGAGATATCAGAAATGCTTGAATAGCATGGAAGAGCGTGGTACTCAAAATTGGTGGGCTCCAAACCAGAACATTTTTAGTGCCTATAGGATATATTTGAGTTAAAGCTAAGACTTTTCTTTCCTTCCTTTTCCCATTTTCATCTATCACCTTATGAGGATTTACGCTAACTGCTGCTATCAGTTAGACCTGGAGAATCAGTAAGACCCCATTAACTTGCTAGGAGGACATGTCACAGGGATTCCTGAGAGGGTCCTTGTGGTGTTACCCTTCAGGGAGAGAGTGGGTTTGTATTTTGGGTGCCAGGTGCTTTAGGATGTTTTTTTTCCAGGTGTATTTTAAGATCTGTTAGTTGTTCTTTAATGCTTTTCATGTTTTGTTCAATAGTTTTAATGAATGCAGGCTCATACAGGAACTGTGTTTTCATTTCCTTGTGATAGTGGCCAAGAGAATCGCTACGTGGGGTTTGGAAACACGGTAAACCCTCCGAAAAAAGAGGATGACTTCCTGAACAATGCTATGTCATCTTTGTACTCGGTATGGAATAACTCAAAGCTTGCCGACCCGAATTAGTATTTTCTTCTATCTTAAACCCTATTATATGGAAGAATATAAGCAGGGAAGAGAAATTAAAGGCTGCGTATAGATAAATCAAAGAAAAAGTAATTACCAGTGGGGAATAGCATTTTGTCTGATGATGCTCTGAATGGATCAATCACATTGGGTACATTCAGTGGAAGACAACTGAAATGTGTGCGTAGATGGGTGCCAGAAGCCCTGAGCAGTGATGAAAACATTTGAAATACTTGTGACAGGGTGTGAAGAGAGAACAGCATATGGCTCAACAGTTGTCGTGATTAAAGCAGAGATAGTGAAAGACGCATTGTTGAAGGAAAATGGGAATGAAGTCAGAGGCAGTCAGGGATATGTTGGTGCTTTGATAGGCTGCTGGGTAACAGTGCTGCATGGTTATTTGGGATTTGGAGTCACTTTGAAATGCAGTGCATGGCCAGTGGCCTCCAGGAGAGTCTTATTGGGCTAAATATCCATACCAGGCTCCACTGTTAGTTGATTTTCTAAAAAATAGAGGAATTTTACAAACATGTCCAGAGGAGGGCCATGAGGATGACTGGAGGGCTGGAGCACCTCATACAGGAGCAGGCTGAGAGAAGAGGAGACTGGGGAAATCTTACAGCAGCCTTCCAGTATCTGAAGGGAGGCTACAGGGAAGTTGGGGAGGGGCTGTTTACAAGGGCTTGTAGTGGTGAGACCAGGGGTAATGGTTTCAAGCTGAAAGAGGGGAAGTTTAGACTGGAAGTCTGAAGGAAATTCTTCACAATGAGAGTGGTAAGACACTGAAACAGGTTGCCCAGGGAGGTTGTGGATGACCCCTCCCTGGAGTTGTTCAAGGCCAGATTGGGTGGGACCTTGAGCAGCCTGGTCTAGTGGGGGCTGTCCCTGCTTATGGCAGGGCTGTTGGAACTAGATGATCTTTAAAAGTCCCTTCCAATCTGAACCATTCTATGAATCTATTAATCTATGAAAACGGTGATGCCTGAGCCTTTGAACTGTGTTCATCACATGATCCCGCAGGGTGCTTAATATAGGTCTAATGAGCACCTTTTAGGTGTGTCCTAGATGATAGCCCACACTGTTCAGACCAGAAACCACATCTAGTAACATAGATGTGCTGGGATGGCATAGATGAGACAAGTCAGAGGTACTAGTAACCATTATTTATACGTGGTATTGAAACTTAGGATTCCAATGCCCTCTCCTGACCAGAGAGACAAACTGCAGTTTAGGTTTCTCGAGTCACTTGAGTCTGCTTTGACAGAAATCAGGCTGACACAAGACAGTGGTAGACGTGGGTATTTAACCTTGTGTTTGTAGTGCTGTGTTTAGAAAATATGTAGCACAACTTAAAATCAGGTGGTGATGATCTGCTAAGAGAAAAAATTCATTTTTATTACATTCTTAGCAGGCTAACAGCTGAAGTTGTCCAGGTTTATTCAGGTTGCAGTTGATTGGACATGAATAATGTAAGTTCACGACTTTATTATGTTAGTTATCACTATGTCTTGTCCCATCCCTGGAATCATTCTAGCTCAGGTTGGGCAGGGCTCTTAGGATGACCCTGCTTACTGCAGAGGGGTTGGACTGAAGGACTTTCAGGGTCTCTTCCAACCTAAACCACTCTGATCCTATGATTGCTTCAATAATGATGCTCCTGCTAGTTCATGTGGCTACAGGATGAGGTGTACTACAGAACATTTTGACGTAATTTAACGTGGTACTGAACACTTGGTTATTCACTAATATTATTCACGTGTAGCATACACCATTTTCACTTTCTTTACAGGGATGGAGCAGTTTTACAACTGGAGCAAGCAAAATTGCCTCAGCTGCTAAAGAGGGTGTAAGTAAACAAAATAGATTTCAATGTAACTCTTGGAAAGTCGGAAATTCCTTTAGGGTTGTAGCTTTTAAAAGTATTACCAAGACAAACTAAATTTTGCTCTCTGTGTCTCTAGGAAGTGTAAAATGAATGCAGGTATAAAATGCCTTAACTGCTTGTCATGTTTTTGGATGGACACTTTCCTGCTGGATCTAAGTAGCCAGAAAGAGCTCAGCAAAAAATTTCATTCTAAAGCAGAAATTTCGGTCTGTGCCAAGTAAGGCTAAATTACATTCTTCAGCAGAAATTGAGTAGCAGGTTACAAACGGCTCATGGTTTTATGGGGTTTTTTTCTCTCCAACTGCAGCATTTTTGTCAAGTCTAAATAGAAATCGTGTTGGACAGAGGCTGTGCCCAGAGGAACACTTTGGAAAAAACTGAGGCATGGTCTTCACGCTCTGCATGTCCTGCAAATTGATGCACTTAGGTGACAATCACTGAACTAACCATGGACTAAAACCAGAGGGAATGAGCATTTATCACCATTTACATAGATGATGGTGGAAAGATACTTAAATGTTTTTGCAAAACCAATGCATTACAACTTTTTTTTTAGTTTTATTTAGTATTCTTCCAAACTGTTAGGAGTGTAGTAGTTATCACTTAAGCTGAAGCAGTTTTTGAATGTAACAGTTGTCTCTAACTTTGGATGAGATTATGAGATAGCGATACTCATCCAACTTTGTCCACCTAGGTGTAGTCTATATTGAAGACTTCTTCCCCCTGTTTAAGTTGAGAGAGACTGATGCTTCCTCAGGGAGCTTGGAATGCTGGAGATGGGGATAGGGATATTCTGCATTCACAGTGTAATTCTGGCTAAGGTCCGTTCATCTTGGAGAGACTCATGCTGCATTTCTAAGTGTGTGTATTGAAACAGCAGAGGTTTCATTCCTAGTGAACTTGAATGAATTTGCTTCTTTTCACAGGCCACCAGGTTTGGATCTCAAGCAAGTCAAAAGGTGATTATAGATTTAGCTGTTAACTGTAATTAGCTTTAAACATCATGCGTTTGCTTGTACCACTTGGTTTAGACTTGATCATTGACAGACCAGTGAGATTTTTTCCTTTGTAGTGCACAGTATGTCTAGGTTCTAGTTTTTATTGCAATCAACTGCAGTGTTCAAATTAAGCAGAAAATAAACAGAGATCCTCTGCTGTGTGTAATCGCCAGGTGTATTGGAGAGGCAAAAGCTTTAATTCAACTTTGCAATTTTAAAACGCTTTATTTATGTGATGCTTCAGTGTGTTCTGTCTTGAAGCAGTTTCCTTGGTGATACAATGCAACCCAGCTTACAATGACTAAAGCCTAATAAGGTATTACAAACATGAATTAAATTCCCTTGCTTTGCTGTATTTTGAGAAGGAGAATTTGAAAAGCATTTCCTCTCTCAAACCAGAGGTTAGACAGAAACAGTCAGACCTGAGTTACACAGAGATTTACCAGAAAAGCAAGATCTGTTTGCATGGAAAACTTTTAAATTCAAATGTGAAAATGTGTAAAAGAATGGGTTTCTTAATGTGCCGAGGCTCTTAAGTGAGAGAGGACTCAAGTACATTAATATATGATCCGGGGAGTTTTCCTCCTGTCCATATCCCATCAGCCTGGTGCTGCTTTCCCATATGCTCAACACCAATGTCACACAACAGGTGTTGGTACAAGCACAGTAGGATGATAACACTCCAAATACTGAGCGTATATAAGTTATTAGTGTAACTTGTGCATGTCTTAACACAAGAAATGTCTTGTTAAAGCCCCAAATCTGATATTTAGAAGCTTTAAAATATTTGCTGCTTGGCTTATGTAAAAAAACTAATGGTTCTGAAGGTTTTCCTCTTCCACTCTTCCCAGCAGTTTCCCTTTTAGAAAACTGCCCTTTCTTCTGTATTATCAGCAAATATAATATTAAGTGTAAAAGCTCATTGCATCTACTGCCAAGAACCAGAGCAACATGCAGCTCAGAGTTCGAGCTTTGTTGCTGAAGCTTAAATTTTGTTTCTGAAACATCTGATTTTTCACTCCGTACAACAGATTTAACCTCTTTTTGATGTAATGGAGGATTTAAAAGTGTATTTGGTGTCCAGGAATTGAACGTGCTCACTGTTTTATCTTGTCATTAGATGCTGAAGTTGGGAAAGGTTCATGCTACTTAACTTGCCTGAAAAATTTGCTGCCAATTTTTTGCTAAAAGCTGCTTCTACCTTCCTTGCTCTTTCTCTTTTGCTGTCTGGGTAAAGTTTTGGGGCTACAAGCAGCAGCCAGAGCCGGTAAAGCCCTCACGTATATTCTTGTGCATGGACTCCCTGTCGCTGTTGCTGCTGAATTATGTTCATTTGCTCTTGAGCTGTCTTTTTTTTTTTCCTTAAGTCAAATCTGTTGAGATTAACGTTGTGTGTTTCATATAGTAACGTCTCTTCAAACCCATTTAAAATAGGCTAAACTGGATAGAGATGTCCAAGCGCTGCCTGCTGAGAACACACACGTGTTGTACCTTTGTCTGTGCTCTTCATAATCACAGATAACCCATGCTTTTGGTTTGCATGTCTGATGCAGGTGTGGTATGCCAGGAGCTACCCATAAATGCCCCATTAGGCAGGGTTTGTAATGGTGGTGGTAGGACTCTTCATCGTATTACCATTGAATTTAGGATATAATGATTTGGATCAGTTGTACCTAAATCCTTTCTTTCCATATTTACAAAATGATGTGGTTGAGCAAGTGGGATAGAAGAATTATACTTAGTTGTGGCACGGCTGAACTGATAGTCTGTGTGTTACACTGTATTGTACAACATGAACAGTTTGCCATGTTTCAAATCTGAAGGATTCCGTCAGGATTTTTCCGAGTTGAAAATTCTCCTTTGTCTATCTTCACTATTTTCTCACCTCACTGCCAATGGAAATGACCCTTGTGATTTGCATTCACATGTCCTGCAAGGTGGAAACAAAGTTCCTTTTTGCTTTTGTCTTCTCAAATAACTTTTGAACTGGTAAGGAGCCAGTGGTGGTTAGCCACAGAGGAGGTCATAGTAGTGCTGTGACAGAAGGAAAGGCTTTTCAGATACCCAGCAGTCCATGGAGGAAAGCTGCTGGTGTTGCTCCGTTCCCAGGAAGAATGTGAATGAAGAGAGAAACACTAGGAAGAGAAACTTCTTCCATCTCTGTTTAGGAATAATGTTTGTTTCATAAGCAATAGGATTAATTGGAGTAGAGGGTAACATGGCAGTTCTGTAGAGAAGTTGAAGTTGATCAAAGGCTCTTTATGGTAGAGGGGCAAGGAAGGATTTCAGATGCAGACCCTGCTGTCCCCATCAGTGTTGGCTTATGGAAGGAATTTAGTGACTTACACTGGGCCCTTATATTTGTGTAAGATGCCTCTGAAGTATGAGATGCTTGTGCATCTTGTTCTGGGTTGCAGTACATTTCTGAAGGTCATTGTCTTCTCTGCCTGCAAACCTGGAGCTGAAAAGAAAAAAATGACAAAAACATTCTATCACAGCTTTGTCTCGTGGGTGTTGCTTGGAAACAGCTGGGCTATTAGGAATAGATGACAGTTGTAACACCACAAGACAGAAGAATTGATGACAACGTCGCCAAAAATACTTGATTCTACAAGGAATTCCATTAATAAGAAAAAAAAATGTGTATGAGGTCAGATCTTTCAAATACTCAGCTGCAGGCATTAGGAAAGGGCCCAGCCTGTCTTCTAAGCGGTTGCTGGTTGAACCATTGCTTCTGCTTCCAGTGCAGGGTCAGTCTTTGCTTGGGTTCTGGGCATCTCCAACAATCTATTGCCATGCACATCCATTTTAAATCTATTTTTTGTTACTGTTTTCTGCAGCACTGTGCTGTGTGGTGCTTTCCAGCTAACTCTGCTTGTACGAATCAGAGCTTAAAGGCTTTGTGTGTTTTTGAGAAACTGGGCGTGCAGAAGCTGTTGGCTGTGCTTTTCTATTTAAAAAAAAAACCCAATGAAAATATAATTGACTGTGTTTTTGTTTTGCTTTTAAATAGGCATCAGAGTTAGGTCAGACATTAAATGAAAATGTTCTCAAACCTGCACAGGAAAAGGTAACTTTGGAACTAGTGAATTATTTGCAGAACATGGTTATGATGACATGGGGGGGTGATTGTTGCCTCCTGCCGTAACTGCCAAGTTGGTGCCTCCTTCTGTTTTCTTGTGTACTCACACAGCAGCAAAGTGGAAACATCTAATAATTCAGTGCTTTTATTCTACCACAGAAAGGTTAGTGAGGGTATTTGCCCTCCACCAGGCTTTCCCATGTGTCTGCAAATCTGTTATATTCTTCCTCATTAGATGCTATTTTATAGATTGAATGCTTTCAGTAACAAAAGACTAGACAAGATGAAAATTGCACCCTAAATAGATAGAAATTTTAGTTATATTAAATAATTATTAAATCATTATTAGGACCTTTTTGTTTCTGGTGTTTTACCCATCTGCCTGCCAGTGTCTTGGAAACACTGAACTTCATCTACTGCTTCCTCAAGGGCAGTAGGATTTGGGGTAAAGGGTGTGTTTAAGGAGAATGGGGATGATTTCTCGATAGAAATAACATCCTTGTGATCTCTGTTCTGGTAGCTGCTTACAGGCTAGTCTCACATATGTTCAAACACATTTTGGTTGGTAGTTATAGTTGCTGTGGTATATCTAGGAGTCTATTTTGAAGCAGCTTTTCATCTTCCCATACAATTGTTAGTGATCAAAGCCATGTGGCCAGTGGCATGTCCAGCAATAGGGGGAAGAAGGCAGATAGGGTGACCTGGGCAAGTGCAGATGGTAGCTGGCGGGGAGGTAAAAATGTCTGGCAGAGCTCCTGAGTGAGGACAGACTTGAGACAGAGATTTTCCCGGTGTCAAGTGTTGCCTCTTGTTTCATTTATTTTTTTAAAGTGTTGTTGTGGAATTATAGAATCATTAAATTTGGAAAAGACCTTCAAAATCATCAAGTCCAACTACCAGCTAATAGTACCAGCACCATGACTACTAAATCATGTCCCAAGGTCTACATGCTGTTTTTAGCACCTCCAGGAATGGGGACTCCACCACTTCCCTGGGCAGCCAGTTCCAATGCTTGACCACTCAGTAAAGAAATATTTCCTTATATCCA
The DNA here is from genome assembly GCA_013397515.1 of Upupa epops. Lineage (NCBI taxonomy): Eukaryota > Metazoa > Chordata > Aves > Bucerotiformes > Upupidae > Upupa > Upupa epops. The sequence continues at coordinate 391,801 of VZRI01003318.1, forward strand.
GTCTAAACCGCCCCTGCTGCAACTTAAGGCCATTTCCAGGTGTCTTTCCCATTTGGCCTGTTTGTTCCCTGCTTCTGAAATTTCAGATCAGCTCCAGAATTCTGATGAAACCTGTTCTGAGCATCTGATGCTCTACTTCCCTACATCCCTTTTCCCAAAAGTTACTGGGTTTGATAGAGCAGGCTCCTAGGAGAAGCAGTGGCACCGCTTTGGGATGTGCTTTTATTTTCAGTTTGAAAAGAGTAGTTTAATTACATCACAAGATCATTTCTCTCGCTCCTACCTTTATTAATTCAACATTCTATACGTAGCTTTTCAAATCACAGAGGAAGATTCTTAATTGCTTTCCTATTCCCTAGAATTATCCACAGCTTATTTCGGAGGGCTTAGCTGCCTTATTTTCAGAGTTATTTTTAGGGTGCATTTCTTTGAGCTGATTTAGATTTTGTAGGACAACTTAATTGCATTCTATATTAAAATAAAAAGGAAAAAAAGCTCCATTTCCTTTAGGATGTTGTGCTGCAGCTTCAGAAAGTGACACTTACTTAGATTTAAGAGTTCAGCGATGACTGCTGGCTCGTGTATGGTTATATAAAGTCACGTGCTTTGTAACAGTTACCATCTATTAATTGATGAAATGCATTAATTGTATTCTCACTGACCCTCAGATCCTTCCAGTATTTCAATTGGCACTCAGAAACAATAGGGAATGAAATAGATCAATAGTGTTTTAAACCCAGGTGTTCTTATTGAGTAAAATATGTTTATAAAATGTTGTGTTTGCCAGTGGTTTTGTGTTGGTGTTTTTATGCTCTGGGTCATGATCAGTTTGGGGTGGATTTATTTTTGGATGTTAGCTGTTAAGCCCAAGTAAGCTTGTCTTAAGGTTTCAATAATATTTCATTTTATGACTAACTACCACTACTTTGATTCATATAGGTGAAAGAGGGAAAAATATTTGAGGAGGTCACCGTGGGGGTATCGCAGTTGGCCAGCAAGGTAGGAAATGGCCTGCCTGCCTTGAGGAGGCCTCAGCAAGCCAGTCTCCATATTCTTGTGAAGAGTCTTTTAGTGAAACAGAACACTTTAGTCTCTGATGGTGTGAATACAGAAAATTTAGTCTCATTTCCAGCAGACAGTACTTCTTTTGGGGTGTTAAAAGGCCATTCAGTGTGATCTAATCACAGAATCAAAATCAGTTTGGGTGGAAAGGGTCTTTAAGATCATCATCCTCATCATGGTTTCACCAAACACCCAAAAAAAGAGTCAGCTGCAGAATATGGAGACAGCTTGCATGAACAGTTGTACAGTTAAACTTACTAATGTTGTGTTACGTTTTCTCTTTGTCTTGTGCTGCCATTACTTGGTAATGGGGTAAGTGCTGTCTAAACCTGTGGAGTACACAAGTCCTGTGAGCCTAATGCCTGGTTTGATAACTTGGTCTTAGCTAGGAGGGTCTGTCTTTCTGACATCATGAAAGTCACCACTGGAAGTGCTGTTGTTTTCCAGCTCCATGCCATAAATATTGGGAATTCTGGATAGAGCAAGTGATGTTACCTGTTTGGTTTAGAGCCTGTAAATTCTGGGATTTGTCCTCCATGTCTGTCTACTTAGAATAGAAGCTTCTGTGGGTGTTACTTAAGAATTTGTCTTTCTAAATCAATGCCAGTCTGTTACAGTAACTGCCAAGGATTCTCCTAGCAGTCATGTTTATTCTAGAACTCAGCCTTTGGTCTGTTTCACAGTGAAATACCCCTGAAACACAGAGGCAGTACCTTTTCTAAAACAGTAGTAATATAAATATTCATTGCATGAATTATATAACAACAGCAGAGCTGTTGTACATTAAGCATAGGGTTGGTTTTTATTTTATGTAAGGAGTAATTCCTGCATTTTTATCAAGGAATTCTGGGGATGGATTCTGTTAGTCATAATGGTGGCAGCAAAAACTCCATTTGACCTACTTTTACATCTTCCAGCAGCATGGTGCTCTCAAATGTTTATGTTCTTTACATAAACCACATAACTGCCCATCAAAAATACTAATAAGTTGTGAGCAAAATGTTCTGGTGTGAGGTGTGTTCTCAGTAGCGGAACAAGTGCAGGAATGTGGTTTGGCGTCTGCTGTTGCACTTGGAAGAGGTTTTGCTTCAGTCCCAATGAATGGAGCATCTTCTTTATTTCTAGGTTCAGGGAGTTGGAAGTAAGGGCTGGCGAGATGTCACCACTTTTTTCTCTGGCAAACCAGATGATAATTCTCAAAGGTATTTTTTTCTACTGTTAGTATTTTCTGTCTCATTTAAACACTTTCTGTTCTCTGCAGTAAAGTAGTAGCGGGTAGTTATTAAATATGAAGACATTTATTCTGTCTTTGCTAGTTGCTCTCCTGTTTCTCTCCAGGAGGGGTTCAGTCTGTTTGTATATGGCAGTTCTTAAACTGAGAACAAAGTAGTGCCCCACACCTTGGATTAAGTTACTCCAAATGCCTCCCCCCCCCGCCCTGAGCCTGTTAGTACTGTTAATAAAAACCTGCTAATTAGAATACGCCACTCCGAGCAATGTATCTAGTTCTTCTGTCCTCAGCTTTTGTTCAAGCAAAGTGCAGTAAGTTTAGACTGTTCATTGTTTCTGGTCACTTAGTTTTACTGCTATGTTTGTCCTAACTAATTTATTTCTATTTCTTGTTTTGGTGGTTTTTTTTCCATCCGTAAAAGACCAGCTGAGGGAGACAGCTACCAGAACAGTGGAGGAGATAGCTACCAGAACAATGCTGTAGATCACAGCTTCTGGGAGACATTTGGCAACTCTGATCCACCAAAAGCTCATAAATCTCCAAGCAGTGAAAGCTGGACCTATGTGGACAATTCCACAGACAAGAAGAGCTCCGATAGCTGGGACGTATGGGGCTCAGGAACAGTCTCCAACAACAAGAATAGTAACAGCGACCGTTGGGAAAATTGGGAGACCAACTGGGAAAACACAGGAATAGAAAGCAAGACCAAAAAACCTGAAGCCACAAAAAAGGCATCTTCAGCTGATGATGTGTGGGATGACTGGTAGAACACCATTAACCCTCTTTTGCACAGCTAGGAAAGGGAGGCTATGCTGGCTGGTTGAGGGGAGAAAGTTTTACACACAACTGGAGTATAGTGGTTGACTTTATCAGTCTGTTACTTTTGTGCTTCCCATTCATTCTCCTCTTCTGTCCTGATTTAGGGAAAAAGAAAAAGTAGCGTCTGAATCTTTTATTACATAAAGGTGGCTCTCCCCCTTTTTTGAGGTTAGTGGTAACTGTATTCTCCTTGCACTATTGAAGCTGGGTACAGTGACTTTCTTAACGGGAATGTTCAAAGGACAAAAACGAGTGCAAGCACTTTCCTGGCACAGCTTTGCATGTGTAGGTTCATCCATGTCCGTTCATCCAGTTCTCATCTAATTTTGAGATGACCTGAGGTGTTTAATGCAAACAAAGGACTGGGAAGTGGCTTGAAAAGCTCACCATGAAATAAGCAAACTGCAGCTGAGCATCGCTAAGTTCAAATGCCTTATGGATTGCTCTGACCATATTAAGTCTGGCAATTCAGAGATGGTCTTTCAGATAGTTTTTATTAGAGCTTTGTTTTTTATCTGTATGAGATTATTCCTCAATTTTTGTTTTCAGTCTTTTAAACTTATTTTATCACCTTAGAATGAAGCATCTAGAGGTAGAGTGATTTGTGTAAAGTCATAGCTTGAACTTAAGTTATCAAGGGATATCCAGAGTACCTCTATTTGTCCTTCTTGCTCAGTGGGTTAAGACTTTGCAGGGTGCAGCAATCCTGCATCAATAGTACACAGAGCTCTGGTGTTGTCCTTTCTTACCTACACCCTTCTCCCAACTGGATGTTTTATATCATCTGGTTTGGTTCTCTCTCTTCCTCCTACCCAAAAAATCTCTTTTTATCTGTTATGTTAAAACACAAATCTTTTTGTGCTTATGGCCTTTGAGACATCTGGTGACTTGGCAGTGAGACAAATTTCTAGAAAAGATTCCAGAAAGGAAAAGAACTGAGTGGTAATATGAAAACACTGAGGAGAGAGGCTGGCAACAAGCCCCTTTCAGGATGAGTAGATGTCTGGATTTAATAGTAAGAGTTAATTTAAGCAGTTGTTTTTCAAAATTAATCTTGTATAATATATCAAACTGTATTATTGTTTCATCATGTATTTCTCCCCATTTTCCTCTTGGATCTTGTTAAAGAAACACTAATTGGGAAACTTGAGAAACTCCACATCAGCATTAAGGAACAGAAGAGTCAATGGCATCTCTGTTTTGATCCAACAAGTTTGCTTTTCACAGCACAAACCCTAACTTCTACAGAGTAATTGTGACTTCAACAGCAAGGGTGTCCTGTACATCTCATTTTATCTCTAGGTGGGTTGTAAACTCACACAAACCCAATCAGCTCACTTGAAAAGCTTCAGACTGTGATGTTGTCATGTAGCCTGGTTCCTGCCGGCATGGAGTTCTTTACTGTTAGTCCTATAAATCGTGAAAAGAAAAGGCTTTTTGGGTATGTATTAAAATTAATTTGTTCAACCAAACAACCAGCCTTAGTTATCCAGGTTACCTTAAATAATGCTTTGTTTCTTTCCCTCTTTGCAGAGGTTGGTTTTTGAAAAGGAAGGAAAATCACAAATCACCCCAAAAGTAGCAGATTTAAAGTACTTGAGCCTAAGAAGAAATAGCTCTCTTTATCTTGAGTCTGTATTTGTATGAGTAGGATGTTTTAGATGGTGAACAAAATGTTTTTTACTCTTCTCTAGTCCTGCAAGAGTTGGGATTCCTGTTCCTTTCGCTTCTGTTTAGGTGCTTCCTGAAGCTCCTGCAGCAGGATCTGGCGCTGCTCACGCCCCCAGCACTACCCCAGGCTGAGGCAGATCAGGTGCTTGCAGTGTTGGGAAGTGCTGAAGGCACGAGAGATCCCCGTTTACAGTGGTACACTGCATGTACCACATGCAGCCAGACTGCAAAGTGTGGGATTTGCTGTTTTCTCTCCAGTTCCAAACAAGAACCTTTGCATCACATAAAGCTACCTTGGACATGCAATTGTGTTCTTATGCAGCCACCTCTGTTGCCTACATTCTCTGCTGCCCAGGACAAACCTGCGCTGGGTGTACTGGTGCAGGCAGTGTGGCGTGATAGGTGAGAGTGGTACTGTCTGCTTCTGAACTGGCCGTTCCTCTTTGTGAAGTTCTTTACAGGTAGAACCTGCTTTCTCTAGAATCTGCCATGGCAGGGCAGTTGAACTGCGTGGTCTCCAGAGGTCCCTTCCAGCCCCGCCCCCCCCCCAATGATTCTATGCAGTGTTGTGGTCACACTGAGGGTGGCTCTTGCTGTCTGACAGCTGGAGTGACATGAGAATTGTTGAGCTTCTGTACACGTTCATTAGGGTTTCTCTTCCATCAACCTCCTGATGCGGCTGGTAGCAGAGTTACTTTATCTCAGCCCATGAATTTGGCAATGTGTCTGTGTACATTCTCCTCAGCCGTGTGATTTGCCAAGGAGAAAACTGGTTTTATTTATGGTTTGCTTGCAGCTGGCACAAACCTTGTGCTTATACTTCTGCTTTATGTTTGTACCTTACGTATCTTGAAACTTTATATCCTAAATTAAACTGAACAGCCAGAGCCCTACTCAGGCAGAAGCTTTGGATAATGATCGTTCTTGCAGTTGAGGAGGTGATGACAGAACAGCTGCCATCTCTCCCTTTCAGTCCCAGAAAGGTGTTAAATAGAAGATTCTGAAACCAAGTAGAATGGCAGAAATAGGAATAGACCGACTGGTCTCCATTTGCCAGGCGAATGGGTAGTTTGTGAAGACTTGTTTGAACGGTTTATTGTGTCTTCCAGATGCGAGCAGGAAATGAGGGCATTTTCTTTTGCAAAGCCTCTTTTTTTTTTATTTTTATGGTTTGTTTTTTTTAGCGTAGATGGTTGAGAAGATTCTGCAGTTTGGAGGAACACGTGGTCCAGGTGACTGTGACAATTTAGAAACGTTTTTTGATCTGCCAAATCCTCTTATTTTCTTGGCCTGTCTGTGATGATATGGCCATAGATCTGAGTGGGCAAGTGGGCTGGCTAGGCTGTAGTGTCCCTGTATGTACCCCCTTGTTTGGTAGATGATGAGGAGGGCTCCAATCTGTGTATTAAGTGCAGAGGGTGGAATGACTCCAGCAGCAGCTGGACACGGCAGGGTTTGGTTTAAATTTCCTGGTGTTTCAAAGTGGTTTGTTCCTTTGTATGGCTTCCATTTTGAAAAATAAAGAGCAGTGGGGTTTATACAGGTAGTCTGAGATAAAAAAAACTTAAAGTCATTAAGTGCCACTTGCTAAAGAGTCTTAGAGAATGTTCCTGTTTCAGAAACCTAATCCTGGGACTTAGGAATTATAAAATACTGAAAAATACTGTCATTTGTGTCCTGGACTCAGCTAATAATGATTAGATCTCAAGAAGTGCTTGGCCAGCTCTCCCTGGTGGTTGAGACCTCAAGGATAGTGCTGCTGCTTTTCTTTTTCAGACCAGACTGTGTAACATTCCATAGGTTCATAATGTATTTATCAGTGTAATGATCTGTGCAATAATTTAACAAGTGTAGGTGGAAACTTTTGTTGTTTAATTCAGGCTCCATTTAAAGATACAGTGGTCCTCTTGGAGGACAGCAGCCTGCTGAAGTATTTCAGTTCTCCCCTTACTTTGGACCTGTTAAATTTCTCTGATAAGAAAGGCTTGAGGAAGGAGTGATTTACGCAGAAACCAAGAAACATTTCCACGCATGTAATTAAGAGATTGGTTGTAATGATGTCACAACGTCTAGCTGTAGAGCCCTCTTGACTTCAGGGCAGCAGGACTGTGGTTGGTGTATGGAGTACTGTATCTTTAATTCTCCTGATGTGTTTTTTGTGATGTTCACAGGAACGGCCTTTTCGGTGAACACTATTCATTGTTCTGTAGAGTGATACCAGACTTGACCTGCAGTGTCATCTTCTAAAGAGCATTATAATAAAGCAAAGAGATATGGAGCAGAACAGAGTTTTGCCCTTCTTCAGGAGACTTCAGCTGATTTTCAACCTGTGTGGCCTTTAGAGTGAAGCACGTTAATTCTTGGTGTGGTTGACGTCACAGAGTGAATTCCCAGTGGGATGCTTTGAAGTTAAGTAGGAAACTAGCATTCAGAGTAGGCAATTGTCTTGCTGGAGGTAACTGGCATTAACAGCATGACTGTACACCCTGATGTGCTAGTGTCATCTTGCCTTCTGCACTGCCACTTATGCAGGAAAAAGCATGATGATGATGGAACACTAATGCAGTTGTTCCATCTATATTTCATGGGAGTTCCATAGTCTAAATCTCCTTCTAGGATTTATTTCACTTAGTTCACTTAGTTTTAAGACAGCTCAAGTTGCCTCCTTTATTTGAAGAGTACTACACAATGGAAATTGAAGTGGTTGCCTTCACAGCTCACTGATTTTAAGGAATCAAATGTTTGTGCCCTCAGAGGTGTCTGGAGGCTGGCAGTGGGATGTGTCCTGGTTGCCCCTCTCAAGCACTTTACCTGTCCGGGTAGGTTCATCAGCAGGTGCTCTTTGCCCTTTGCTTCTTTCAGGAGCTGGCTGACGACTATTAACTAACCCAAACTCCACAGGCTTTTGGACCAATACTCGGGTATCCCAGGGCATTCTCACGACAGGGCAAAGGCAATTCGCCTGTTACTTTCACAAAGATTCTGCAGAATGCAACCACGGGGTGAAAGCAATGCCCTGTAAGGGAGGTGAAGATGGAGCTGGATCGTCCTGTTGGGAAACCATAAAACCCAAAGTCCTGGTGATCTGCAGCGCCATCAGTCATTCATCACCTGTTAAGTAACCCACTTACACGGAAGCCAAGACACATTGTTTGTGGGTCTTGGCTCCAGCTGTTGAAGCTGTATCTCATCAGCCTCATCAGAGCTGATACTTGTTTGGTTTAGGAGAGCTGAAACTCCACCCTGTTTTTCTGTCCTCAAACAATGCTCTGCCAAGGCTCTGAATTCCACCATTGCTGCCACAGTGGCGATGTTTAAACTGGTTTAAAATAGCAGAGATGAAATACGTAGTGAGAAGACCCCCTAGGAGAAGCCGCCTGGTGCTTGTGGCTGCTGAGGGAAAGTGGGAGAGAGCGAGTGTCTGGTGGGGCTAATGACAAGGGCTGCAAAGATTGCACTTGTGTTGTACCTTGCCAGGATCGCTGCTCAAGCAGGAAAGCCTAGTGCTATTGGCTCTTCGCAGTTTATAAACTAGTGTTTGCCTTTAGGCTGTGCCAAAATGTGCTCCCTCTGCGAGGCTGTTTGGCTCTACTGAGCCAGGTGAGCTTTACAATAGATGAATTGGCTTCTGCCAGGAAATACAGAAAGGCTGGAATGTATCAAAAATGTTTGTCCCTGCTTCAGATTGAAGTGCTGCTGCTTAGTATCAGCAGTTCTTTGCGGGGTCACTCAAGTTGCCTAAACTACCGAGTGCTTGGGCAAAACCCATTTATGTATATGTTGTTCTCCCCATATTCTTGCTGTTCTAGCTCTGTATGTCTGTTCCCAGACATCAGTTGTCACTTTTGGGCTGTACCTCAGTGCAATATCCTTGACTGAACTATAAATCCAGTCCACTTAGACCAGGCTTAAGCATTCAGCTTATTCTCCCTGGTTCCCACAGTACAGGCAAGAACAGAGTCTGAATCTGAAACCACTCGTAAGTCCCTTAAGCTTGTTGCCCAGGCCAAGGTGTGTCTCTAAGCTGGCAGTAGAACTTGGTATGGGCACAAGAAATCAGAGAAGCAAATTACAGTCTCCTTGTGTAGCCTAAGGATGTCCCAGTTAAACAGAAGTAACCTCTGCAGAATAGATTTACCTGTCTCCAGGTCTATTCAATTCCTGTCTTTCTTCCTTGGGCTGGTGTTGGTGTGCTTGTGCAGGGCTCTGCAGGATCTTTAGCATGGCCTGAAATCCCTCAGTCTGGAGCAATGGACCAGCTCAGTGAAGATGCTCCTTTCTGAACTTGTGGTCAGAGGGACCAGCTGGTGAAGCGTCACTTCTTCCTCCTCCCTCTAGAGGGGATTGTGTTCCTGTGCCTGGCTGTGGAAGGGAATACCTCCAATGAGGGCTGGATGCAGGATTAGAAATAATGTTGCTGCACCTGTTTCTATTTCTCCATAGTCCCGTCCTGTCCTCTGCCTTTGAATTTCACGCTGTGTTGAGCCTATGGGACACGAATTCCTCTCCAACCACACACACACTCCTTTGCTTTGACTTCGGATTTTGGCTCTAGCTCTCACTGGCTGAGAGCACCAGGCTGGATGGAGGCAGTTTAAAGCTCACACTTGTCTTTCACAGATTGGTAGCTGTACAAGTGCTCTGCCAGGAGGGTTCCCTTGACTGTGCTCAGGGAAAGCTAATTAGCACATCATTACCACTTTACCAAGTTACCAAGGCCAGGTTGGATGGGGCTTGGAGCAATGTAGTCTAGTGGAGGGTATCCTGGCCTAGAGCAGGGGATTGGAACTCGATGAGGTTTAAGGTTCCTTTCAGACCACACCATTCTGTGATTCCAGCATGAGACTGGACATCTCTGAAACTTGAGGATTTCTTCTCTGGGAGGAATGTGGGTCTAGAATTGACTACTGCATGGTGTAGTGTCTGCCATGGCCCTGACCCAGGTGAGGGTTCTAGACTGCCAAGAGCTGTGAGTGCAGCCTTCCTCACTTCTCTCCTGTCTGCTCCTTGCTGGGAGGCCTCTGTGGGACTGGAGCAGCAGAGATGATGGGGAAGTCTCCATAGGTCCATCAGTGATCTGCAATGCCTGACTTGGGTCTTAAACACCTTGAAGAGCCTCACTCTTAGGGCAAATTGAGGGAGTGAAACTCTTCTAACCTGATTCTGAGTCTCACATCCCAGCTCTGCTGTGAGAGCTGGAAGTTACAGAACTATTGAAAGTTTATAATGTTCCTGTTAATAGCTGGTGAGGACTGGGGAAGTGAAGATGAAGCAGGTCCCATGTCTTGTTGCCTAAGTCTTGCATGACTTCGTTGTGAAGGTAAGTGGTTGGTGGGGTTCTCATTAAAGCTGCAGGTCCTGAAGCAGTGCAGCTGTGGGAGTAGTTCTTTCTTCTGGGTCTTGCTTAGGATTTTTCAGTTTTCTTGTTTTTATTATTATTTGTTTGGAAGATAAAGCTCTCTTCTTTGTCATTTTGTGGAGGTGGTGGTCTTGTAGTGGTTTGTAGAACCGTGACTGAGCTGTAACTGTTCAAGGGAATCCAAGATCCCCTATTTGTGATTTTGAAGCCCACTGCTTTCTTTTGACTTAGATTTCATTGCCTGGGGTTAGCAATCCCCCTCTTATGTGGAAATAAGTGATGGCTATTGCTGTAACATCCTCATTTGTTTTCTGTAACAAACTGAAGGGCACTCAATGACATGAGAGCTCTAGCTTAGATTTGTAACTGGCTAATGAGAAATTGCTGAAGAACGTGATCATTTTGTGCCAGTGGAGGGTAATAAATCTTCCCAAACTTCTTAGGCTCTACTGATGCTGCCCCATCCCTGGAAGTGTTCAAGGCCAGATTGGATGGGGCCCTGAGTAACCTGATCCTAGTGAAGGTGTCCCTGCCTCTGCAGGGGGGTTGGAACAGGATGATCTTTAAGGTCCCTTCCAACCCTGGCCATTCTGTGTTTACCAGCTTCCACCACAGAACTGAGGAACCTCCGTGGTGCAACACCATTCCCCTGGGTGCTGATGTGAGACCTCCATGCAGGGTGCTCCTAGTACTGCTGATCTGCTATTTTAATTGTTTTTCTCTGGAGGTTTTTGTCATGGTACTGATATCAATGAGTTAAGCTGCAAATAGTCCCAGGGGTGGATTTTGAACTTCACAGCCACAAAGCTAGAGGTGGAACTTAGCTCCCACAGCTGCTCAGCTAAGCCCAGCCCAACTGGTGAACATAGCTTTGCTGGGGACAAGAAGCTGCCCCCCTGGGAGAAAATGATCTCTGGCAAGAAGATGTCATTCTCAGTTGGTGTGGGAAGGGCTTCCTTGTCCAGAGGAACTGCAGATCTTTTAAAATGAGGGATTTTATTGTGTTAATATTGGCTGTGAGCACCTTTTTTAACAGCTAAACTGAATCAGAATCAGTGTGTGGGGCAAGAAGTAATGGCTGATGGCCAACCACAGGCTGCTGGCATCCTGCGTGCCAGCTCAGAGCAGGAAAAATTGGAATCTTAGCTTTGCTGCCCTTCATCAGAGATTTCTGCAGCACTGAGCTCTCCTGATTGAAATGCAAAGCATGAGCTGGGGATGTTCAGGCAAAGGACTCTGGCAAACTTTGCAGTCACTGTCGAGTGCTGTGGCAGCTCCTGGTGTCCTCTGCACTGCCTCCTGATGTGCTGCTGAAGAGCACCAAAGGTTTCCAAAGAGTTTCTCTTTTGACAATTTTGTGCATTTACAGTTTAAACCCAGTTTCCCTCTGTGCCTTCCCCTCAGCCCTGCCTGGGAAAAAGGAGGAAAAAAATAAAGCCCTGTGGGCACTGAACCTTCTACTTGATGTGGTAACGACATTGGGAGCTGAAAGCCAAGATACCTGGCTGCACCAGAAGGTTGGTCAAACTACTTCTGGTCTACTGAAACAGAAGAATTCAGATCGTTCCTCAGACGATACCTTGATGAAGTGACTGCAGCACTGGAGGCACTTGGGCTCCATGAATGGCACTTCTGATCTGCAGATCCAACTGATAACCCATTAAATCTAATGAATCTACTTTTCCTAACCCTGCAGTGCTCTCTCCTCTGGGCTGGAGTTGGCAGCAGTTTGCTGGGTGGCTCTTCTGTTCAATGACAAAAAGTGCTTTGGGGGAAGGTGTCACATCTGCAAAGGAAGCTCCTGAGGTTAAATAAGAACTGGGTGCTGTGAGCATGGGGCCTGTTCTCCTGAATTGATGAGATGCTCTTCCCCATAAATACCAGTGAAATAAACCCCCAGATTATGGCACTCGGGCTGCTGTGCTGATGGGGAGCAGAAGTTGCTCCTGGCCAGGATCCTTGCTCTGAGGTTGGCTGTAGCAGATAAGAAATGATGAGTGATCTCCCCCACTAACAGATCCTAATGAAGAGAGAAGTGAGCATTTGGAAGGCTGTGTTCAATACCAACACCCGTCCTGCACAAATGTACCTCGTCACTTTGTCAATCCATTTAAGATCTTTGGGCTTAATGGTGATAAACTGTGCCATTTAATTTTATGCTGATGAAGGGAAAAAACCAATCCTGTAGGGAGTCTCAAACCTGCTGACTCATTTAATGAGCTTGGCACTGGTCCTTGTTGGGAGAACAACTCTTCCACAGTCACCTTCTCTATAGCAGTTGTGAATTTACAGTGCTTCTCTGTCCTCTTGCAAGCAGTTCTATTCCACCCAGCTGCCCATCACCCCACAGGCAGCTTTCCCAGCACCAATCCACCATCCTTAGCAGATCTGGGCATCGCTGGCTGCTGTGCTCTCCCTCTGCTCTCCTCACTAAATGCCTCCAGGGCTTGAGAAGGGCAGATAATATTTTTTTAGTAGCTTCTCTTCCTTGTGTTTGGGACTTACATAGCAATGTTAATGTCTAATTTAAAGGGCATGTTGTACAGAGCTGTTTATGCAAATAAAATCCCTTTAGTGTTTAATGAGCAAAAGACTCTCAGTTTTTTGGGTTTTATGTTTTTGGTTTTTTTTTAGGAAGACCTTTAATGTCCAGTGAGTGAAATGGCAGCAGTTTCTCCCTGGTTGAAGAGCAGCAGACCCAAAACAAAAGCAAAGGGAGAACCCCAGTCTCTTGTGCAGCTCCACAGAGAGATGATGCAGCCACGAGATGGGCCAGAGCAGAAGGTGAACCTCTCAGCCTGTGATGCTGCTCATGAGGTGACATTAACCTTAAACCATTCTGCTTGTAGCTCGGTGCTGTTGTTTCGCAAACTCCAGAATAACCAGGGGCTGGGAAAGGGACAAGGTCTGTTCTGGCTCTACAAGTTGCATGACCTGGGCTGTGTTGGTGGGAATGACGGGATGTCACTGGGGACCTCTCCCCATGGCAAATGCTAACATTAAGAGTGAAGGATGTCGCAGCAGTGGGTAGGGACAGCCCTGCCTGTGCTGGGAGCATTTTAAAGGCCTTTTTTGCTGAGACTGGCACAGACTCACCAGCATCGGCGATGTCGGAGCAGACTCCAGGAGCCAGCCAGAGCACTGCCTGTGCACAAGGGGAGCCTGTTTGCCTATGTTTATGGCATGGTGTGATCAGCGGGTATCCTCCACAAGAGCCCGGATAGAAGGAGCCTTGTTGCTCTAGCCCATTGCTGCAGCTGTTTGACTTGGACCAGAACACTGAGACTTGTGGGCTGAGCTGCCCCTCTGCTGCTCAACGTTATCACTTCCAGGTCAGCTCCAGCCTGCAGAAAGTATCTCATATAGTGGAAATAACTGGCGGTACCTAGGGCAGGTATCGGGAAGAAAATTTTCAAGGCTGTGGCCTACAGTAGCACCCTACAGACAAAGATCTTGGCACCAGCAAAGTCCCGTGGTCATCAGTGCCAGCCCTTGCCTGTCCTCCATCCCAGCTCTGCGCTGGCTGCTGCGGGGAGCTGCCCAAGCCGCCCGGAGCGCACCTTTTGGTAGCACTTGGCCATGGGGTTGGATGCAGCCCACGCGGGAGAGGTGGAGAGCCCTGAGCGAAGAGGGTAACAGCAAGCCACGAGGTCTGCACCGGGAATGGCTCCTCTGACCCCTTCGCAGGAAAGTTGGGGCAGAAGAAGGCGCGTTGTCCTTTCCATTGCCCCTGAGCCTACCCATCCTGCAGCCTGGCTACGGCCGGAGCCCGCGGGACTCGGCTCCACAGAGGAGGCGGAGCAGACCCTGCCCCCGGCACCGCCACTCTCCCAGCGCTCTGCTGGGGCTGAGCTGAAGCCGAGCTGAGGAGAGCCCGGCGAAGCTGGGATGAGTTTGCAGCAGGCTCCTCCTCCGGAGCGGGAAGGGGAGGCTGGAGAGGGAGCTGGAGCCGCGGCTGTGGTTGCCCACCTGACCCCCGGGGCTGAGCATCGCCGCACCCCCACCCCATGGGCTGTGCGGGACCCCCAGCTCGGCATGGAGAGCCTCAGCAGCAGCCTGAAGAAGAAAGCCACGGAGCAGCATCACAGGGCAGAGGTGATGATAGCAGGAGAGCAGCTCAGGTAGGAGGTGGTGGGGTCCTTCTCCAGCGGGGGCAAAGCTCTGCCCTGGGGCTCTCGGCTGGACCCCGTTGGCTGGAAGCTCAAAGCTTCAGCAAGCTCTTTCCTCTCAGCTGCTAGTGGCTCCCCCTCCCCGGTATCTGCAGGTGCTTCCCTCACCCACCAAACCAGGGTGAAACGGGTTCTTTCCCCTGCTATCTTCTCCTGCCGCTTCTCCCTGAGCATCTCCTGCTCTTCACCTCCTGGTGCTTAGTTGCTGATTTTAGATGGTGTTTAACCCTCCTTTCAGCTTCTTCCAGACCCAGAGCCTGATGTGGTGGCACTGAGCCGCTTCCCCCAAGTCCCTGGTCTTTGGGTGGATGGAGACAGAACGTTTGGATTTCCTGTTGTGATAGGGGAGGTCATCCCCTGGGTCTCTTGTGCCTCAGTTGTCTTATGTAGAAGTGTGTAGGGACCTCACTCTCTTGCAAGTCACTTTGGGGAACTTGCGCTGTGTTTTAGTCCCAGTTCCTGGGGAGCTGCTGAGGTCTTTCATTCTTAGGAAGACAAACGTATTCTCCCATCCAAGAAAATCTGTGTGGCTGAGAAGATGTTCCCTGTGTCTGTGGGGTCAGAACCAACACCCTGACTTCCAAGCTCATGGCAGAAGGATTTTCGAGCTCTCAGGCAGAGTTTGCTTGTTTCTGGTTTGGTTTGTAATGTAGGTGGAAAAGAGTAAATATATCCTTGGATAACGTAAAGAGCCCCAAGCCCGTGTGAATCCGATCTCTAAAATTAGTTCTATGTTGCTGTGTTTTCCATTCCCAGTGAGTCACGTTAGCCTTAGCTGTAGGGTTTGTCCTGTTGATAACTCCCAGCTGAAGATCGCGGTCCCATCTTGAGAACACAGAATACATGAAGGGCCATGATGTGGGTGTGCAGTGGTGGTCACCCAGCCTGATGTTCACAAGTACTACAGTTCTAGCTCCAGAAATGAAACATTTACTTAGGTAGTGTCTGGGAGAGATGCTCTTGGGGTTGGAGGTTGCATCAACCTCTCTGCCTTTGGAGAGTTTCAGTCCATGGTGTTAGGGAGGTTTGAAAACGAGTCTAACTTCCTTAGAGAGAGAAGCAGTGGTGAACTGTGGACTGGTTTAATTTCACTCAGTGCAAGAGACATACAGTTATGACTTTTTCCATCCCGTCGGCAGGGCAGGCTTATTCATATTTATATTTCCACTCTTTTAATCACCGGAGTGACTGGGGGTTTAAAATGAATCCAGGGCCAAAGGAGGGGGTCGAGTAGTTAAGGAGGAAATGAATCAAGAAATGCTAAAACTGGCTGTACAGGGAACGACTTGGCTTCCTCGTGCCCTTTGCAGGACAGGAGCACCTTGATGCCTGGAGCATCTGAAGGTTGTGAGTGTGAGGAGAAGGAGGCGCAAGTTGGTTTGTGAAATGAGCTCTTCAAAAGACTGCACATGGAGCTAGGTCAGGCATAGGAGAAGTGTTCCTTTCCTCTGAAAACCAGAAACCCCTTTTCTTCCTCCCAACATTTGACTGGAAACGTCACTCTTCATTGTCAGTGTGAATGTACCCCGCTCTGGTGGGAGGTGTCTCTGCCCATGGCAGGAGGTTGGAACTAGATGATCCGTGAGGTCCCTTCCAGCCTAAACCTTTATATAAAAAGGGCTCTGAAATCCTGAAGTGAGGGGTGAGGTTTGTGCAGGGAGGGAAGAGCTTCTCCTTAGTGTGACTAGGATAACGTTGGGTAGAAAACAGCATTACAAAGCAAGCACATCCTTCTGCTCCAGTCTGGGCAGGAGCCTCTTCCCAGAGCAGAAGGGGAAGGAGCTGCTGGCAGAGAGCCAGTAGGTAAAAATGGGGAAACTGAGGCAAAAAGGTTGTTATGCCTCAGGCAACAGCAGATGGGGCAGGACTTAACATCCAAGGTTTAATTCCCTGCTTTCCACAGGTAAGGAATAATCTATGTAGGGGAACCTCGTGGTCAGTCCTGACTCTGGAAACCTCGATGGGCAAATAAACGCTGCCACAGCGGCACAAAATTTCAAACATTTGTTTTTCGCTCTTCTCTGCTTCCTGCTCTGCCTCCCCGCTATTGTCTTTAACCAAACAAACCTTTGCTCCGTCTCCGCAGTTCTTTGGCTTCCCAGCAAGTTTGCAAATTGCTCTGAGTTTGGCTTGGCCAGGGGGATGAGTCTGTTCAGTGTCAGGATGCATTTCCCAGCCAGAAATAGCAGCAGAAGCGAGGAACGAGGGAAAACTGAATGGGAATGGCTGGGAGCAAAATAGATCCTAAAGGATTTGGGGGAGAGTGGACGCTGAGCTTTGGGCTGTCTATCTGTTGGTCTGTCTGACAGCGCCCTTGGGTTTCCATAGGGGTGCTGCTTTCTAGTCTGTGGAGAGGAAGAGGAGTTTTGGGCCTGGAGTCTCTTCCCATCAAAAAGACAAAGATGATAATAATTCCCACTAACTTTTGGTCTTAGTTTTGAGAGGGCTGCTGCTGTCTCAGGCTCCTTCCTCCCATCTCCAGCTACTAGAATGGGCGTATAAACTGGGATGAAAGCCACGCTGTTGTTACTGGGCGTTGTGTGTTCCCGGGTGGCATTGCACAGGAGAGGCCAAATTAATCACAGCTAATTGCAACAAGTGACTTCTCTGCACACAGAGGTTCTGTAGCAGCTACTAGGCTTGGAATTCACATCCTGCTGTAACAGGCTTGTAGAGCAAGCCCTTGTGCAACCTCTTATGGGTATTCCTTGTGGCAAGGGAACCAGCTGATCTCCAGTGCCTCTGTTAAGCTACATAAATCACCCTTAAACATAAAAATGTAGTGGATAAATGTGTCTGGGGCGGGCAATGTGAGAAGAGAAGGGAAATTTTCTCCTACAACGAGCAAAATTGTGATTTCAGCCCAGGTTCTCCTTGGTGCTCTCTGTTTGGGTACTCCAACTGAGATGCTGGTAGGTGAAATGCTCATGTTTTAATGGAAATTGGGCTCATGTGAAGGTTTGTAGCTGAACATGCCCAACTGAATCTGTGTTTCCCAGCCAAAAATCTTGGGGTGACAGGAGGTTTAGTGGCTCTTTGCTGAACTCTGGGGGGTGTCTTGTGAGAGCTGTCCTGGGATGCTGCTGGATGTGGCCATCACTGGGTGAGTTTTGTTCAGAAAAACCTTAAAACGTGGTGTTAAGTTGTCAGCACTGGTGATGGTTGGAAGCAGATTTGTGCTTGCTGGAGCTTCTTTTTGAGATTTAGGTCTTGTCAGGCATTTAAATACAAGTAGGAAAATAAAGCATCTCTACCAAACTGGGGTGTCATAGGCATGTAAGGCTCTTCCTCTCCCCAGAACATCCCGGTGCTTTTGCAGACTGGGCTCACAGCAAACGGCTTTGCTGAGCCTGTTTGCAATGATCATTTTACCAGAAGGTGCCTTTGTAGCAGCTGTTTTGCTGGTGTGGCTTGTGCTTTTACTGAGCACTTTATTTGTTTGCTGTGTTTTCCATGTCTTTTATTTGGGTTTTGTTTGGTTTTTGAGATTTTCTTTTTTCCTGCAGATAGGAACAGAAAAGATCCTCTGGGTGACGCATCTCTCCAAGGCCACTTGCTTGTCCTTTACAGTTCTGGGAATGTGAACTGGATGTGGTATCCTTGGGACATCTGCCTTGGCATTTGGGATGCTCAAGGTCTGTTTACGTGGGTGATGGAGCATCCCAGAGAGATGTTTGCACCCCGTGCTGACCTGTCTGAGGTCTTGGTGTAGAATAGCTGCTGCTTTAGGGGTTGCTCTGTGCAGCCACGACCCAGTAAAAGCAGCAGCTTTTCCAGCACTAGGAAGTCCTTTTCTTTGGTGTAAATCCCTGACCTAGAGTTTTGGTTCTGAAATTGTGTGAAATGTGGATGTGCAGATGTGATCACAAGTCACAGACTGGTTTGGGCTGGAAGAGACCTGAAAGGTCACCCAGTTCCAAGCCCCTGCCACGGGCTGGAACACCTCTCACTGACAGACCAGGTTGCCCAGAGCTCCATGCAATGTGGCCTTGAACACTTCAGGGAGGGCGATGGAGAAGAGCTGCTCTTGGGTTGCTCTCCAGCAGTGAAGATCCATCACACCACTGGGAAATGCTGCTCTGTCAGCGCAGTAGCGAGTTGTGTTTGATGCAGCTCAAGTGACTTAAACTCCAGGTTCCCTAGAGGTTCCTGTTTTAGATTTGATGTGTTTAGAGGGTTGGGGGTTTTTCTATTTGTACTGCTGCAGATCTCCTTTTCAACAAGGTTACACAGGATGAATAATGATGTCTTTGTAGTGACCTTGACAATAGAAGGATTTGGTTACCCATCGCCGTTTACCCAAAGCAAACTCGTGAGAGAGCAGCTCACTGACTGCCAAGCCAGGGGTGTTTCCTCAGAGCTGGCTCCTGTTCCAGCAGGCTGTTTTTATTTGCATTATTCTGCCTATTTTCATCATTTCAAAGGAGTAACATGGACATGGGGTAGGTTTTGGCTTCTAGAAACCTCATGATATTGCATTATACGGCCTTCCTTGGGTTTTAATATTTAATTTTTAAATCTGGAAGCATGATGATAAACTGCACAGAGTTTCACTGGGTTTGTTTTCGCAACACCAGCCATGGTCTGGTTTGTAGAGGGTGTCAGCAGCTGGTGTTATGTCCTCCTGAGTACGAAGGACAAAATTTGTCTCCTTGTAGTTGATGGGAAACAGTAAACAAGAGGAAAGGGAAAAGACCACAAGGGCACTCAAACTCAGCATCTTCCGCTGTGCTGGGTCTGCACGCAAGAGTGTCACAAGCTGCAAACAGCCCAAGCTGCTTCTCCAGAGGTGCTCAGATACCACTTAATTCAGGTCCCAGCAGTTGTGCCCAATTGAATAGTTCCAAGATAAGAGCATTTTTAATTGTCAGTGTTTAAAATCTTGGGGTTCAATAGCATTGTGTGTTTGAAGGTATTTTTCTTTTATCCCATCCGTGTGTTTTACGGCATGCTGAACACATGATAGCAAGAACCACCCAGTGGGGTCTTGTCTGCCTAGGCCCTGTGTGATTGTGTCCCGTGAGTGAGTTATTGTGGGTGAAGCTGTGTCTGGGCCGGTGTATTAATAGCATCTTTACTGACTCCTGCAGACTCTCGATAGCAGTAGGGAACACAGTTAAACATTCCTTATCTCTTCCAAACATGCCTCAGCATCCCATGTGCTGAGTATGACGGGAAGAAGCATCTAAAAACCGACTTCATGTCCCCTCCTGTTGGTGTGGGGAACGTCTGCTGCCCAGGTCTGATTGTGGTCTGACAGGGGGGTGTGAAATAAAGGAGAAAGCTTAATAACTCTAAAAACAGCAGGCAACTGGCTGCCGTAGGCTGGACTGTTCTGTTCAGGTGAATTCCGTATGTGGAGTGACTAGTTCAGGTAGAGAGAGTAAAATACTGAGTCGAGACATCAGTGTTTGAGCAAGGCCAGTCAAAAGGGAGGCCAGGAGCTGGTTGTGCGGGAATCTTTGGTTTATCTGGAAGGTCTGAAAATGTAGAGTTATTTTGACTCGCAGTAGCCCAAGCATCAATAAATCACTGAATCACCATTCTTAAGAGGTTTCTCTTAAGGCTCTTAAGATTCTCTCATTTTTCAATGTGGGGAGATCCATGGTTATCTGAGTTTTTAGGGTATTTACAACTTATTGTAGGCACCTGAAGTTGTTGTCCGGTGAGATGTGCACACGACTCCTTCAAAAAAAGAACAAAAGAGCATGAGGCATTACAGGTAAAGGCTGCACTGGCTAGCACCTCTAAATTATACTGGCCCAGGGAAACCCATGAATTGAAATGAATAATTTGAAACCAGAAGCATCTTGGTGTTACCGAGGAGGTATTAATTAAACATCTCCCCTCTGTGCGCTGGGCATTTCCCAGGGTTAGTATTTTGGGAGCAGTCCTGGCTGTGGGGCAGGAGTTTGGCTCCTGGTCAGATCTCCTGCCAGGTGGGGTTGGCTTTGGCTTGAACACACAAGATCTTTGTCCTTGCTCAGTTCTGAAAGCCCTTTTAAAAGTCAAAGCCATACTCACCTGAGTAACCTTCACCTATGTGTATCTTTCCACCGGAGGCTCAGCCGAGCCCCAAGATCAGGGTTTTCAGGGCAGGATTAGTGTTCCAGTGAACTTTATCCCAGTTTGAACCAGAAATGATCAGAACCCTTGCTGTGTTTCAGTGGGTATCTGGATGAGTAGGTGTAGCATGGGATCCCTTAGACACACAGGGGCTCCTGTTAACTGCTCCCACTCTGAGCTGTGACTAAGACTTTGCCATGGGGACAGCTGAGTTCCTGCTTTCATGGTTCTGGGGAAGGAGAACCAGGCACAGTCGTGCCAAGGTGACACAAACGTGTATCCCATTACTTTTTCCTCTGTGTTGACCCTTCTTCACAAGCTCCAGAGAGCTGTTGTTAGCTTTTAAGAGCCTTGCTTAGAACAAAAGGACCCCTGTGGTTCCAACTACCTCTGGTTCAGGCGATTACAGAACCTGTGTACTGACAGGAGAGAAGGAGAAATTTACAGGAGGCTCCTTAGGATTGACTGGTGCAGTCTTCCAAAGCCAAGAGGTTTGGCTGCATTTCTAAGGCACCGGGTGATTGCCAGAAGTCCCAGATCCTCAGTGTTTTCTCCGTGGAATCATGTAATAGAGTCACAGAATGGTTTAGGTTGGAAGGGACCTCAGAGATCATTCAGTTCCAAACCCCTGCCATGGGCAGGGCCACCTCTCACCAGACCAGGCTGCCCAGACCGCCATCCAGCCTGGCCTTGAACACTTCCAGGGAGGGGACACTTGTAGGCTGGGCAGACACTGGGTTGTTAGAGCAAATTTCTCCTGTAGCACCAGCTTGGCTCAGTGGCTGTCCTTCTCTCTAGGCTTCGCCTCCATGATGGAAAGCTCATCAAGGACAGGCGTTACCACCTCCGAACGTACCCGAACTGCTTTGTGGCGAAGGAGCTCACAGACTGGCTGATTGACCACAAAGAAGCACCAGACCGAGAGACAGGCATCCGCCTCATGCAGAAACTGATGGACCATTACATCATCCATCACGGTTTGTGAGATTCTCTGCTGCTCCCTGAGCCTCCCCAGGGGAATGCCTGTGTGGCTGGTCACTGTGTGTGTCCATCAGCCCAGGGTACAGAAACATGGTCAGGGTTCCCTCTTTGTGACCATCCTATGGGTGAGGGCTCCTGGAGGAGCTGGCAATGATGGGCAGACATGAGGTTCTATGGGGCTGGACCTGTGTGAAGCCACATTTTTTTAGGACATGTGGCAGTTCTCTGCCCCATGTAAAAGGGGCTGTGCAGTGGTGAAACACCATCTGAAGAGGTTCTTATTTGAAAACAAGTTCAGTGCTGCCTGGCCTGTACTGCCCTACAGCAACTGCATTGGCAACTGGCACCGGTGGCTGTGCAGAAGCTGGTCTAGCTCACACTGGTGTGCACAAGTGGGAGCTGAGTGATAACAAGTAGGAGATGGTTTTGTGGTTCATGGTTGTAGGATGGATGGTTGAACTTGATGGTCTTGAAGGTCTTTTCCAACCTTGATGCTTCTATGATTTCCAGCACTTCATGTGTGCAAGGAAGTTCCTTTTTTACAGTAAGAGCCCAGCATGCCTCAGTTTTCTCATCCATGCAGAGGTGGGACAAGCAGGGGTGTGGAATCCACTCAAAGTAAAAATTTACCTGGAAAGCTGGGGCTGAAGGTTCCTGTAGGAATCCCTCCCTTGGGTATCAAGTGTGTGATGCAGTTTCAAAGGCTCATCCTCGGAACTTTTTAAAATGAAAATGAAAGCAGATGGGGAAGCAGCCTGGAGCTCAAAACCAGCTCTGAGTCAGGACTTGTTCTTTTTAAAAATTATTTGGAACTTTCAGCAGTTTGGGATTAACTCGGATCACGTTCTGCGGTCACTGTCTGTCCCTGATCTGCAGAGCCAGTCCCTGGGGTCCAGCCCTTGGTCCTGAAACAACAACAGGAAACAAACTGCTTCATGTGAGCGAAGAGCTCTGTCTCTGTCAGGTTTTTTGGGTCCAGTCAGGACTAATCCCCTGAATTTTCAAATGGGCTGGGAGACCACTGCCCTCGGTTGAAAGGTTGTGGTTGAGCTGTTGACTCCTATCTGAGCAAGTTCCTTCCAAGCCTTAGGATCAGGAGCTGTGGAGACCTGGAGTTGGGTGGTGGTTTGTCACAAGAGGATGAGGCTAAGGAGACCAAAGCAGATGCCAGCCATGCTGAATCCAATCCTTTCCCCTCCCCCCTGTTCTTTAGGGTCCAGAAATAGCAGCTTTGGACCCCTACAATGCAAACACTCACTGCTGCCATCTGTTCTTTGCTGAGGTTAATGCCCTTCACGTTGAGCAGCCTCAAGTAAAAATAACCTCTGCTGCTGTGCTTTATCACAAGAGCAAAACACTGAAGCAGGGAGCTCCCAGTTAACCATTAACACTTAAAACTGATTATTTTTCCATCTGTCTGGCCAACAGGTTTCAAATAGACCCATTAGGTCATGAAATCCATGCAGGGCTGGGTACCAGCATGGTTTGATTGCTCGTTCTGGACATGTCCCTTCTGCTTCTCCGGTAATTCCTGGCAGGATGAGAATTTGACTTCCCAACTTGTCTTCTGACCATTCATTTTTGCTGATCCTATGGAAACGGGGCTGGCTGTGACCCGCAGCGCCATGCTGAGTGCTCTGCCTGCAGCTTCCCAAACGGCTTGCTCTCTTCTCCACTGGGATCCAGCAGACCATAATTATTTCATGAAGATCATTGTCTGTGCTGCCTCTTAATGGTCTGGTGTGGTCTGAGCTTTTATTCTGTGACATGCTGGGAACACTGAAATTGGCCTTCAATAGCGGGTTTTCTGTGGGCTCAGTCCTGTGAGGTTGCTGGTTGCTTGCTTGTTGTGGTTGATTCCTGATTGCAATGATGTCTGAGTTGTTGCTCCTGGGAGCTGTTAAGGTCCAAACTCTCCCCTTTTGAAACCAACTTTCTCCACCCACCTTTTTGCTTGGTGAGTTGTGGGCTTCAGGGTCTTGGTTTCACACCAGTTCAGCTGCCCAGGAGCAAGGATGAGCTCCAGGTCAGGGGACAGGTTTTAGCATTGGGCTGCCCATCCAAAGGTCTGTTCAGAGGGATGAACAAGTGTTAAAAGTTTCACTGTAAATATCTTAACCTTTCAAATTTCATCCTAGGGTTTTATGTTACTTTAGTGAGAAAATGTTGGTTTTTTTTTTCCCCCTTGACTCATTTTTTGGGGTTTGGTATATGATTTACTCCATGGTTTTGGTTTATTTTTTACTGCTGAAGTTTCTTCTCCTTGTCTCAGACTCTGCTGTAGGCAGCTCTCTCAGAGCTTTATCTCTTATTTACCCACTAAGCATTACATGCCCAGAGTGGCCTCACATTTACAGATTGGGTGCTCGTCCCCAAGATAAAACTTGTGTGAAGAGATGCTGAAAGGGTTGGGGTTGTTCAGCCTGGAGAGGAGAAGACTTCAGGGGGACCTTATAGTGACCTTTCAGTCCCTGAAAGGGGTTGTCCCTGAAGGCAGGGGAAGGCAGTACACAAGAGAAGGGAAGGATAGGATGAGGGGTCCTGGTTTGAAGCTGGAAAAGGGCAGATTGAGGCTGGACAGGAGGAAAAAGTTCTTGACTCTGAGGGTGGGGGATCCCTGGAACAGGCTGCCCAGAGAGGTGCTGGAGGCCCCATCCCTGGAGCCATTCAAGGTCAGGC
Source organism: Upupa epops (assembly GCA_013397515.1). Classification (NCBI taxonomy): domain Eukaryota; kingdom Metazoa; phylum Chordata; class Aves; order Bucerotiformes; family Upupidae; genus Upupa; species Upupa epops. The sequence continues at coordinate 415,838 of VZRI01003318.1, forward strand.
TGGATGGGACTCTGGGCAGTCTGTTCTGGGGAGTGCTTGTTGTAGGGGTGTTGGACTGGATGCCCTTTGGAGGTCCCTTCCAACCCAACACAGTCTATGCAGCTGCATGCATCTCACTTGGAAGAAAAATTCCTCTCTTGAGGTCGGTGTGGAGCTGAACTGAGCAGTGTTGGCACAGAATGGTGGGAGAGGGTTGGTGTCATTATGCATTTGCCAGTGGTTTTGACAGGGACAGAGGTGATTTTATGGGATTTGGGATGCAGTGTGGGGTGGGTTTTTTTTTACTCCTGTCCTCCAAATATATTTATATGTGGTGGTGCCTTGCTGGTTGAGACAGTTGTGTTTGTTTTCATTTAGTCTAAACCAGATCATCAATATTTAATTTAAAAGACTCCCAAAACTACAACCCAACAACAGACAGCAAAAAAGGAAAACAACAACAAAAAATAACAAAGAAAACCCAAGAAAATCCAAACCATTCCCCTCAGACAAACAAAAAAACCCCAACAGCTGCAAAAATCCCAAACAAACAAAAAATTTCCTAGTTCTAATGGATTTTAGGGTCAGGATTAAAGTGCAGCCTCAAGCTTAACCTTTCCCAAGGTCTGTTCCCCAAGGTCTCTCCCCCAGCATGGGCTCCAGGCATCTCTAAGCACCTAATTGAGGGACTGCTGGCTCTCATGCTGGTTGCTTCCTGGTATAGGGGCACAGAGAAGGATGCTGTATGCAGCCCCTATAGCTCTGAACCTGGAGATAACACCCTGCTGAGCTCTGTCTGTCCCTTATGGACCCACTGACAGCTGCCCGCAGCACTGACTCCCTGCTCTGGCCCCTTCCAGTCTGCGACGAACACTTGGACTACAAGGATGCAAAGCTACTCTACCGTTTCCGTAAGGATGATGGAACCTTCCCTCTGAGCAAGGATGTCAAGGTGTTCATGAGAGGGCAGAGCCTTTACGAGAAGTGCGTGAGTCCTTCCTCTGCAAAGCAACCCATGCTGAGGGATTGCTCTGCTGGCTGTTGCTGCTGCTCTGCAGCTGAGAGCCACCTCTGCAGCTTTTCCCTCCTTCCCCGCGCTGCTCTGTCGGGAAATGCTGCGTTCTGAGCCCTGTCACAGCCACTGGACAACCGGCCTCATTGGGGCTGGGACAGGAGCTAACTCTGAACTCACAGATGCTTTCAAGGGCCCCAAGTTCAGGTTCTGGGATGTGGTACTGCTACGTGTCTGGGTCTGGTCTGAAGTTTGAGCGCTTCTAGACCAGATCTTAGCAAAATATTCTTCTGTGCAAAGGTGCAGGGGCTCTGGAATTGACTGCCTTCAGAGGCTGTGGCTGCCCCTCTCTGGAGGTGTTCAAGGCCAGGTTGGAAGAAGCTTTGAGTACCCGAGTCTGGTTGGGAGGTGTCACTGCCCCTGGCAGGGGGTTGGATGGTCTCTGAGGGTCCTTTCCAGCCTGAACCAGTCTCGGATTCTGGAGTGAGCGTGTCCACAGCCTTCTCTCCCTCAGCCTCCCTGGGTTAGCTGCTTCCATCAGCACGATGAAGGCTTGCATCCCACTAAAACCAGCAGGGTATAGGATCCTCAGAGCACTCCTGGGTCTGGAAGCGCCTGCATCTGGTTTAGACTATTTGCAAAATGGAAAAACTGATTCTCAGAGATCAAAGGAAACTCCCCCCCACACACCTCCAGGCATATAAGTGTCTTTGTTCCTGGCTCTAAATCCAGGGCGTCTTTCCAGATACCCTTTGTTAGACTGAATTCAGCCACAGACCACCGTCTGGACCTTTAACAGCCTCTGGCAATCAGATTCACAAACTGGTTCTGGGGGAGGGGTCCTTTGGCCAGGTGGGTTGGAGTGATGTTAGGTGATTTTGGGTGTCTCCATGACCCTCTGACAGACGCCCATCCCTTGTGCTTTGCTTTTCCTGGGCAGGGATGGCCCTGGACCAGGGAGAACATCCAGCTCCTCTCACTGCCAAGCCCGCTGCACCCTCTCGTGGAGACGCTGGATTTGTGCTGCAAACGGAGCGAGCGTTCCCTGCCATCACCCCCTTCCTCAGCTTCACACTCTGACGCTTGCTGCGCGCATCTGCTTGCTTGGCTTTTCTCCTGTGGTCGCGGCTGCACTGGTGTTGCTGAAGCCGCTTCTTTCTGCTGCGCTGAAGGTTCATGGAGCTGCCAGGCTGCAGCTCTGCGTCTCCCCCTCCATCCCTGCCCCCTGCCCACCAGCAGCAGTATCAGGGCTGGAACGCTTTGCCCACTGCCCTTGGCTTTGCTTTGGCTCCCACATGGGACACTGGGGTTCTGTGGGATCACCAGAGCCCTGTCCCACTCCTGTGCCAGGCTGGTGAGCATGGAAGAGTCCATCCTGAAGGTGAGAGAGGAGAACGCAGTGAAGTACCAGAGGACTTTCCTGGGCTGTGAGATGATTGACTGGCTGGTCCAGGAGGGAGAAGCGGAGAATCGGAAAGAGGCGGTGGAGCTGGGCCAGGCGCTGCTGGAGCACGGGATCATCCAGCATGGTGAGCACGGGTCTGGCTGGCGGTGGGATGGAGAGTCAGTGATGAGCTGTGCTGGGAACAAACCCCCATTCATGTCGAGCAACAAGTGCTGGTCAAGTGCCCACTTGGAGATGGCAATGGGGCCATTTAGTTCTATGTTTGGAGCTGGTGACCTTTGAAATCGGAGCAGTCTTAAACCAGCCAGAAAGGCTTTGAGTTGAAATCTGAGCTACTGCTCTTCAGTTCTTCAAAGCCCCGGCCACAGGCCTGGGATCCACCCTGGGTTTGCAGGGCTAGGTTGTGAGGTTGAAATATTTGGCTCTGCTCAGCTGGAGAGCACAACTGTCTGCAGGAATTAAACCTGATTCAGAAGACAGGGAGCCCTCTGCTTGTCATGGGCCCAGGGGCAGGCTGTGTGTGACTCAGTGGTTCACCCTTAGGAGATGCCACCTCTTGCAAGGTAGCCCCACTGTTCTCCTTCCCTCTAGGTAGTGTTCCCCAACAGTCAGAATACTCCCAGTAGAACACAGAGGCATTAAAACCAGCCCACTGGGGTCTCTCAGTATATCTGCTATGTGTTTTCTGTACTTTCTTTCTGGTCTCTTGTAGTCTCCAATAGGCACCACTTCTTCGACAGTGACATCCTCTACCACTTCTGGATCAACTTTCGGCGGCGGCGGCGCCTCACAGAGTTGCTCAATGAGAGCTCTTCTCGTGCCCTTTCAGAAAGCCCAGACAGCCCCTTCTGTCTTCGCAAGCTCAACCCAGACCCAGGCAACACCAGCTTTCTCTCTGGTAACTGCGGGTGTGTTTGTGGAGGGGTGGGAAAGCAAAGATTCCATTACCAGAGTATCCCAGAGCAGAGGGTTCTGCTCCAGCAGACTCTAGGTTGTTCCTTGAGGAGGTGACCACCCATCCCACTGGTTTGTGGTGGATGTCAGTGTCTGTGCCAGGAAATGAACTCACTGTTATGTCTTTATCTTGCTTTGAAGCTAGTTTTATTCTTTCTAAGCTCAGATGGCATCTCTAGTCCATGCACTACAGACCTGTCACGTGTGGGTCAGCTGGTGGGAGAAGCTTGTTACTTTAAACTCAGTTCTTCCTTCATTGAGTAATTGTTGTTTCCACCTCTTTCAGTCCAAACCAACAAGGAGATCAAAATTGTCTCTGCGGTTCGAAGGAGCAGCATCACCTCCCTTGCTGGAAACTCCAACCCCTACTTCAGCCCCACTCCGACACTGGTTTTCCCTCCAGTGGCCGAGTGCAACCCCAAATCAGGTCTGGGCTTCTGTCCCCGAACAGGACACATCTGTTTCTTCAGAGCACAAGCTAGCTCAAGCCTCAGGTCGACTCCACACACTGTCAGCTCTGTGATTTGCATGAGGAGAGGGTCAGCACCTTGGAGCCTTGACTCAAGAAGCTGAGTGTTTTGGAAAACACTGACATGATTGCTGAGGCCCTGGAACAGGCTGCCCAGAGAGGCTGTGGCTGCTCCATCCCTGGAAGTGTTCAAGGCTGGGTTGGATGGGGCTCTGGGCAGCCTGGTCTGGGGAGAGGTGTTGCTGCCCATGTTGGGGGGGTTGGGACTGGATGATCCCTGAGGTCTGTTTAAACCCAAACTGTTCCCTGGTTGCAGAGGTTTCTGTGTGCAGTAGCTGTGGCTGGTTCTACCATCTGTTCTCCAGCCATGGTAATCCCCACGCTGCCTCGTTATGCACTTCGCTGTATGAAACCCTTGATTCTGATAGGATCCGTCACCTTCTGCTCTAGTGTTAAAGAGACCTGTCACCAATGAAGAGCTGCTGTCCCCTGGGGCCCCCTACGTCAAGAAAACGCTGACTGTAAGTGACCGCAGTGAACGGTACTGCTAGTCCTGAGCTCTCAGCAAAGATCCCTGACAGCTTTTGCTCTGTCTGAGCTCTTACGTTTTAACTTTGATTGCCTGTCACATCGTCATGACTCCTGGTGAGTCTCAGTGGGTCAGTGCCTGCAGACATTCCTGTGGGTGAAACCGTGCGGTCTCTGCTTTAGTTCATGTGTAAGGGGTAGATGAGGGAAGAGGATGCGTCCTTGCCTGAAAAGCTCCCATGTGGGTTTCATCCACCTCCATACAAACTATAGAATCAGTCAAGTCTTGTGGCAGTTGAGACTTCAATGCTTCTCCTTTGTCAAACAGGTGTCAGAGAAGAGAAGGCTCTAGGGGAGTCTCATAACGGCTTCCAGTAGCTGAAGGGTACTACAGGAAAGCTAGAGAAGGACTTCTTGTGGAGTAGTCTAAGTGATAGGACAAGGGGGAAGGATCCAGGCTAAAAGAGGGCAGATTTAGATGAAATCTGAGGCAGAAATTCCTCCTTCTGAGGGTGGCGAGGCCCTGGAACATGTTGCCCAGGGAGGCTGTGGCTGCTCCATCCCTGGAAGTGTTCAAGGCCAGGTTGGATGGGGCTCTGGGCACCCTGGTTTGGTGAGCTGTTTCCCTGCCCATGGCAGGGGGTTGGAACTAGATGATCTTAGGTGCTTTCCTAAAATACTCTTCAATTCTATGAGTTCTGTACCTTCCAGATTCCCGCTGCAGGTCAGGTCTGTTGGTAGGATCTATCAGCACCTGATGGGGCAGCTGAGGCCACTCTGGCCTTCCTTATCATGGGCTTTTTTTCCTGAGCTGGATAAACACACTCCCAAATCTCCAGGATGCTGCAGGCAACATGAGTTCTGGGCTTTTGCTTTCCTAATGATTTCTGAAGCTGCAGGACCAGGCAAGGCAGGGGTGCTGGGTGTGAATGTTGCGTGATGGTTCCTGCCCCACACATCCTGTTGAACTTGTTCACTTTTGTGTGAAACTTCTCAGCCCTTCTTGCTCTTCTCTGAAAGGAGGAACCTCCTGGTGGCCAGCTTAGGAAGCTGGAGGGCTGTCTTGTCATACTGGTTTGACACAAGTGAGGTTACAGGAGCTGGGGGTCAGGTTCCCAGATTAACTGTGCTCCAGAAATTGATGGGGAGGATCAGGAAAGCTGAGGCTGGTGATTGGTGTGGCGTGGGTGAGGACGTGCTGTTTGCTCTCCTTTAGAATGCTCTTGCCCTGCCCTTCAACTCTGCCAGCCTGGGCCTTTCATGGCTCATTTCCTTCTGCTTAGCTGTGCAGTTGCTGTTATTTATTTATATGGGCATTGTGCAAAGTCCTATGGGAATTCCTTTTCTGTTTTAGTCACATCAGATGCTGAAACTGCTCTGACAGACTGAGATCAGAGCAGGGGGGCAGCTGAGCAGCTCCTTCCGCCATGGGTCCGCTCTGTGGTGCCAAGGAGAAGGCACCATGTGCGTGCTCCGTGAATGTGTCCAGCGTGCTCTTGGTGCATGCCTTGTGCTTCAGCTTCGTGCTGCCTCTGCTTCACTGTGAGCACTTGCTGCCAGGGAATATTAACCCAACGGCAGCTTTGCAGAGAGCAGCTAACCTACGGTTCTGCATCTCACTGGGTTCACAGCCCTTTCTCTCCCACCCATGACAGACTAGGGCCATGAGCAGAACTCTCCATCATACTGGGAACTGTTGCATCTCCTCTAGTTAGCCCATTCTTTGGTTTTTAAAACCCTTCTATTCTGCTTGTAGATCGTGGGGGATGCAGTGGGCTGGGGGTTTGTGGTCCGAGGAGGAAGACCTTGCCACATCCAGGCAGTGGACCCAGGAGGACCTGCTGCTGCTGCAGGGATGAAGGTACTTGGAGTGATTTAACAGGACTTGGGTCCTGCTGGAACTCTTTGGGCTGAAGGCATCTGTGATTATCCCACCTCCTGCAGTGGAGAGCAGCCCAATGGATTTGGCACATGGAGGTGCTGGGAGAGGTGGAGGGAAGTATGCTCTGGGCTTTGCCTGTGCCTTTTGCCAGCGCAGGACAGGGGCTGTGGCAGCTGAAACTGCAGAACTGTCTAAAGTAAGCTGTCTGCGTAGCTGTTGAAACTGAGCAGCTAAAAAGCAAAATACAGAATTCCCAGTGTGGCTCCAGTAACTGCCTGTAACCCCAGGGAAGCAGAGAAGGAGCAGAGCTTTATCCCAGATCACCACCTCTCACAGCTCCTGAGATGTGCTGTTTCTCTTCTATTAATGATGTGGAAGTCTTATCCACGTACACCACAGCTTGATGGCCTTAGACTACTGCCTTGACTCCATGTATGAAGTAACTTACAGTGTTTCCAGCTCTGGTGAAACAATCTGATGTCTTCAAACCACTTTTAGGCCCAGGCATGAAAGAGATTTGTGAGTAGAGTTTTAAATGTGAATGAAAGAAACGCTGAGTTTCACAGTTCCCTATGAAAACCCCAGCAGCCAGGGAGCAATTCCTACAAGCTGATGTAAGCCTGAAGTCATGGGGATGTGTGAAATAATGGGATTCTTCAGCGGCAGTGTGACTCCTTGTTTGCTTCAGGCAGCATTGGAAAGGGATGGATGGATTTGTTTCATTTACTCAAGAGGCCAGTTAATTTCTCCTGTACCTAATCTCATTTGCCACCAAATTGCTGGATGTTAATCTTGTGCCTCATTCCCATCTGCAGAATGAACTGCTGCTCGTAAACGAGTCGTCTTCGTTAGCTCAGGGCCTGAAATCCCTTTGGTCCTCTTTCCATGATGCAGTGGTTGTGGCACAGTGGTTATTAGTGTAGAGTGGCAGTGCTTTAGGGTTTGTGGGGTTTTGCAGCAAGCTGTTTGTATTTCTGCCTCTGGCTTTCGTCAGTCATGGGCAGAAGGTGCCGCAAAGACCCTGGCAGAAGCTCACCTGCCCTTCCTGTCCCTGCAGGTGTGCCAGTTTGTCTTCTCAGTGAATGGGATGTATGTTTTGCATCTGGACTATCAGACCATCAGCAGCCTCATCATGACAGGACCAAGAACTCTGGTGATGGAAGTCATGGAAGCCATCGAGTGAGTGAAGGAGTCATCCCATCGCCATTTGGGAAGGCAGGACGCTCCACTGAGCAAGAATGGACTGTGGGCAGGGACCAAGCGTGACCATTCACTGAGAAGTGTTAGCTAGGCAGTTTAATATATTTTCAAATAAACACATTCAGGTGGACAAGCCTTGGGGTTTGATGTTGTTGAGATATTGGGCTCTACCTGCAGGGGTGTCCGAGCTCTTGTAGCAACTTGTGATGCTAGTGACAGAGTTCAGCACATGGTGAAACCAAACCTTAGAACAAGCCATTCACCCAGGCAAGCTCCAAGGCAGGTGGTACAAGCTGGTACAAGCAGCAAGGAGTTTGGTACCAAGTCTGAGCTCCAGGCAGCCAGCCAAGAAGAGGTGGCCCTGTTCAAGAGTTAGTAGGCGCTGCCATTGACTCTTGTCAGGGAAACCAGGAGATGGACACTTCCTTGTAAAGAAAGTCTGAGTCTTCTGCTGCTCTCTCGGCTTAGTCATGCTCATGGCCAGCCCTGGTTGCTCTTTCCTGCTATTTCTTGGAAATGTGAGACTCCCATGATGGTGCTTGTTGTGCTCCCACCCCCTAATCCTGCTTAAATCAAATGAGCCACCTTCACCTCGGCATGGGGCCAGACAGAGGTCCCACATCATAGGCTGCTACCCAGCCAGTGATAGGAGGCACTGAGGGAAAGGAGAGACCCTAAACAGTGTCCACTCAAAACAAAGTGTGTTGTAGTCTGGTCTGACTTTGGCAGAGAACAGAAATGAGTGAAACCACCAAATTCCATGGGCCCTGCTGCTCTCAGGATGGCTGTGGTTGCAGACATCCCTGAAAATGAACTAAATATAGGTATGAACAGGTAGCAACAAGACATGGGAGGTTTCCTGCTTTCCAGTTCATGGAACATCCTGCCTAAAAAGCTGTGCTTCCAGCAGGAGGATTTCCAGCACTCAGGCTCAGGGCTGAGCCCTCAGTGCAGCTCTTGGCCACCAAACAAGTCTTAAACCCCCCCCCGCCCCTCAAACTGAATAAACAGTCATTTTAATTTGTGTTAAAGTGGGAGCTGACTTGAAGACTCTGGTCTCAGCAATATGTTTGGCATTGCACTGCTGCTGGCTGCCTGGTGGAACAGAGGGATCAGCCCTCCCCCAAGTGAAGAGATAACTAGATTGCTGGGAGTGCAACAGCCCTGGAACGTGGGCCCAGCAAGATGTCTGCATTGATAATCCACTGGGGCCCTTCCAGCCCTGAGTGAATCCAGACAATCTTTCCAGTGTCCCTGCACCCACAGCAGTTACTTCCAGCTCTGCACAGCACAAGTGAAGCAGCAACCATCTGCCTTTGGCTTCTTTAACTCGGGTTTGTTGCCATTCCGGGAGAGGTTGGGTGTCTGTGGTGGGCTTGAACCAAAGCCCTCATGGACACAGCACTAGTGGGGCCTCATCTTGAGTACTGGAGTCAGTTTTGGGCACCTCAAATAGGAAGGACATTGAGGTGGTGGAGCAGCTCCAAAGGAGAGCACCAAAGCTGGTGAAGGATCTGGAGGACAGGTCTGACAGGGAGTGGCTGAGGGAACTGGCGTTGGTTAGTCTGGAGAAAAGGAAGCCGAGGGGAGAGCTTATTGATCTTTACAGCTGCCTGACAGGAGGGTGGAGAGAGGTGGGGGTCAGTCTCTTCTCCCAAGTCACTAGTGACAGGGCAAGAGGAAACAGCCTCAAGTTGTGCCAGGGAGGTTTAGAGTGGACATGAGAAGTTTCTTCCCTGACAGTGGTCAGGGGTTGGAAAAGGCTGCCGAGGGAGCAGGAGAGTTGCCATTCCTGGAGGTGTTCAAAAAGCGAGTAGATGTGGCACTAGGGAACAGGGTTTAGTGTCCAGAATGGTGTTGGGTTGACAGTTGGATGTGATGATCTTGGAAGTCTCTTCCAACCTTGATGATTCTGTAATTCAAAGCCAGGAGACTGCAGCATTTTGTGGGTACCTTGGGAAACACAGGCCAGAAAGCAACAGCCTTAATACCAGCACTGGCATCACTTTCAAATTGCATAGTGTCATAGAATGTATTGGGTTGGAAGGGACCTGTAAAGGTCATCTAGTCCAACAGAATTGTTTAGGTTGGAAAAGACCTTCAAGATCATCAAGTCCAGATTTTTCTGATGTGAGCATGCACTTTACCCCTGGATCTGAATTCCCTGAAAACAAAGTTTGGGAGACCAGTGCTCTTCCTTTTCTCACGTTCTCTCATAGCAAATCTGAGCACCCATTGAACCCCAGCAGGAATTGCAGAAGAGGTGAGTTGTGGTATTTCTAGGTAGGACAGTGACAGCTCTCTTCACAGGCTACCAAATGCCCCATGTTTTGCCTGAACCAGATTTAAGTGATTCCCTTTGGTGTTATCCCTTTTAAATGCAGATGCTTTTAAATACAGAATCTCATAGTCTGTTTCGTTGAAAGAGACCTTTAAGATTGTCAGTGCTGCAACCCAGCACAGCTAGGTTACTCCTAAACCATGTCCCTCAGTACTTCCTCCATTGTAAAGCAAATTGTCAACGAGCTACCAAATGTTTCCTTAGTGCACAGAAATTTCTCAGCTATTATTTTATTATTTACTTATGACTTATTTTTTGCAAACTGGCACTTCTGAAGGAGTCTCTGTTTCCTACAGGACAATCGGGTTTTGCTTGCAGCTCCCTCTGCTGCAATGGGAGACAGATGCTGTCAGTCTCTGGGGATGCAGCTGAAATTCTGGCCTCTGTATTGAGAACCGCTGCGGTCAGTTGTTCTGTTCCTGCCGATGAGGACAAAATCCTTCCAAGAAGGTTCTGCTGGGGACCACATACCGGTGGAGGTCAGGGCTGCGTCCCACAGCTGGGACATCTGCAGCACTGTCGAGCTCCAGCTGGTGATTCAGCCTCTGGCTTTGCACAACTTACAGATGGGCTTCATTTCCTTACGCAAACGCAAGGAGAGTTGCCTTCAGCGCTCAGAAGTGTTCACCGGCTGTGTGCGGGGCCGGCTGACTTGGTTCACTCCATCCCTGGGAGTGGGACGGCGGGCGGGAGCCTCCACTTGTTGCTGTGCTCTAGGAAGTGAGCCTGCAGCTTCCCAGCAGATGTTTCGTGTTCGGTTGGTGTAAATTTGGTGTCTGTGAAAAGCTCGGGACGGGTTTTGTTCATAGCAGCCTCCTCTCGCTTTATTTAGCTGCTGCGGGGGCCACGCAGGGCTCTCCACTGGCTGCGTGGTGCGAGGGAGGTGGGGAAGTCACCGTCCCGCTCCCTCCCCTCCTCTCCCCTCCCTTACCCTTCCTGACGGCTGGGAATTGAAATCTCGAATCGTGCCGAGGCTGCGGGGCTGCTTCTCCCACCGTGCCAGAATGTAGCTGGATTCTCGCATGTCCCGGCTGGCTCCAGAGACCCCCACGCTGCTCCCAAAGGTCTGTGGCTCCTCTGCTCCCCACTGGGGTTTGGTTTGCGGGGATGCTGAGGAGGGACTGTGCTGGTTTGGGGGGGTGCCTGGGTATCGGGGGCTCTTTGTGCACGGTTTTGCTCTCCTGAACACTCAGAGTCAGGGCACCGTGACTGATGTTGTGTGGGGCTGGCAGGGTTCATCATCTCATGGAGAAGAATCTTCAAGGCTTGTATTCACGGCAGGTCAGATCTAAGTATCAGCAGGCTGCTCCAGCAGTCTTCTGGAGCAAGGGCTGTGAGAAATGCACTTTGTGGTTAGTTTGGGGTTTTTTCCTTCTGTTTTATGGTTACTAGTGTAAAACCTGTGGGGTTTTATTGCTGCCTGGGAAGACAGACTCCCTGGAAGGGTTTGTTAGTGATGGCAGTGGTCTGGGTGGGTTTTTCCCACCTTGAGGTGCTGGTCTGCATCAACTGTGCCTGGGCTGTGGGGAGCTGCAAATGCTCAGCCTAGGAGTGAAACTTATGCCTTACTTTTCTGAAGCTAGTTCTGGCATAACTGGGACTTGTTCCACAGCTGAACAATTCAGGTGAGAACAGAAAGGTGTTGTTGAATATTAGATGATCTCTGAGGCTCCTTCCAACCTACGCCAGTCTATGATTTTGTGAGTATGCTTATTATATTTTAGTCAGTTTTAGGTCTTTTAAGTACCAAAACCCTCAGGGCTGGTGGGGCAGTTTTACTGCCTGCTGGTGTCATCTGCTGGGCTGTCCCAGGCTCTGCTCCTGTGTCCATCACTGAGGTGACTTTGCTTCTGCCAGCACTCCTATGCAGAGATGGTGATGCCCTCTGGGAGGAGGAGATGTCCCCAGACCGTGGAAATAATTCACTGTGTTCCCAAATCCCCACTTCTCCTTGTGCAGATTTGAACATTTGGCAGCAATTTTTTTACATAGAGTTTTTTTTCCCTCTATATAAACCAAAACTTTTCATAGTTCCCTGCCTGCCTTAATCTCCAAATCCTCTCTGAGCACACAGTTGGGACAAGTGCGAAGTGGTGTGTTGTCATCCCCCGCTGTCCCCTCCCCATTTTCCAGGCCCTGGAAATACTCGCCACATGCTCCATGTGTTGCTGTCTCCAAATTCCTTCCCTGTATAAGTAATGGGACAGAGGCATCACGTGCAGGAGGCTCCCTGACTGATGTCACTGTGGTCCCCTCTGTCCAGGCTGGATGGTGACACCAGCAAGGGCAGAAATGGATGGAAAGGGACCACAGAAACCCAGAGTGTGGACTTGGGGTCCAGCAGGTAACCTGTGGAGGAGGAGCTCCTCCAGTTGTGTCTCTTCCACCATTCCAGTGGGTGCTTTTGCTATTCCAGTTGTACAGGTAGGAAAGCAAAACTTGGAGAAGAGGCAAAACAGAGATGGGTTTGCCCCGAGCCAGGCAGATGGGATGAAGCTCCTGCCTTTAGTCACAGTAAGTTCTGCATCCTGGGGCTTTCTGGATCCAGCCTGGGGCTTTCTGGATCCAGCCTGGGTTGATGGCAAACTCATCCCTACAGAGCAGGATGGAAGCTCCTGACTGAGTCAGACCCTGCATGTATGTGGTTCACTGACAGCTGGTGGCATTGCAAAGTAGATCTAGGATGTAGATCTAGGGGGGTGTCCAAAAATGCAGAGTGTTTGCAGCTGTTTGGCCCATGTGCTGTTGCTTTGATTTTCTTGAGGTGACAGGCAGGTTCCTGGAACCCACCTGTGAAATGTTTGCTGGGTTTTATAAGCAGTGACTTCATTTTACTAACTGGAGAAAAACCCCAAACCAACAAGCGTTTCCCATGGCTTAGGGCTTCGGTTACACTGCAGTTGTTCCATAGAACCTGATCTTCAGCCTCGCAAAAAGTATCCCAGACTGAGCAGGATGGCTAAAAATCCCCCTGTTCTGACTTGCATATTTTCCCGTTCATTCTTCCAGCAATTTAGAAGTGATTTAGACCCCAGGAGATCACGGCTAGGTCACTCACATGCATTTTTATTTCTCCTTGCAATCACTACCAACCTGATGTGTTTGAAGGGAAACAGGCTTTTGCCAGGAGCCTCTAAATACCTGTCTGTCAAAATGAACGGGGCAGGAGCGTTGCTGCAGACGGCAGCGGGGGAGCCCTGTGTATGGTCTGGTTCTGCCAAAAGCAATAAGGCTGAAACGTGTAGTGCTGAACTGACAGATGACAACGGTGTGTTTGCAGAAGGCCAGCAGCGTCTGCTTCAGACCTGGAGTATCTGGGCTGAGATGAGGGGGAAGGCACCATCAGGGTGGTTTGAGGCTGATAATTTCTGACCTAAACCCAGTTTTGTAACTGGTATCCAGGCCAGTTAGAAGTCCTGGTCTGTAGGGTGGTTGTCCTTGGCTAGATGTCTACCTCAACCTGACCCTCTGCCATGATTAAGTCTGTAACTACATCTGTTTCCAGACTAGTTAGGTTAGCGCTTGCTCACAAGAGTAACCCAACAAATGCCCAGAAATGAGAAATGAACCCCTTGTTTCTCCACTGTGGACATGTGATCCCTTCTGCTGCTAAATTGCTTCATCCCTGTGACCACTGGGTCCTCAAACCTGTGGTGTGAGGAGTGTACCTGCCCAAGAGTGCTCCTCCACATGCAGGGTGATCAGCAGGGACAGCAGAAAGGTGCCCTGTGTGTGTGTGTACCCAAACTCATTTTGATCACGATAATCAGAAGTAGTAACTTCCGTATGATTTCACCTAGATGTTGTTGTGGAATCTATATCTGTCCAGTAACTTGTCCAGTGTTGCTTATTTCCACGCTCAAAGCAGACCCCAGCAGCTATTGCACCCCAGCTGAGATGATCCTACTGAGAGAGCAGAGCCCATCGCTAGCTGGAGGGGAGAACTGGGTCAATGTGTACTGCCTATTGGGTGTACAAACACACAATTTAGTACTGGTCCAAGGCATCAAACACCTCTATTGGAGAGACAGGAAACTCTGCACATTCTCCTTCATCCACTCTTGTTGTGCTGGTCTCAGCCCTTTAACTGAGGACTGCTGGGTTTTGACATGATAAAACATAACTTTCCTTCTCTTTCCTGGTGTTTGCCTTCTCATAGGTCCTGCTTACCATGCTGCTTCACACTTGCTTCTTTTTTGCCTGCCTGCTTGTGACAAGCCATGTCTGGGGACGAGTGGGCCAAGGTAAGGAACCCTCCTGCCCTCATTCTGGGCAGCTCCCAGTGCTTTGGGTATCACCTGGCTAGGCTGGCCCTTACCCCAGTATGTCCTGCAGGCATGGGAGGGACATTCCTGATCACACATTGGATTTCAGGGGGCTGCTGTTCTGGGGCGTCTGTTGGGGAAGCTTCCAACAGCCTGTTCCCACACGTAAAGAGCAAAGAGGGATGAAATCGCCCATCTGGGGAGAGGATCTCAATCATTCCCCACCCTGCAAAGCCTGTCCTCCTCATTGGCAGCAGCTCCACGTGCTGCTCCCTCACACCAGGCAGTGTTTCAGCCCATATAAACAGTGAAGGATGTTTATGTGATCTGCAACAGAGCTTGACTAATAGAAAGAAGAGTGTGTTAGTTGCTTCTTCAGTTCTGCACTCCCAATCTTTCACTGTGGATGGTTGTGGTGCACAGGAGGTGTGTTCCTCCTGTGACAGACACTACTCCCACAGTGCCACAAGTGACCAGAAAATACCTCACTGAAGCCTTTCTGATGTTGAAGAACCACCTTTACATCATGTTTGAACCTTCTGTCAGCTCAAAACTTTCCAGAGAGGTGATGGCACCCAGGTCACCTTGGATGGCACTAGGTGTTTGGACAGATGTCTCCCTGCCGTGTGTCTTCGAGTATCTTCTCCTTGTCCACTAGAGACCAAGGTTAGGGCATCAAACAGTGCATATCCTACCCAGGGCAGGGAAACAGTGCAGCTTTCATGGCACTGGGCTTCATTTGCATCCAGCACATAATGGTGCTTTAGAGGACACTGTCCTTTCTGATCCAGCTGGGGACATTCTTGCCTTTTCAGTTTCTGGGCTGCTGGAGTGATGGCCAAGGAACTGGACCACAACTTGGCCAAAAGAAGAGAGCTCCATGTTTATTCTAACAATGAATCCCTCTCATTGTTCCACGATGCTGTCCCATCCGTCTTAGGGTGTGGCCTGGGATTTGAGTTTTGTTCCTCATCCTTCCCCATGTTTCTTTCTTCCCCTTCAAATCTGCCCAGGGTGAGATGTGAATCTGAGCTTTGTTCCCCCCAAAATACTTCTCTGCTTGTTGGGCAGCCTGCGGGAAGTCTCTGCAGGGAAAGGTTAAGGCACGGATGTTGGGCTGAGACAAGAGTGTCCTCACTGCCAGCTCTGGCTTCTTTCCTGGGCTGAGATTTCATGGTGAGATGCTGTCTGGGCATCACGCAAGACCACATTAGGGACTTGAGGAATCCTGTCCAACACAGCTGGACACTCCAGGTCACCCTGAGCTTTTTTTTTAATGAGTAATGGGAAGCCGGTGGGTAATAACTACAAGTGAGGGGGGAATGTCAGTGGAAATGGTTGCTTCTAGTGCTCAGGCAAAGGCCGTGCTCTCACTGCTTGTGCAAAGGCAGCTGCAGGTACCATGTCAGGAAGGAGGGCACCTCAGTCTGCCGAGTTACCATCCTGCCTCCAGCCAAGTGAAACCTTCTGTACAGTGACATTTGTATGACAGTACAGCAATGCTTTACCAAGGAGTCCTCGATTCCAGGAGTGACACATACATTCAGGCATTTAGCTGGGTTTAAAATTGCCTGTGAAGTCTGGAGATGATGAGGGAATGTGCTTTTTCTTTTTTTTACCTCCTTGTCTGATACCATTTCATTTTCACAGAATTTGTCATTGACTTTGCTGCTCCCTGCAGCAGCCTGATTTAAGCTGGTGCCCAAGAGTTACAGTCCTGCCAGGAACTGTTATTTACACTTTATCAAGTTTTCTTTCCTTGTTTTTCCTTTCTAAACCCATCTGGTCCTTGGAGCTGCCTCTGCAATCAGTGTGGGATCCCTCACCTAGGGAATTTATTTCTCAGCAGCCCAAGCCTGCTGAAGAGCCTCACTGAGCCCTCTTAGTTGTTTCCTGCACCCCCATTTCAGATGTTTGCCCTAAACACACTTCTGCATGAAAAGCACCCAGGAGAGTCCTCCAAGATGAGAAGGGCACAGAGGAACCCTCACCTCTGTGGCAGGGTCTGTTCCCTGTTCCTAGCACCACATATTTAAGATCTGAGCATATGTCGAGGACAATGAGGACTTTCATGGGTTGGTGAAGGTTTCTGCAGTGCAGTGGCTCCCCTGTCCACAGAGGAGATGGAATGTGGGGTGGTCTACGGGTGCATGTGCAGAGGGAGGAGCTGCACCTGTAACAGCTTGGATGTGTTTCCTCCCCCCCAGGGCCGGGCCGGCTTAAACTTACGGTCCTTTCAGAGGACAGGCTCCAGATGAAGTGGAAAGAGACCGAAGGGAACACCAGTGGCTACAAAGTTCGGGTAAAGCCCATGGCAGGTATGTGCTGAGGTGCTGGACATCAGACCCAGCAGAGATCTGTGTGTGAGCACGGGAGTGAGCCCCGTCTTCTGACTGGTGAGCTCCCAGCTCTCCCCTCCTGCAGGAACATTCCCCAAGGATAGAATCATAGAATCATGAAGGCTGGAAAAGGGGCAGGCTGTTCCAACCCCTGAACACTCAATCAGGGAAGAAACTTTTCCTGATGTCCAATCTAAACCTCCCCTGGCACAGCTTGAGGCTGTTTCAACTTGTTTTATTGCCAGTGACTTGGGAGAAGAGACTGCCCCCTCCCCTCCTTTCACACAATTGTAAAGACCAGTAAGGTGTCTCCTCAACCTCCTTTTCTCCAGACTAAACAACTCCAGTTCCACTCCTGATCAGACCGGCCCTCTAGGCCCCTTCCAGCTTTGTTGGAAGGATGGGAAGTCCTTTACCCCATGTGTGTGTCCAGGGGGCTAAGCCTCCTGGCTCCCTGCCCTATCTAAGCTTCAGCTCTTCCTGACTTGGGACACCGAACCAGGTGGTGTTGGAAGGACACAACGTCCCTTGGCAGGGAGCAATGGTCGAGGCAACCTTAGACTCGCCTGGTATTTGGTTTTCAATCGCTGCCGCTCTCCCAGTGAGCTGCCAGGCACAGTGTGTGTGGTGGAGCTCTTGTGATCATCCACCTACTTTTAGCTCAGCCCCCACCTGTTTCCCAGGCTGGACCAGGAGGTTTCTCATTCCTTCCCTGCTCTGTGTTTCCCAGGGCCTCAGCTGGAGAAGAGCAGTGAACATCCTGGGAATGCAGGGAATCCCCAGCACACGCCTGAGGCTTTCCCTCTCCATAGGCTGGGGAGCTCCAGCTCCAGGCTGGAAACAAGCACAGAGATGGCTGGGTCAGAAGCATCCATCCCCATCATTTAAAGCTTTCAGAGTCTTCTCCATCAGGGTTTTTAGGGAACTTGTTTATTTCTCTCCCTTGGTTTTGTGCCACACAGAGGCCACAATGCAGCACTGGCTGTTGCTTTACAGAGCTATCCTAATCTGCTCAAGGCTGGGTTGGCACAGTAATGTCCTCACTGAGGCATCACAGCTCCAAGACAGGTCCCACAGCCACAAGACATGGCTGGAGGGGTGTGGAGGCAGTGCTGGCCCCAGAAACAACCTGTAATAGAGCATCTGCTTTTGGGAAATGCTGAGACTTGCAGAGACAAAGAAAGTTACTGAGATTAGTAAGAGGAGTCCCAAGTGCCAGGGATGACCTCCAAATCACCAAGCCACTTTTTCCCTCTGTCATGTATGACCTCGAGCACATCAACTGCTTGGGTGTTTTCATAAGCAGCATTTTATTTAATAGTAATTGCCTGGTCTTTACCCTCTGAAGACAGACTTTTCACTCCACAGCTCCTTGAAGAGTTGGTGATACTTCCACTAATGCTGGTGGGAACTGGTTTTCTATTATGAGCACATATAGGGGATTTAAAAAAGACCCCAAACCCAAATGTTCCCAACTCTGCATTGGGAAAAAGAGTAAAAATCAGAAATCCACAAAGTGAAAAAAGAAATAGCAGTTTCTAGGCAGACATTCCCTGCATTTCAGCAGTGCTTTTGCTACTGTCAGCTTAAATCTAAGCTCTAACAAGTCTCTGAACTGTGGTTTCATCCCACCTCAGGCGACTCAGAGCAAGAAGTCATGCTGAAAACCAAGACCCCCAAAGCCACAGTGGGGGGACTGAGCCCCACGAAGGAATACATGCTGCAGGTCTATGTGCTCAATGGTTCTGAGGAAGCCCTGTTTGCCAAGAGGAAATTTGTGAGTAAGTAGAGTGCACTTTATCATTCAGGGAGCTCCTGAGGGTCTCCTGGGTGTGACTCATCTTCCAGAGTATGTCCTGCAGACAGTGCCGCAGTCACAGAGCCTGTTACTATCTTGGTTGGAAGGTTAGAAAAGGGGATAGTGATGACCTAGGGGATGGAGGATGAACTGTGACTCACAGACCTCTCTGTATTGACTCTCCCTGTGTTTGCTCATCCTACAGTAGAGGAGCTGAAAAATGCATCTCAGACTAGAAATAACCGCAGAAACTCAGGAGCTGGGTCGGGAAAGAATCTCACCTCTGCGGGGAGCCCAGTGGCTGAGCACAGTGGGGTGGCAGAGGCCACACCACCACCCCTGAACACCATCTTGACGCAGCCAGGTGGGTGCATAGCTGTCCCTAAAACCAACCCCCACCCTCTTCATATAACCGCTACTTCACCAGGGATGTGATTGCAGTGACATATGCTGGCTCAGCCTCACTAGGCCAATGGTGCCTGATTTTCCAGGCTGTCAATGGTCTACCAGGAGCTATGAGCTCTCCCCTATGGCTGAGGACCATGTATAGCTGCACAGGTTCTCATGTGCCTAACAGTGAGGTTTGCATGGGGTCAAAAGAGCAGTTGTACAAGTTGAGGGAAGAAAGAACTATCTGTGGGCCATTAGACACTGGCACTAACGGAGGATGGGTTTGAGTCTCAGAAGTTCTGAGGTTTGGAGAGTGTGCTGGGTGTCGGTGGCCTTGGTGTGTTGTCCCTGGTTTGTATTTTATAACAACACAGCCAGAGACAGTAGGGTTTTCTTTTTGGAGCACAGCAAAGGACAGAGCTGAAAAGAGGCGGCAGAAGGGGACTCAGCCGAAGGGCTCAGGAGAACCCACAAAGAACCAGCCCAGCATGGAGGCTGAAGTGACCGAAGCAACAGCAACATCCACAAGACTGTCCCAGCAGAGCCTGGCAAACTCAGAACAAGAGTCTCTAGGCAAAGAAAAACCTGCAAAGGACTCTTTGAGGCGAGGTGAGAGGCGTTTCACACGTCTTGCTTTTTCTTCTCCACTGTTTTCCGTAAAGCTTGTTGAATATGACCCCTCTATCTCACTGTCACCTGGATTTTCAGGAGTGCAGATGCTGCTGACGGTGCTTATTTTGGGCCATGTTTTGAGGAGCTGTCAGGAATCACTGGGGTAGTTTGGGGTTCTGTAGAATATCACAGCATTTACAGCAAGCACAAAATCCATTCCACAAGGATCAACTTGTAGGTTTGCTGCTGTTCTCTCCATTCATGTTGCCAACTCCACCTCCTTCTGACAGATCCGTGAAGAGTTTGTGTTCTTCAACAGCCTCCCTAACCATGGAGCTTCCCAGGCATCCAGAAAGGGAGGGAACATCAGTGGTGGTTATTGCCCACTTTATGCCACCTTCTGGACTTGTTTCACTGATACCTGATCCATGGTGATCCTTTGGATTCATCAGATGAGACTATGGCAAGGCACATGGCTCATGTACTGCTGAAGTGGTGGCAATGGGATTGGCCAGGTCATCCTCTGGTGCCTTGAGAGCAGTAGGAATCCATGGCTGTGAGAAGAGATAGGAGGCTAACCTCTCTGCAGAGCACTGAATGTTGATGAGACCATCCATTTCTCTCCACCACAGGTGGAAAATTCCCCATCCAAAAAAATATCCAGGGAAGATGCATCCAACTAGCAACACACCCTGTCCCATCCTCTGCTATGCTGCAGCCCCGAGGTGGGGACCAAGGCAGGGCTGGAGTATCCGCAATACGTTTTGCAGAGAGATTGGATTTAATGTAAAGCCACAAAATAATTAGAGCCCCCAGGGCATCTCGTGATGGAATGGAATGAAGCAGTCACCTGCAATTCTTGGAGACTCAGGCTGATAAAAGCGAGGCACTAGGCTGGGGCTGAGATGTAATGGAGCTGACAGCTTGCAGAGAGCAGCACTGGGGGTAGGCACAGACTTCCTGACAGCTTTAACCCCTTATTTGCAGAGGTGCAGCTGTTCCCCACACAATTTCCTGGTGCTGAGATGAGTTCTCCTTCGCTACAAGGATTTCCCAAGGTGTTGATGGGTGTCAGTCAGGCTGTTAGATGGTCCAATCCACCATTCAGACAGAGCCTTACACTGCAAATGTTCTTTTTATTTTAAAACTGGAGCAGCTTTTCCTTCTGCACAATCACTTCTCTCAATAACAATCCCTATCCCCCCCACCCAGGTTCCCAGTTTCAGTGTGACACAGCTGCCATGACCGACATCATCTTGCTTGTGGATGGGTCCTGGAGCATTGGGCGCAGCAATTTCAAGCTCATTAAGGAGTTTCTGAGCAATTTGATTTCCCCGTTCAGTGTCACTCAAGACAAGATAAGAGTAGGTAGGATATCCTCCTGTTGCTTAACATTGGAAAGTTCATTTCTGAAGGAGCCTGGGTCTCTGTGCCTGTGGTTTGTGCTCCTCTGAGGAGCTTGTATTCCTCCAGGGGGGGCCCTGCTTGCTGCTTTTGACAGCTTTTCCCATTTGGCAGCAAGCTCTGGCCTCTAGTGGCTGCCAGCCAGAGCTGCCCAGTGAGCTGAAGATGCCTCCTCCGCAGCACCAGCCCAGGGATCGATGCTGAGGTACCTTGGGATTTGGTACCTACCTCTGATGAGGTGCTCAGCCTCCGCAGTACCTCATGGTGAGGTGCAGTGGCGCTGCTGCACTGGAGCTGCTTTGAGCTCAGCTAGGAGCACTGCTGCCTCCAGATGTGAGCGATGCCAGCACTGGCCAGGCTAGACCTCAAAAAAGGCAGACAACTAGTTTGACCCTGGTCAACACAGACCTTATCAAATCCTTCAGAGCTCCACCACAGGGGGAGGTACTGCTGCAGCTGGTGGGGTCTGAGGCAAGGACACAGGTCCTTGCTGCCTGTGTGAAGAGTGCCATGTGGAGAGTGGAGCAAGGAACCAAATCTGCTCACTCCAAGTGGCCTTCATTAATTTGTGCCTCCCTCTCACAACAAGCCTGACAGCACCTCCTCAAAGCCAGTCCCCTCTTGAACTCCATAACACAGATCTTGCTGTCCCTCAGGGCTGTCCCAGTACAGCAGTGATCCCCGCACAGAGTGGGACCTGAGCACTTACTCGACGAGGGATCAGGTGCTGGAAGCTGTGAGGAATCTGCGGTACAAGGGTGGCAACACCTTCACAGGTAACTCCATCTCCCTGCTAAATGAGCTGTGACGCTGCAGTCGGAGAAGCTGCTCCCATGGGTGATGTCCTCTGTGGGGACCAAGGCCTTTTGGTGCAGAGAAGAGTAAAGGTGTGTGTGTGGGGTGGTCTGTACAGTTTAGGTACACCCTCTTTCTCTGTTTCTCCGCAGGTCTGGCGTTGACCCACGTGCTGGAGCAGAATCTGAAACCAGATGCAGGTGCCCGGCTGGAGGCTGAGAAGCTGGTAATCCTCCTGACTGATGGAAAATCCCAGGATGATGCCAGTCTGGCTGCTCAGACCTTGAAAAACCTGGGCGTAGAGATATTTGCCATCGGTAAGAACACAGCCATTGGTAAGCTGTAGGACAAAGCCAATCTACTTTTGATATTCAAATGGAAGCTTTGGTAGGAGCATCATGATGATTGGAAACTAAGGCAGTGGGTAGAACCTCATCACATTATAGCTAAGATGAAAATGAACTCATTTGTTCAGCACAGGCAGTGTCTTCAACAGGGGCTTTGTTTAGAAGAAACAGTCATTCGCATGAGATATTTCACACCTCCCACTCATAAAGACCTTTGCAATCCTCAGAGACCTGTGCCAGGAGAACAATAGCCTCAGCTGTGGAATCAGGGGAGAGAACATTGTATTGGGGAGGGCAGGAAACCTCCTTTATAATTACAGTCTCTCACAACTTCCCATTTCTCTGCATAATAACATTATTTGCTCTTTGCTACCCAGCAGCGATAATGAGACATGGAATGGCCTTGAGCAGCTCTGTCCCTGATGACTAAACCAGCCTGCTTGACTGGTACATGTGCAATAAAACTACACAGAAAACACCTAAAATTGCCATCTCCAAACTCTGAAGTGCTAATTTATGCTGGGGAGACACAACCAAGGGTTTATTGCGTAGGGTTATGTAGCTGTGTGGCTGCCACTGTGATTCCATTCTTGGGCTGTGTGGAACTGCTGAGCCTCAGCTTTAGGTTGTGTAGCAAAACAGGTTGATGGCTGTGTGCCTGAAATCACTTGCTTTTCTGCTTTCTAGTCTCAGGCAAATCACAGTGTTTAGTCCTTAGACATCAGGAGCTGAGCATTAATCTCAGTAACTCCTTGTTCTCATTGTCAGAGCAAGAAGGGAGGAGGCAGACAAAGCTGTTTAGACAATGTTCTTGGAATTGAGAAACTAGGTGGGATCCCCATCTGGTGATAGTACAGCTCAGGCAATACTAGGGTGGCCTTGAGCTGGCAAGAAAAAAGTTGCTCTAGAGCCTGGTCTGCAGTGAGTTAACGAGGATCTTGCTGTTCTGGAGGATGCTCTCTGTTGGTGAAGTTCTGATAAATGAGTGCTCAGCCTTTTGTTCATGTGTGACTCTCTGTGATGTCCTGATGAACAACAGATTCTCTGTGGGGAGTGCTGGCACCTCATAAACGTAAAATAGTTGCTTATTCATTCGCTCCTTCCCCCGTTTATGTCAACTGTTTCTCAGGGTGAAAAGTGTCTTCCTTCCTGGTAGCAAAGTCTGCAAGTGATGAGGAGGCAGGAAAACAGAAACAGGATTCACTAGACTGCCTCAAGGCCCCAAAAAACCTTCTGAGCTCACGATGTTGAAAGTCCTTCTCAGGCTGGATGGAGGCTGTTGCTGCAGGAAAGACCAAGGCTGTTTGACTAGAAGATTCTACTTGGAGTGTGGGATGATGGTGGACCCACTCTGCTCCAACACAGAAGCAGGAGACAAAGCTGCTCCTCTCTGAGGAGTTTTCTCAGTCTTGTTCTATGCTCTGGTTGCAGGGGTGAAGAATGCAGATGAGGCAGAGCTGAAGCAAGTGGCTTCGGAACCACTGGAGCTCACTGTGTACAACGTGCTGGATTTCCCACTGCTGAGCTCTCTGGTTGGCAGGCTCACCCGGGTTCTGTGTACCAGGATCAAAGAGAAGAGCAACAAGGAGAGCACAGGTGAAGTGAAAATTCACAGGATTATATAACAGTTTAGGTTGGAAGGGACATCAGGTATCATCTAGTTCCAGCCCAGCTGAGTGAGGGCTGAGCTTCCTTTTGCTCACTGTCTGTATTCCTCGTCTTCAGGACTGACCCCTCCTCATACCTTTCTCCCCATGAACTCCACCATCCATCAGCACCATCCATCTCTTCTCCTCAAGTGCTCTTCTCCTTCCTCAGCCCAGCCTTCTTGCTGCCTGACAATGGTCCTTGCCACATCCATGGAGACCATTTCTCTCCTATGATAATTGTCTTTTACAAGACTCTCTCCATGTATTTCTTCCACTCTCACTCAAATGTGGAGGCAGGAAGAAGAGGGATAGTAAACAATCTGAACACTTTTTTCCCCTTCACATGTTTCATTAGATGATGGATCTCACAGGTGTTTTCAAGTTAAATCCAAACAGCTCATTTCTCTCCTGTGGTAGAGAGCAGCTTGTATGATGAACAAGAGAGTGAAGAACACTCCAGATGTTAGCTTAGATCCTCAGAAGGATTGTGTACTTACTCCCAACTCTCTCTGCTCTAGGGTTGGCCTAAGGAGAACAAGAAAGTCCAACTTCCAAGCACACATTTATTCTAACGCTCTGGAGAGCCATGCAGATAACTTGATTCATCCTTTTCCCATTTGTCCTGTTTGCTATAATTTGACATTTCTCAAAGGTGTAGAATAGCCTAAAGAAAGATGGGCTGATCAGAAAAGAAAGCAAACTCACTTCTGCTAGTTTGTTTTGACAGATTTTCATGACTGAAGGGAGCTGGGTCATCTTCTGCGCAGCCACAGAACAGCAGACCTGTGTTGAAAAAAATCTTTCCAGCACCCAGCAAAGTCCTCTGTGGAGGATTTGCATTCTGTCTCTGCCCAGTTTTTAAATATCAATTTCAGAGCAGTTTGGAACAGTTTCTATGCTCTATAGGGAAGGAGGCAGTTAACTTGATTTGAAAAACATCGTTCATATTTATGAGCAGGAGCATACATTTGGCACAAGAAATCTGAATATAGGAAAGTAACTGGGTTTTCAATTCCTAGGCAGCACTGTGAAAGATATCCCTGCAAATGTGGGTCCCCAGCTGAGCCCAGCTGACCTGAAGATATCAGCTGTGACCTCCAAGAGCATGCACTTGAGCTGGACCCCTCCTCTGAGGCGGCCAAAGAAATACCGCGTCGTGTATTATCCATCCAAGGGTGGTAACCCCAAAGAGGTGAGAGACCTTTCTCTGGACATCTGAGTCTGCATCCTCCTCCTGTTGGCTGGGAATTTAAAGAGACTTCAGTAGACAAAGGCATGAAGGTAGGGATCCAGATCTCGTGGGACATCAGCTAAAGGCAGAGATGAACTTCAATGCACAGTGAGTGTAGATGTGGTTGGCTCATAGGATGACAAGGTAGAAGAGGATGTCCCACAAATACCATCTTGCTAGAAATACTAACAGGCTGTGCCACCATTGATTTTTTTCTCTTATGCAGCATTAGCCACCCCCTAAAACTTTTGTTCTGATTCAGAGGACACTCAAGTAGCTTTGCTGAAGAGCAGCTTGTACCTCCCTGTCTTGATTATCCTCCATTGTGCTTTCAGGTGGTTTTAGATGGAGCCATCTCCTCTTTGCAGCTTTCCAACCTGACTTCACACACGGAGTATCTGGTGTCCGTGTTTCCTATTTACGACACGGTTGTTGGGGATGGGCTGAGAGGCGTCACCTCCACATGTATGTCGTGAGTAGAGAGGATTATGGTGATGCATGGTTATCAAAGGGGAACAGAGTTTTCTCTTTGTGACCATCTCACACTGGAGCCTGACTTTGTGTTTTTAGCCCTTCCTCAAGTTCACTCTGCCTACAGCTATTCACTGAGATGTTCAGAGCTTAGCCAGACCAGACTCTGAGCAACCTGCTCAGAGCAGCAGGTTGCACCAGAGGCCTGCAAGGGGTCCCTTTCCATTTACATCACCCTGCAGAGGAGACCATTGATGTGGCAGTAACACACCATGCTAGAAATATCTTGCAATCTCTTGCTGTCCTTGAGCTCCAAAGAATCAAACCTGTAAAGTGACTGGCAGATGTGGGGTAGATGTCCACCAGCTTGCAGTAGCTGTTGCAAAGCCAGGTCCCCTCTGGGGTTTGAGCTGTCACAGATCTCACAGACTGAAGAGGTGGTCCTGTCTTTCTTTTCTCCTTCAGTGCCTTTGTCTCCCCCTCGCTCCCTGCGTGTTTCTGAGCTGAGCCACAACAGTCTCAGGCTGAGCTGGAAGGCAGCCCAGGGAGCCACACAGTACCTGGTGCTGTGCTCTGCAGCCCCCGATGGAGCAGAGGACTATACAGCAGAGGTAGAGTTTGTCAGAATACTGATCATACTTTTTGTGTCTGTCTGGGCTGAGCTTAGTTCCAGCTCCAACCTTTGTGAATTGCTCTCGTGTTTTGTTAAAGAAAAGGCCACCATTTTTGCCACCGACATATTTCATGACAATGTTTTCCTTTCTTCATGGCATATCTCATAGCAGTTGTTAACTGAGGGGTTTTCACATGGGAAATTAAGGCACAGGGAGAGAACTGACTGTCTCATGGGACCCTGGAAACCAGGCACAGCACTTGTGTCTCTGCAACCCCGAGTATAATCACTGTATCCTTGAGGCTGAACATAAATATCTTTGCTGTGTTTATCTTATAAAGTTAATTTTGTTAGGGCGGTTTTTGCTGATCTCTAAATACAGACCTATGACGCTGCATGAGAATAAACCAGCACTTGATTAATAGGAAATCCTCAAACATATCTAAGAAGCCTTTGTAGGGTCTGCATTTTAATGAGCTGTCTGGAGTAGCTGAGGGCTGAGGATACGATTAAAAACAATGAAAGGAGTGGGGGGAACAACGGTGGCCTCCTTGACTCAGATTCTACCCTGAACACACAGCAATAGAATCATAGAATATACTGGGTTGGAAGGGACCTCCAAAGGTCATCCAGTCCAATCCACCTACAACAAGTAAGGGCTATCACTCACCAGACCAGATTGCCCAGAGCCCCATCCAGCCTGACCTTGAATGGCTCTAGGGATGGGGCCTCCACCACCTGTAGGCAGCCTGTTCCTCAGATTCAAGAGCTTGTTCCTCATGCCTGACCTAAATCTATCCTTTTCCAGCTTAAACACATGACACCTCATCCTGTTGTTTTCAAAGCAGAGCAATAAATGCTCTACTCTGCTTTCAGTGTACTCACACAACTTGCTTGGTGTCTCTCGGGAACAGAGGCAGAGCACTGACCATTGGAGAGCTCCTACCCAAGTAGTGAAGACCTAAAGTGTAAAAATTTCCTTAAAATCATAGAATCATTTAGGTTGGAAAAGACCTTAAAGATCATCGAGTCCAACCATGAACCCAACTGTCCCAAGGCCACTACTGAACCCTGTCCCCGAGCTCCAGATCTCCATGACTTTGAAACTTGTCCATGTCCAGGGATGGTGATTCAACCCCTTCCCTGGGCAGGGGACCATTTCAGCCATTAGGGTAACCAAAGGGACCTTGGCCTGTGTCTCTGATCGGTCTTCTCTGTTGAGAACTCTGGCACCCTAGAGCACCCAAAACATCTCTGTGTTGACAGGTGAAGGTGTCCCAGCCTGAGGTCCTGCTGGAAGGGCTGTCGCCCAGCACAGAGTACTCAGTCGCAGTGTATGCGATGTACGGGGAAGACGCGAGTGACCCAGCCAGCATCCAGGAAACCACCCGTAAGTGCTGCTCTGCTGACTGAGTTGTTATTAAACACTTGAGGCAGGAGGGATGTATTCAATGAGGTGCTTCCCAGACTGTGCATGTGGCTTGTAAACACACTGCCTCTCCTTGCCTGATCTTAAGAGAACATTGGTCCCAGAGGGATTCTCTCATTACGTGGTGGGCTGTGCAAAAGGAGCCATTTTTCTCCTGATGATAGAAAGTCTCCTGAAAGGGCTGTGCACTGAGGTCTTTGTTGTCTGTGGAGAAAAAAGGAAATATTTGGGTGTTTCCTCACCTAAAGCCTCAGTAGCCTTTCTTGCCACCCCAGAGGTGTGTGATGACATCAAGAAAATATTTTCCCACATGGTGAATGAGTCTCTTAGCTCAAGGTGGTGTCATCTATGAGCAACAGGAGGCAACTGGTGGCACTGCTATTGTGCAGCCTGTGAAAGCTTGGGGTGCTGTCATTGGCTGTTGTTGCAGTGCCCTTGAGTCCTCCCAGATACCTGAGCTTTTCCGAGATCAGCCACGCGTCTGTTCGAGTCAGCTGGGAGGCTGCATCCCCGGCTGTGAAAGTTCATCATGTCACCTACGTTTCTAGCAGAGGGAGCAACGCTGGGGAGGTGAGTCCTTAAGGGGTTGGTGGAAGGAAAAGAAGCTTGGGAGGCTGGACACTGCCTTGTTCTCCTTTAGCTGCTGTGCTTCAAGGATGACTTATCTGCTGGCAGTGTTTTCACTCTGAAATGAGCACTTGTGATGCAATTGCCACCTACATGCTAGCCCCTCTGCAGTGCCCACACTCCTCTCCAAATCACCAAAGCATAGGCTGGGTTGGGTTGGAAGGGACCTTCAAAACTCATCTAGTCCAGCACCCTGCAGTGAGCAAGGACATGATCTTAAATGCTTTTTCCAGCCAAACATGTTCTGTGATTCTGTGGTCTTCAGCTAGAGAAGGTACTTAGAGCCCCAAGACCCACCCTGACCTAGAATGTTTCCGGGGATGGAGATTCTCCCACCTCTCTGTGCTACCTGTGACAGTGTCTCAGCACCCTCAGTGTAACAGACTCCTTCCTTATATGTAGTCTGAATCTCCTCTCTCAGTTCATCATCCTTTGTCCTGTCACAACAGGTCCCTGCCCCTATCTTTCTTATAGACCCCTTGAAGTACCAGAAGGCCACAACAAGGTCTCCCTAGAGCCACCTCTTCTTTAGCTGAACAACCCCAACTCTCTCAGCCTTTCTCATACACTACTTGTTCAACTCCTACACTGCAGGTGGAGGTCCCTGGCACTGCAACATCCACTGTCCTGAGACCTTTGTCCTCCCTCACCCAGTACTTCATCAGTGTCAGATCTACCTACGATGAAGGGGACTCCTTCCCAATTACTGGCAATGTCACCACCCGTAAGTAGGGAATAGCACTGCTTTTGGTCCCAGTTATAGGTGATGAAATTGGCTTGTGTGTGTCTGAACTGGGATGAACTGGGATGCTGACTGGTCCCAGCAGCTCATGGACAAAACCCTTTCACCAACCACAGATGACTGTTGTCTTTCTGTGTGCAATCTATCCAGCTGTGTTCTGTTTAGAATGAGGTGGAAGGAATGGAAAAGGGAGGTAAATGAGACAAAAAACATGATGTATCACTAACCTCAGTGTCCTTGAGAACCCTCCTAGCCTTGGTTATGACACCAGTGCAATACACATCCTCCCCACAAATGAGATAATCCTTCTTAATTAAGGTTTTAAAAGTAATTTAGCCCTCTCTGTCCTGATGGCTGTTGTCATATGGGTCTGAAGAAGTGAAAGACAGGCTGGTCTCAGACATCTGTCTCGTTCATGTTTTGCTCCCCAGCCATCTGTTCTCCACCCTGACAGTGACAAGGTGCTGCCAGTGCCTGCACTTCAGCTTGTTTTCCTTCTGCCTCCTTCAGTAAAGGTCCCCCCGCCACGTGCACTGAAGGTTACCGAGCTCTCCGGGAACAGCCTTCGGCTGCAGTGGGAAGCCGTTGCTGCATCTGATGTGGTTGTCTACCAGATCAAATGGAGCACAGTGGGTGGAGAGAAGCCTCAGGAGGTATGGACCCCCACCAGCTCTGGGGAAGATGGGCTGGCTTTGTGCCTGCTTGATGGCTCTGAACTCATCTGCAAGGATGGTATATGGTGGTGTAAATGTATTCAGGTTGGCGCACTCAAACAACAAAACTGTTCAGCACCCAGTTGAAGGAGCATGGGGGATAAGACCAGATCTGTCCTGGGTCCAGCTCTGTTCAGTGCAGCTGTCACCTTGAGTGCTGGAAGCAGGAGGGACAGCAGGATGGAGTCCTACTGGCTCTGGGAAGATTGCAAAAGTGTTCTAGAAAATCTCAAGGATGAAATTCAATAGGAACAAGTAGAAAGTATTAAGCTTAGGCAGGAATAATTAACGACAGGTATACAGGATGTAGAACAGATAGCTAAGAAGCAATTCAGTAGAAAAAGATCTGGGATTGCAGAGAATCACCAGCCCACAATGTCAAGACTCAAGTATTTATAGCTGGAGGTATCACCTCTAAGGCAGGTGAAGCAACTTCAGCTTTCCTTGATGCTGGTGAGCACTCACTGCTTTGGGGATACAACTCTTTGAGGAGCACACAGAGGACAGTGACCAGAGGCAGAGATGGTGCAGGAGGGACAGGGTTGGACCAGGTGACCTTTTTCATCTCAAGCCCCTATTTTCAGTATGAGAGAAACCAGCAGTTTTAGTGTTGATTTCTCTCACTCAGTACTTCATGTTTGGGCTGGACTAGGGGTGTATTGGGGCTTCTGTTCCCAGCACATCTAAAAGCTGAAAACTGAACAGAGGATTTCATGCCCCAGGCAGGTTGACTGCCCCGTCTCAGACCATAGTGACGAAGTGGCTGCTGAATGTAACTGGGCAGCAGCTTGTGGGTGCCTGCACTGCCTTAATCAGGGCTGAAAGTTTTCCTTTGCTTACATGTGTGCAATCCACAACAGTAGACTTTCTCCCCAAGGCCCAGTGCTAAATCATTTGCACCCACAGGCAATCTGTGACCCAGACGTGGATGGCATGAACCAGCTTGGGGATGCCTGGGAGCCTGACTGACTAATTTCTTCCCTTGCTGCAGCTCTCCATTGCTGGAAACGTGGTAACTGCTGTCCTGCCAGGCTTGCAGAAGAACACTGACTATAAAATATCCATCTGGGCCTATTACAAAGATGGTGCTCGAAGTGACACCGTTTCTGTTCATCACAGGACCAGTAAGTGAACAACACTCTGTGTCCCCAGCCTGGGGGTAACAAACAGGGAAATGGATGCCTCAACCCATGACAGAGCAGCAGCTTAGATCTGGTCACCTCCAGCTTTGAAAACCCAAACCTGAGTGTCTGGATGTGGTTAGAGATAGTTAACCTTCTGTCTTAAAAGTACTCTGAAGTTGTCCTGACAAACACAAGCAGGTTAGTGCATCTTATGGGCACCTGATACCCTTGTGATGTGCTTTACGTAGAACATGTGCAGTGTACTGATAAATTTGCTTTCTGCAGTGTGTTCAGTTGAATCACAGAATCACAGTGTTAGGGATTGAAAGGGACATCAAAAAATCATCCAGCTCAATCCCCCTGCAGGATCACTTTGATGAAGTTGCACAGGAACATG
>VZRI01003320.1:1028-19896 GCA_013397515.1 Upupa epops
GAGGAGAGGAGAGGAGGAGAGGAGGAGAGGAGGAGAGGAGGAGAGGAGGCAGATCCAGGCAGCGCCAACGGGCATCACTGCTAAACAACAGCCCACTGCAGTTTGGCAGCAGCAGGCAGCTGGATATCTGCTCAGCATTTGCAATGTGGAGGTGGAGGGGAGATGTTTGCTTGTGGCCTGAGGGGGCTGAGATTGAGAGGAGCAGTCCAGAAGCACTGCAGTCACTGCCTGCAGCACGGCTCTGCTAGAGATGCTGTGGCTGTGGGGCTCTGCTTCCTTCTCAGCTGAGGGGGGCTGGCATCTGGCAGACCCCCAGGCAATGAGACTGATACCTCCTCCCCTTGAGAAGGCTCGGAAGAGCTTCAGCAAGGGAGCGTGCATCCATGTACAAGATGTGTTCTGCAAGCCTTTCTCTCCCCGCGTCTTAATCGCTGCTCTGGGAAGACAGCGCTAACGAAGTTGCTCCCTGACGGTGGAGGGAGCAGAAGAGATCTGAACAGTCAGCCCTCTGCCTTAAGGAAATCGGGGGGACAAACCCCTGGCGGGCTGTTCATGCCTTTCTAATGATGGAACTGAGAAGCCAGGCTGGTCCCAAGCAGCGTTCTAAGCAGCAGTTAATCTCTAATGAATACGTGAGGCCAGAACCCACACCAGGCAGCTGCAGCAACCAGAAATATGTTCCTGCCACGCAGCAGTAACTGAGGTCACTTTTCAGTCGGCTTGAAAACACAGCTTGTGGTGCTGGTTTAAATGCTGGACACGAGAAAGCAGATCTGACCCTTGAGTGGGAGCAAATGCCAGCGCTGCGTTTGGTCTATAAATAAGAAGTGGTGGAATTTTGCTCAGCCAAGTCATTAGTCCACCTGCTTGTGCCTGGTGGCTGCTGGCTGCTATTATTCTTCGTCATTCTTCACATTTCCACCAAGAGCAACGGGGTCCGTTCCTTCTTGGAGGCTGCTGTTGCTCTCACAGTGCTGCCGCTGCTGCTCTTCCTTGGCTGTGGAGCAGAGCAGCTCTGGAGTGGGAGATGTCAGCGACTGGTGGGACTGGCTGTCTGGAACAAGAAGTCCTGCTGCAGCTTCTGCTGAGGGGTGAACAGATGTCTTGTAGCACAGGTAAAGCAGATCTTTGCTTCTCCAAACTCAGCTGCGTCTCCCTCGGTGCTGTGTGGACTCTCTGGATCCCACATTCATTCATTCATTTATGGGATGGGTCAGGTTGGAAGGGACCTCAGAGATCCTCCAGTTCCAACCCCCCTGCCAGGAGCAGGGACACCCCTCACCAGACCAGGGTGCTCAAGGCCCCATCCAGTCTGGCCTTGAACACTGCCAGGGAGCTGGGGGGCAGCCACAACCTCCCTGGACAACCTGGTCCAGGCTCTCAGCACCCTCATCAGGAAGAGCTTCCTCCTGACTTCCAGTCTAAACCTCTCCTCTTCCAGCTGGAAACCATTCCCCCTGCTCCTACCACTCCCAGCCCTTGCAAACAGCCTTTCCCCAGCTTTCCTGGAGTCCCCTTTAGGGACTGGAAGGCTGCTGGAAGATCTCCCCAGAGTCTCCTCTTCTCCAGGCTGAACAGCTCTATCTCTCTCAGCCTGTCCCCGTAGCAGAGGTGCTCCAGCCCTCCCCTCATCCTCGTGGCCCTCCTCTGGACACCTTCCCACAGCTCCATCTCCTTCCTGTGCTGGGGGCTCCAGAACTGGACACAGGACTCCAGATGGGGTCTCAGGAGAGCAGAATAGAGGGGGAGCATCCGCTCCCTTGCCCTACTGGTCACACTTCTGTTGCTGCAGCCCAGGATGCAGTTGGCTCTCTGGGCCACAAGCGAACATTGCCAGCTCCTGTTGAGTTTTATCATCAACCAGCAGCACCCCCAGGTCCTTCTGCTCAAGGCTGCTCTCCCTCTGTTCCCTACCCAGCCTGTCTTTATGCCTGGAATTGCCTCTAGCAGGACGTTCCTGACCTGAGCAAAAGCTGAGTAAAGCTTAGCCTGTGTTCTAAACTCAAGGTCGGCTTCTGCAAATACTGTGTTTGTTGAGGGCTTTGCAGGGCTTGAGTTTGCCTGCAGAAAACTTGGGCACTGGCTGGTTGAGTATTCGCTTTGCAGAGGGTGGCAGAGTCCCGTTGCTTCCTGTTGAGTCCTTAGCAGGGTAGAATTTGCAGTGAAAGCTCTCAGTTCCGTGAGCTGATCAATCAGCTCTTTAGGTTTTGTTGTTGGGGTGGGGATGGTTGGACTCAGGGATCTGGGAGGTCCTTTCCAGCCAGGATTACCCTGTGATGCTGTTATCCTGATGTTGGGTGGGTGGGCTGCAAGCCCAGAGAGCAGGGAAGAGATTAGGTTAAGAGGTGGCTGGACGTGCCCTGCTCTGTGGAGGTGATGTTAGGTCCTGGGCTGGGCTGGATGATCTCAGAGGTCTTTTCCAGCCTCTGTGACTCTGTGGATATCCTCCCAGCATTGCTGCCTTCCAAAGGTGCATCAGTGTTATGCCATCAGGTGTTTTGCTTCTCCAAACTCAAATGCATCTCCCTCAGTGCTGTGTGGAGCCTCTGGATCCCACATTCATTCATTCAGTCAGTCAGGGGATGGGTCAGGTTGATCATTCTTTATGTGGTTTCTCAGCCAGCAGAGGCAGGGAGGGTTCTCTCTCCATTCTACAATCTCTCTGCCAAGACAGGGGTTCTCAAAGACAGTAAAGCTTGCAAAGACAGCACTCCCAGGGCAGCCTGATACTCAGAACTGCCTTCAGAAGAGCTCCTGATGGACATTAGGAAGGAACACAACATTCCCATCTCTATCAAGCCAGGAGTAAACGGGTGGTCCCCCTGAAGGAGAGAGGAAGCGGAGCTCCACAAAACACTCTCCGAGTTGGTTTTTCCCCCCTCGCCCCAGGAAAAAACCGGCCTAAGAGGGTGTCATTATTGAAAACGAGCGTGTTTCTGCCTGAAAATTGTGCCTTCCTTTATCTGTGCCCTTATCTTTGATCTCTCTAACAGTTCCCTGTGTCGCGGGGGAAGTGTTTCATATACAGAAAACGATCTGTTAAGTGAAAGGGAATGTTTGGATGGAGTCACAGAAAAGGTAGGCAGCAGCAGCAGCAGCATTATCACTGCTGCTGTTAGGTAGAGCAGCCACACATCATTCACTGGGTTAAAATAACACAGCTTCAAGAGTTAAAGGAGATGGAAATGTGGTGACACCAGCCTGGGAGGAGCGGCTGATACCCCGGAGGGCTCTGCTTCTCTTCAGTGGGACCTGGACAGCCTGGATTGTTGGGGACTGGATGGGATTCAAGCAGGGCAGGGTAGAGGCTGGCGTCTGGGCAGCAACAACCACAGGGACCCCAGGATAGGTGGAGAGCAGCCTAGGAGGAAGGGACCTGGGGGTTACAAGATGCCCAACGCAGAGAGTAGAGGAGAG
The DNA here is from genome assembly GCA_013397515.1 of Upupa epops. Classification (NCBI taxonomy): domain Eukaryota; kingdom Metazoa; phylum Chordata; class Aves; order Bucerotiformes; family Upupidae; genus Upupa; species Upupa epops. Next base: position 4,446 of record VZRI01003320.1, read on the forward strand.
AAAAGGGGAAAGGGAGAGAAGAGAGTTAGGAGGTCAGGTAGAAAGGTGGTTTGGGTAGAAGTCCCCACTGGAAGCCGATAAATCTAGCTTGTGCCACGGAAAGCCCTGCAACTGGTCACAGGGGTCTGTACTGGCTAAGGCTCAGGGTGAGGTTTGGGGTAAAACACAACCTTATATTCTGCAACAATCCTTCAGGCAGCTGCAAGTAGAGGTCGGAATTTCTAGATGGAATCACAGGGATAGCATCCTCCTCAGAGGGCTCTGCCAGCCTCAGTCGTTCTGTGACTGTGACTGACTTGCTCGGATGCCTTGGGTTTACCTGTTGTAGCTTTCTTCTCCCTGGTGAGAGCACTTTGTCTTCTTCAACCGACCAGCAGTAGCTGAGGTCAGTGTTTTCACTGCAGCAGCCCTTTCCCTGTTAAACAAACAGAGAGCAAACCCTTCCTGCCTCTTCACATCTCTGTGTTTTGAAATTGAAGCTGCTTTGTTTAGACACACTGGAAAATATTACCCCAAACATCCCCTCCCTGAAAGGATTCTGCTCAGTTTCAGGGAGCTAACTGAAACCAGAAGAGGAAGTTTTGCTTCTCCAGACCCTTCCCTCTCCAGAAATGTGTTCCCCAGCTCCCAGCGCCTTCCGTTCGTCTCCTCCGTGGCCACCCAGTGCTCCCAGTGCTCCAAAAGCTGGGAGGAGCTGCAAGGGGGTGAACGTGGAAGTCCTGTAGCTTGTGCAGATGGAAGGAGCAGAGGACCCTGCTCGCTGCCAGGCTGAGTGCTTCGCCTCTGCGTGCCCAGATGAGGAGCCCGATGACCCTTCGGCCCCAGCCCACTCCACGTTTGACCTTGAAAAGTGGAGGCGCTGCTCCGTGGCACCAGGCGGGCTGCCGTGCTCCTAATCCTCTTGCTGATGAAGGACAACACTCTCACGTTGGCAAAGTCAGTGGGAATGGCTTACGACAGCCCCCCTCCCTGCGGCGGCGGCTGCGTTGGATGAACTTTATCTACAGACTGCTGAGCAGCGAGGGGGAGAAGGCGAGGGTCTCTACCTGACACGTTACTGCTCGAGAGGTCGCCGTGGGGAATATTAAAGAGCTCGGGGAATAAAAAGGCTCCATTTCCAAGGGGAAGCCCCCCAAGCACCAGGAAGGCAGCCTGGCAAGGTGTGTGCGCTCCTGGGCTGGGTACCCTCCTCTGCGCGGCGTCGCCATGCCAACGAGCAGAGGGATCGAGCTGCCACCATCGATTTCTCATTCTCCTCTGCACTTCCTCCACCCTCTGAGAAGTCACCTCCCCTGGAATTATAAACGACACGCTGCCTCCCCTGGGTAGCAGCGTTTATTCCCTAGCTGCACGTCTCCCTGTGGTTCAGGGGAGTGCAACACGTGTGAACAGGAGATGGGGAGGTGATGGGAAACAAAGAGCCAGGAGGCATGGAAAGCTGTGCTGCAGTGCTCAGGGCCCCCAGGCTGGACCAAGAGCTTCTGTTTCATCCTGAATTAACTTTGGGCTGGAGGAGACAGACTGTACCAGATCCTACTGGGGAAGCTCTGGGGCAGAGAGCCCTTTGGTGCCTAACGATGGTGCAGCAGCGGTCCGTGGATGAGGAGAGCATCAGTCTGGATTACCATGGGGAAACGGGGTGAGGAACAGAATTCAGGAGCTGAAAAATATCTCACGGCTCTGGCATTTCCTCTGCATTGAATTAGCAGGTCTTGGGAAAGCTTGTGCGTGAAACAAGAGGTGGAGAGGCACCTTGGAGAAAACCCCTGACTAAAGAAGTCGTGGGAAGGCTGCAGTTGGTGTGTTTAACTTGGAACCAGGTGGAGGAGGCCACGTGAGCACCTTACACTCCATCTCTAGGGTCAGGAGCTGCCTTCATCCTATTCCCCACTGCCTCCTCACATTTAATTGTGTGGAGGAGGCAGAAGAGCCCCAGTAGATGAGGCTGAGAGAAGTGACTGCCTCTTCCCATGCTTCAGGCAGTGATTTGGCACAGATTGGAGTCTGGCTTTCACATGATCCCTCAAGTGGTCCTCGGTCTGCCCCTCCCTCATCTTTGCCATCTGGGCATTGGGGAAAGTTCACACCAAAATGAACAGTTTCTGCATCGAATCGATGCTTTTAGGGCAAAGCCAGAAAGTGAAAGTCACAGAATCACAGAGTTACAGGTTGGAAGGGACCTCAAAAGATCATCCAGTCCCCCTGACACAGCAGGAGCCCCTGGATCCAGTGGCACAGGAACAGGCCAGGTGGATCTGGAATGTCTCCAGAGAAGAAGACTCCAACCCCACCCGGGCAGCCCCTCCCAGGGCTCTGGCACCCTCACTGGGAAGAAGTTGCTTCTCCTCTTGATGTGGAACCTCCTCTGTTCCAGCTGACACCCAGTGCCCCTTGTCCTGGCACTGGGTGCCCCTGAGCAGAGCCTGGCTCCTTCCTCCTGACCCCCATCCTTTCCATCTTGATCAACAGCCATGGGGTCCCCCCTCAGGCTCCTTTGTTCCCAGCTCCCTCAGCCTTTCCTCAGCAGGGAGATGCTCCCCTCCCTCCATCATCCCTGTGGCTCTGTGCTGGACTCTCTCCAGCAGCTCTGTGTCCTCCTGGAGCTGAGTGGCCCAGCACTGGTCACACTATTCCAGTTGTGGCCTCACTGCTCCTGCCTGGCCCGAGGTATCCTCCACCATCACCCTCTCCCTAAATGACCCTGCTCTGGGAAAGGAGTCTTCATTGATGGCTTCCACAACCTTTCTGCTTGCTAGCATGAAGGCTCCTCCTGATGTATCCAGGGCTCTCGGGGGCAAGTGGAGGGTCCCAGGGATCAGCATGGGTTTTCCTTCAGCTCTGTGCTTAAGCACATGGCTAATGTAAAGCAGGTGCCACGCTCCTGCTGGGGTTTCAGCATCTGCTTAACGTTAAGTAGAACTTTACGAGGCTGCAGACTCAGGGGGCTCTCTGTTCGTGGATACCCTCTGCCTTGCCAAGAACATTTGCTTGCGTAGCCATTTGCAGAAGCACCCCAGTGCAGATAAGCCCCAGCAACTGCTTTCCTTCCAACCAAATGCTTTCCCATAGTTATCCCTGCAGTGCTGTTCCTGCAGCACTCAGCCTCTGAGGGTACAGAGGTGGCTACCAAGCCAGTAAAGGGTTTGGAACAGGTGTCGTGTGAGGAAGGGCTGAGGGAGCTGGGGCTGTTTAGCCTGGAGATTGGGAGGAGACCTTATTGCTCTCTACAAGTCCCTGAAAGGAGGTTGTGGAGAGGCAGGGGCTGCTCTGTTCTCCCCAGTGGACAGTGGTAGGGTGAAGGAGAATGGCCTGAAGCTGCTCCAGGGGAGGGTCAGGGGGGGTGTCAGGAGGGATTTCTCTCCTGAAAGGGCTGTCAGGCACTGGAACAGCTGCCCAGGGAGGGGGTTGAGTCCCCATCCCTGGAGGTGTTGAAGAGAAGGGGACAGGGTTTAGTGGTGCTGATAGGGCTGGGAAAGGTTGGATTTGACGATCTTGAAGGTCTCTTCCAGCTGAAACTGTTCTGTAATTCTTCCCCTGGGTGCTGTGTGGGCCACCAACCCCAGAGACCCTTGATGGTCTTCCTCCAGCACCAGCATTTTCCTTCCTTAAGTACATTTTCAGTAGGAAGCAGCCTCTACGCCAGCTAAGAGCATCCAGGCTGCAGGGGCAGCTCTCGGGGCAGGCAGTGCATCCCTTCATCCTCTGCATCCAAAGGCTCTTTAAAGGCTGTCACGAGCAGCAGTGCTGTGTTTTCCCTTTGCCCAGAAAGAGCAGTAAGTGAAGGGGAAGATCTGAAGTCCCCTTGTGCAGTAGGACAGGTCCAGTACACATGAAAGGAGCTCTGAGAGAGGAAACCAGCTGCTGCAGGTTGGTGTTGGTGGTGGTTTTGGTGCCTGATCCAAGAGCCACAGAGTTCATAAAAGGAATAAAAAGATCTTCCTTGTCTCTCTCCACCTTTCCCCCTCTTTAAATCAATCCCCTTCCCACACAGACTCTGCCGTTCACCTTTCCCACCAGCAGTAATCACTCTCCTTTGATTTTACCTCTGGGCTACTCCACGCTGTTGCCTGACCTTCAGCAGGCTGGGCAAGGGGAAAAGCCCGGTGCCTCTGAGCCTTAAGGGTCAGGAGGAGAAGCTGCCACCGAGCAACAAGGACGAAAGGGAGACGGAATAATCAGTTTGGATACCCTCTCCCCCATCCTCACCACCACCGGGATGGTAGTGGCCGCTAGCAGGCCAGGTTGGTTCTGTTTGGGATTGCAGTCTGAGCAGGGTGTTAGGAGAAGTAATGCTGAAATCCACTGGGCAATACTTGTGCTGCTGGAGGGGCAGTTCATGGCCTGGGGGGAGAAAGAAGGACACAGAGCTGCTGGAGGGTGTCCAGCACAGAGCAACAAAGAGGATAAAGGAAGCAGAGCAGCTCCCTGATGAGGAGAGGCTGAGGGAGCTGGGGCTCTTGAGCTGGGAGGAGAGGAGGCTGAGGGGGGACCTCATTGCTGTCGCTCAGTCTGTGAGGGGTGGGTGTCAGGAGGATGGAGCCAGGCTCTGCTCAAGGGCATCTGGGGACAGGACAAGGGGCACTGGGTGCCAGCTGGAGCAGAGGAGGTTCCCTCTCAATCTCAGCAGGACCTTCTTCCCAGGGAGGGTCCTGGAGCACTGGAAGGGGCTGTCCAGAGGGGTTGTGGAGTCTCCTTCAGAGGTCGGTTTGCCATGAGCTTTGGCTGATGCCAGCCTTGCTTCTGCTGGGTTACAGCCTGCTCTGCACTCGGGCAGGGTTCTGGATTCTGTACGAGTGATGCACTGTGGCTGGAGGCAAGAAACCACCCCTGACCCTGGCACCACAGTGCTTAGACAGGCAGGTACCTGTCTCAAAGATGAACTTGAGTGGAAGGGGTCATGGTTATGAAGAGCACCTGAGGGGACTGGGGTTGTTTACTCTAGAGAAGAGGAGGCTGAGAGAAGACCTCAGTGCTCTCTGCAGCTCCCTAACAGGAGGTTGGAGTGAGGCTGCTGCTGGGCTCTTCTCCCAAATTCCTAATGATAGGATGAGGGGCAATGGCCTCAAGCTGCATCAGGGGAGGGGTAGACTGGATCTGAGGAAGAAGCTCTTTGCTGAGAGAGTGGCTGGGCGCTGGACCAGGCTGCCCAGGGAGGGGGGGGAGTCCCCATCCCTGGAGGGGTTTAAAAACTGAATAGCTAGAGCTCTAGACCCCATGGTCTGGGGGTTGGGGAGCTGTTGAGATGAGAGCTGGGTTTGATGATCCTTGAGCTCCTCCCCAGCTGTGAGGATTCTGTGTGTGCACATCATACTGGCCCTCAGCGCTGGGCTCACAGAGCTGGCGGTGACTCCTGCGACAGCAGTTCTCTGGAAGGGTTATATTAATAAATGTTAGAAGAAGAGGGAAACTTAGCCAGATCCTTGTCGCTGCCCAGACACCCATGTATGAACAACAGAGCAAGGGGAGGTAAATCATCTCAGATTTGTTGGAAGGTAAATACCGTTCCCTCCATTGCCCCTGACAGCCTGCGACACAGCTGAATTCCCCCCAGGAGCTCCCTGCCATTAATCACCTTCAAACTAGCCCGTTCCACCTCACGCTTTTTTTTTTGCTATGGCATAAGGTTGGAGCTGGAAAACTGCTTCCAGTCCCAAAGACCCCTCGTTTGGGGAAAATCCGACGCTGGAGGGGAGCCAGCGCTCACTTCTCTGCCTTGCTTCCAGCTGCTGAGAAGAATGAAGTGGGTTTCAGTCGCTTCTTGCACTGTGTTTTGCCTTTCCCCTCCACCTCCTCTCTCCTTCCTTTCTCTCTGTTCCCCTCCTCACCCTCCCTCTTGCGTTAATGCATCTGGGAAGGGATGAGGAGGGGATCCACTTATCGCCGGTTGCACGGGGCCCCGCCAGCACCGTTCCGGCGCTGGGATTAGGAGGTGGCAGTGTGCACGCTGCTAATCAGGGAAGGAAGAGAGAGGATTATCATTCCGGATGGATTATCTGTGCCAGTGAGTATTGCTGCCTCCTCCCCGTGTTCCCTACGATGGATTTGTGGGGAGCGTTTCAGTCTCCAGATGCAAGTTGGGAGGGACTGGCTCTGCAAGCCTTGGGCAGTCGGTGGGAGGTTTGACCCTGCCTTCCAGTGTGGCTGGAAACAGCTGCTTCAGGACTACCTCAGGAGGGCAACTGCCTCCTCCAGGAGGGTGCCACCCTCCCAGCACTGTTTTCCCAAGGGGTTTGTTCACCTGATGGGTGGAGGCAGCCAGCATCCGAGCCACTTACTTCTCTCCTCCTTTTTTTTTACCTCAGGCCACCTCACTCCATCGTCTCCAGCTCCCAGCAGCTGTTTAAAACACTGTTCATCTTCTCAAAGTGCTTTTAATTGCTGCACCTTACCCAGCGAGCTCACAAAAGCAGATGGAAGGCTCAAAGGTCTCCTTTGCTGGGAAGGTAGGGGTTTTTTTTCCACTTGGAAGACCTCAATTAATAAAATATTCCTCATTTTTCTAAGGTCAGCTTGAGCAGCCAGGACTGCTGATCAAATGAGAGTCTTTTCCTCGGGATGTCTGCTGGCTGGAATCTCATTAATGAACACTCCTGCTACAGAAGTAGAAACTAAATAGGACAGCGAGCGGCTGTTTCACCCCTTCTCATCTATGGATCTGGTGTGAGAGAGGTGCTGCTGCATTTTACCCTATCTGCCCCACTAATCTCACTCATTCTTCCACTCAGTGCCCTCACATCCCTCCTATCTTTGTGCGTATCTGCTGATTTGGGGAGGGTTCGGGGGAAGAATACTCCTGGCAACTAGAAGAGCAGTGCTTTGTGCTTCTGGCAGTATGGATTTTCCCAGCTCTGGCTGTGTGAATCGCTAGCATCTCGTGTGAACGAGGCCAGCACAGTGACCCCAGATTTCCATTCTGTTTAGCTGGAAGCAGAGTGCAGCCCGTGGTTTCTAAATTCCTAAGTCACCATCACAACATCCATTTTAATAGAGTTCAGGCTATAGACCCTGGAAGGGAACTGAGCTGCAATAAGCAGCTCGTGTGAAATAGTTAGGTGCCTGCTTTGACTCCTCCCTGATGACTTCCCACTGTTATTTATGATGTCTGTGGTAGCATAATTGTACCTGGCACTTGAGAGCAAGTGCAGGACAATAGCCCTGCCTTCAGGAGGTCACTGCGTCCCTGCCCGGCTCCCAGCCGGGATGCAGAGCAGTAACTGCTCTGTGGGGAAGGCACAGAGTTACTCTGCTTTCCTGGAAGGCCGATCCCCCTGTATTTTCTGTAGCAGCTGGGCTGAGCAGAGCAGCAGTGCTTTGACACAAACATTTCTGCCAGGGATTTCACAACTGGCTGCCTTCCCTCACCTCCGAACCAGGACTTCTTGCCAAGGATGTGTTTCCCAGCAATGCACTTCCAGCCCTGTCACCTGCAAACACAATTACTTCTTGCTTTCCATCAGCTCCATTAGTGATGGGGATGGAAGAGGACTGGAACGGGGCGTGCTGCATTCGCTGGGGGGGACGATGCGTCGTTAGCAGGCCAAGGCACAGGGTATTTGCCAAAGCAGCTCTGTCAAACCCAGTGCAGCTGTTGGTGGTGAACACTCTCTGACACCAGTCAGTGAGGCATGAGGAAGGCTTCTGGGAGGTGGGGAAGGGACCTGATGAATACTGCTGTATTAAGCATGCAGAGAACATAGCTGTAGCAGACCCACGGATGGTGCTGGCTCGGAGTGGGAGTCATAGCATCGTGGAATCATTCTGCTTGGAAAAGAGCCTTGGGATCATCAAGCCCAAAGCATTTACAGGTATCTCACTCAGACTCTGAGCTAAAAAAACTTCATGGCCCTTCCCTACCCTTTTTTCTACCAAGTTAGCAGTGGGGTTTTGTCACCTGGCGCTCTGCAGCGGGAGATCCATCGATTTAAACAGAGCAGCAGACTCACACGATGACTGAGACTGGCAAAGCCCTCTGAGCTCACCCAGCCCAGCACCTAACAGCACCCCAGGGCACTCAGGGCCACAGCCAGGCTGTCCTTCAACCCCTCCAGACACGGGGACTCCCCCACTGCCCTGGGCAGTCCAGTCCAGGCTCTGAGCACCCTTTCCCTGAGGAAGGGCTTCCTGACAGCCAACCTCACCCTCCCCTGGCAGCTTCAGGCCCTGCCCTCTCATCCTGGTGCTGGGTGCCTGGGAGAAGAGCCTGACCCCCACCTGACTGCACCCTCCCTTCAGGGAGCTGGAGAGAGGGATGGTCTGAGTTTCGTGGATGAGGTGCCATGTGAGAACTAATCCCAGGATCTGCTGGTTGTAACTGGGTGGTCTCCTTTGTGTCTGCCCTCCTGGGGGGGTACCGTGGCCTCTGGGGCAGCAGCTGGCTGCACAACCAGTGCTCTGTGGAAAGACCAAAAGCAGAGGCACCTCTCACAACCCCCCCCTCTGCTAAAGCAGCTGTAAAAACCCCTCACCTGACATGAATTTAATCCAATCTGGATGGGATTGTGTGATAACAGCAAATCTCATCACCGGGAACTACAGTCCTGTTGATTTTCAAGCACAGAGCACAAAAGCCCTGTGTTCTTCCAAACCAAGCAGCATTTTCCTGGCCTCTGCTGAAAATGCAGTGCCACTGCTTTTTTTTGTTAATGTTATCAGCATCAACCGTGAGCCCAGAGCAGGCTGGAGGCATGGACAGAGCTTTCCTGAGTCATTCCAGGCTGGCAGGCTGTGAGCAAACCCAGGAGTGTGATGCGACCTTAATAGCAGAGAGTCTCCTGTAGGAGCTGGCAGCTCGTGTTTGGCAAAGGAGCATCCTGCTGCAGGGCTGAATCACCTTGCTGGCAGCAGAGGTGAGGGATGGGGCTGAGGAGGAGTAGGCACAGCAATCCCTCCCATAGCTCTCGCTCCTGTGGGCAGCCCCTGAGGATATGGCCAACGGGTCTGTGCTCCAAGGTGGTTCTATGGAGGTGGCTGCACTGCCCACCTTCATGGCAGGAGGGTGAGCTGCATGGGAAGAAAGGAAGGATCACAGAGTGGTTGGAAAGGCCCTCTGAGCTCCTCCAGCCCAGCCCAGCACCTAACAGCACCCCAGTGGCCACCCCAGTGGCACTCAGGGCCACAGCCAGGCTGTTCTTCAACACCTCCAGACACAGGGACTCCCCCCCTGCCCTGGGCAGTCCAGTCCAGGCTCTGAGCACCCTTTCCCTGAGGAAGGGCTTCCTGACATCCAACCTCACCCTTCCCTGGCAGCTTCAGACCCTGCCCTCTCATCCTGGAGCTGGATGCGTGAGAGAAGATCCTGACCCCCAGCTGACTGAAACCTCCCTTCAAGGGAGAAGGTCCCCCCTGAGTCTCCTCTTCTCCAGGCTGAACCCCCCCATCTCCCTCAGCCTCTCCTCATGGGAGATAGGATTTGTCCTCTGCTGCCCTGCTTCGCTTCCCCCCTACATTTTGACTCTTGTTTAAACACCTTGTGTGCCTGAAGGAAGGAGAGACCAGACCATGAGCTACATGGTTTGACCTTCTAGCTGGAGCTGGGCTCAGAATAACCAGCTGTGAGCTCCTATTTCATCTCTCCAAGAGCTTTGGGCAAGGCAGGCTGCTTCCAGCAAGTGATTGACCCAGTGGATTTTGAATGCTGGCTGAATTCATTCTTCTCCTAGCCCTTTTCATTATCCAGTTGCCTCCGTGTGTTCCAAACACCTCGCTATCTGAACACCTCCTGGTAGTGCCTTGAGCCATTCAACTGGTGCCTGCTTTGTGTGATTTCTTTTCTCATCCAATTCCCCAGCAGAAGCCAAGGCAGGAGAGCTGGGGAGGGCAGATGCATTTGTTTTCCATTTATTATCTCAGAGCTCGTGTCTGCACAGGTTTTTCTTTCTGTTAGGAAAAACACACCAAGCCAACCTTTTCTTCCCAGGGAGAGTCTGCTCCCACGTTCGGATTTGCAGCACAGGGTGGCTTTTGTCTACCTGGAGACCTCCTCCCGATGGTTCCACGTGGAGTCATTAGCCACCAGCCCTCAGGGTGGGTGGGCTGCCTGCATCCTCTGTAGCCATGCAGTACCTTCGAGTCAAGGGGTCCGTGTGTAGGGAGTCAGTTCTGAAACCAAGAGGCTAGTCCTGACGCCAAGAGGCTGTGGTTGAAGAGCTCAAGTGTGACTGTAGGGTCTTCCAAGCATCCTCTCTCTGCCAGCAAACTTTTGCTTGAATCAGCCTTCTCCAAGTGTTGCTCTTGGCCAGGCTCTGGCCCATCTTGACAGCAGTTCTGTGGTGAAGCAGGAGGCCTCTTGCAGACAGCTGGTGCTAGAACCTCTCTTATAGAATCGTGGAGTCATTATGGCTGGAAAGGACCTCCAGGGTCATCAGGTCCAGCCCTCATCCCAACAGCTCCCCAACCCCCAGACCATGGCCTCAAGGGCTCTAGCTACTCGGTTTTTAAACCCCTCCAGGGATGGGGACTCCACCCCCTCCCTGGGCAGCCTGGTCCAGTGCCCAGCCACTCTCTCAGCAGAGAGCTTCTTCCTCAGATCCAGTCTAACCCTCCCCTGATGCAGCTTGAGGCCACTTCCCCTCGTCCTACCATTAAAACCTTGGAAGGAGAATCAGACCAGTTTGCCTCTCGGTGATGGAGCAGACGCAGCGAGAGAGCAGGTCTTTGTGTGAGTGTCGTAGGGGAAGTGCAGGGTCCTGAGGCGGTTTGGGTGTATCCCACTAGGAAGGTCTCCAAGCACTTTTCCCATCCTCTGGATCCATGCCACCTTGCAGGCAGTGCTGCTCACTCTTTCATTATCAGCCAGTAGTAGGGATGCGACATCCTGCTCTCATTAGCTTTATTTTTAGCCTCTGTCTCCTCCTGGCACATCTGTTCCTCCCAGACAGACTCCGCACCGTTAGCCAGGAACAAGTGGCCAGAGATAGAGAAGAGAGAGCCTTCTCTGAGCCCATGAAGAGGCCTGTGAGAGACCAGAGGCTGTGAAGTAATTGCTCCCAGGTTTATCGCTGAGCCTCTGGCATTACAGGAGGCAGGACCCCTCTGAAACCTGGTGATTCTTCACGTGCTCTCCTTTTCCTGCTGGATCTGAAGAGGTGTTTGCTGAAAACAACCAGCCGGCGTGGCAGGCTGCACTCAGGGTCTCGCTGCTCCTCAGCCACCCAGGGTTTGGTACAAACAGCGATGCCAGCGTGGCCTCTTCGTGCTGTTAAGTCAAGACAGCAGAGCCCTGCTCACTGGCTCTTCCAGGGGCTGGACCTCCTCTGGGGCTCCCCAGAGTCACCTTGGGCTGAAGTGCCAGAGCGGAGCTGTGAACAGGTCTGCCAGCAAATCCCCAGGTCAGGCAAGTTGGCCAATGGCCACTTGCCCACTGCTGGTGTTTTCTCAGATGAAAGTGCAGGGGGTTATGTGCAGCCTCCACTGTTCTCTGCTCTCGGTGACAGCGGTGAGGTTGGTGCCTCCTGAGCTGGGAAGGAGGTCTGCAGGAGACTCAGAGCTTTGGGACTGAGGGGAGGGAGGGGAAGGGTGAGGCTGGAGACAGACCCTTCTGGTGTGGGATGGAGCTGCTTCGCATCCACGTCTGGATGGGAGACCCTCATGAGGAAAGGCTGAGGGAGCTGGGGCTCTGGAGCTGGGAGAAGAGGAGGCTGAGGGGGGACCTCATTGCTGTCTCTCAAGCTGTGAGGGGTGGGTGTCAGGAGGATGGAGCCAGGCTCTGCTCAAGGGCATCTGGGGACAGGACAAGGGGCACTGGGTGCCAGCTGGAGCAGAGGAGGGTCCCTCTCACTCTCAGCAGGACCTTCTTCCCAGGGAGGGTCCTGGAGCACTGCCCAGAGGGTTGTGGAGTCTCCTTCTCTGGCTGTGTTCCTGAGTGACTTGGTCTGGGTGATCCTGCTGTGGCAGCGGGATTGGACTGGATGATCTTTCCAGGTCCCTTCCCACCCCTAATGACCCTATGATTACAGTTGGACTTGATGGTCTTGAAGGCCTTTTCCAACCTGTGTGACTGGCTCAGTTAGCAGGCAGGTTCCCTTTACAGCCAGATTTACTCCTTCAGCCCTTGCTCTCCTCCTCTGTTATTTTCCTCCATCCACACGTCCTGTGCCAGCACACGCAGCCCTTTTCCCTCACAGTCAGGCTGCCTTCCTCCTCAGCAGTCTCCACTCCCTGCCTCTCAGAGCTTGATGCAGAGGAAGGACATTTGAGGGGTTACAGTGAGAGAACAGCAGTTAATGGGATTTATATTCATCCCATGTCTGGAGGATCACTCTGTAGAAGACTTCTTCACAGGTTCTGCGAGGAGCTGCTTGAGAAGCTGAACCTTCAGCACCTAACCTCACTTTAATCCTCCTCTGGAGTTCTCAGTGGAACTGATTAGGCTGACAAAGAAAGGAGAGCTGCCAAAGCACTGGATATAAGCAGAGACTGGGTAAAATGTGGCTGCAGAGGATGTTTCTCTGTGGAGGTTACCAAGATGCCCTCATCTGATAAGCAGTAGTGCCTTGGTACAGAGAAATCAGCAGAAGCTGCAGCAGTTACCTGCTGAGATGTCCTTCGTTGGAAGGACTGGGCCAGTCCAACCAGTTTCCTCAAGACCAGAGTGAATGAGCTCTCAGTGGTACCGTGGGGTTTAAGATCCAAGGAGCAGTACTTGGTCCCCTGGGATGTGAACGTGCAGAAGAGTCCTTGGGTCACAGGAAGGCACCCAGGAGCAGCCAAATGGATGTGATCACTGATCTTCTCAGGATCTAACAGCACCCCAGTGGCCACCCCAGGGCACTCAGGGCCACAGCCAGGCTGTCCTTCAACACCTCCACACACAGAGACTCCCTCACTGCTCTGGGCAGATCCTGGGGTCTGTGATTCACAGGACATGGTGGGCTGGATTAAGCAGGCTGTTTGGCTCTGAGTGATGGCTGAACAACCCACAGATCCCCAGATCCAGGCGTGAGGTAGCAGAGTGACACTGGTTTTCCCCACTTGCACATCAGCTGTGCTTCTGCAGCCAGGAATCCCACACCTACGACACCCACGTGCCAAATGCCAGGCTGTAAGAGAGAGCCGAGCCCGTGGGTCATGAGAGTCATCACTCTTCAGTCATCAGCAAGGCAAGCTGACTCATGTAGAGTAGGACCAAGGGACTCGTGGACATGACTAAATGAGCAGCTCTTGAAGCAGTGCCTTGGGCCACATCCTCTCTAGGATGAGCCTCTGCAGCCCTACCTGGCTTGACCCACAGGAGAACAGGTACCAAATCACTCTGCATCTGAAGGCCCTCCAGGATCACCCAGCCCAGCCCTNCAACCTCCAGCCCATGGCCTCAAGGGCTCTAGCTTCTCGGGTTTTAAACCCCTCCAGGGATGGGGACTCCACCCCCTCCCTGGGCAGCCTGGTCCAGTGCCCAGCCACTCTCTCAGCAAAGAGCTTCTTCCTCAGATCCAATCTAACCCTCCCCTGATGCAGCTTGAGGCCATTGCCCCTCATCTTAGCATTAGGAATCTGGGAGAAGAGCCCAGCAGCAGCCTCACTCCAACCTCCTGTTAGGGAGATGCAGAGAGCACTGAGGTCTCCTCTCAGCCTCCTCTACTCTAGACTAAACACCCTCAGTTCCCTCAGCTGCTCTCCAGCCCTCTCCCCAGCCTCATTGCCCTTCTCTGGCCCCGCTCCAGAGCCTCAGTGTCCTGATGATCACGGTGACAGTCCCCTGTCCCCAGCTTCATTAGGATCTGTGATACAAAGGCTGCTCACACATCACTTGCTCATCTGTCCTGGTCAACACCAAGTGATCTCCCCTAACGTGAAGCCTGTTCTTTCCCCTGATGCTCGGTGCTCGCTGGCTGGTAATTTCCCTGGCATGGAAAAGCTTTGGAAAATTAATGTAGAGCACTGGTTCACACCTTGTCACAACAATGCAGAGTTTAATAAACTGTTGGCTGCTTCACATGAATGCGGGCAAGCAGCTGGAAGTAGCTCTGTGGAGAAAACCCACAGCAGGAGGGCAGAGTCAGAGCACCTAGAAATCTCCCAGCAGCTGCTTCACTCAGCTGCTTCAGCAGCTGCCTCTAGGATCAGGGACTGTGTTGAACCAAGCAAAGAAGAGCAGTGCCCCAGGCCTAAAACACCTCCAGACATGGGGATTCCCAACTGCCCTGGGCAGTCCAGTCCAGGCTCTGAGCACCCTTTCCCTGAGGAAGGGCTTCCTCACATCCAACCTCCCCTGGCAGCTCCAGACCCTGCCCTCTCATCCTGGCACTGGTTGCCTGGAGGAAGAGCCTGACCCCCAGCTGACTGCACCCTCCCTTCAGGGAGCTGGAGAGATGGAACAGGTCTCCCTTGGGTTTCCTCTCCTCCAGGCTCAACCCCCCAGCTCCCTCAGCCTCTCCCTATCAGCCTGCAGTCCCCTCCCCAGCTCCCCCAGGCCCCTTGGTTTGCTGATACCGGTAACTGATGGAGCCAGAGGAGAACAACCACAGGTTCTCAGCTCAGCTGCTGCCTCTGCAGCACGGTGGGGGCTTTCCCCGAGGGCAAGCCCACTGCAGCAGGGAGCATGGCACAGCATGGCACAGCATGGCACAGCATGGCACTGGGCTGACTCTCAGGGGGAGCGAGGGCAGATCTATGGTGTTCAACCCCCACAGCCGGGGGCTGCAGAGCCTCAATCTTATCCCCGCCATAGGATCCACCCACTGCCTTTAATGATTCATATCACTCCCTCGAATCACCTAACCCAGGCCGAGAACAGGCACTTAAATCACTTTCACTCTGTTATTTAAATCGTGTTTGCTAGACCTCCCTTCCATTAGTGCTCCAGCAGGGGAGGGCACTGGGTCAGGAGCCTGAACTGGGAAGAGTCATGCACACTGCTAAGTGTTCTGGCTGCAGGATGGGAACGAATGCATGGACACTGGGTTTGTGTCCTAGACTTCCACCCTGGACTTGTTCGGACAAAGCACTGGCATCTCTGCAGCACCTTTTCCTTCTCTGGGTTGGGTCATGGGTCTCCTGTGCTGAGCTATCTGCCTGCTTCACTGCACAGAATCCCAGGATAATCCTGGTGGGAAAGGAGCTCCCGGATCCCCCAGTCCAGCCATCCCCAGCCCAACAAACCCCTCAGTCCCTGAGAGACTGACAGACACAGCCTGACCCCCTCCCTGCTGCCACTCCAGCAGGGCTGAAGCACCATGGCTACAGGGTTCTTCAACACCTCCAGGCAGGGGGACTCCACCACCTCCCTGGGAAGGCCCTGCCAGTGCCCAACCACTCTGGCTGCAGAGAATCTCTGCCTCAGAGCCAGTCTGACCCTCCCCTGCCTCAGCTGCAGAGCAGTGCCCCTGCTGCTGGCAGCAGGCACCAAGGAGCAGAGGCCAACAGCCACCCCTCCACAGCCTCCCTGCAGGAAGCTGGAGAGGGCAGGGAGGTCCCTCCTCAGCCTCCTCTTCTCCCAACTCCCCCTGCCCAGCTC
>VZRI01003320.1:19985-31933 GCA_013397515.1 Upupa epops
GACCCTGCTGTGGCAGGGGGGGTTGGACTGGATGATCTTTGCAGGTCCCTTCCCATCCCTGACTGATTCTATGATTCTATGATTCTATGAAATGCAAAGCCAGCCCCCACACCCTGGCTGCCCGTGGTGCAGGGGTCTTCTCCACAGGCAGTCTGGATGCTCCTGCAGCAGAAATCAAACTCGAGAAACCCAGGCTGGTGATTGAACTGCATCTCGTACGTGCTTGGATTTGAGCTTCACAGGCTGGCTGGCGAGAGGGGAACTATCTAACAACTCGGATGCCAGGGGGTGTAAATCTTGTGCAGGAAATCTCTCAGTAGTAGGATTCCTCAGGGATTCAGGGGGAGTTTTCATGCTCCCGGCGGTGCAAGCACTGCAAAACAAGTCAATCTGGGCGCTTCACCGAGTGCAGCGAGTACACCGGGCAGACATAAGCTCCTTAAAAGAGGCCCAGTGATCTCTGAAGGGATCCATTCATCTGAGTTCAGCTTTGCGACAGTTCAAATGGTGGAAAAAATGATCCTTGTTTTGAAGCAGCCTGAGCGTTGGAGCAGCCTGAGCGTGCCCTGCTCTGCGAGTGAGCTGAAGGGCTCCTGCGGAGCAGAGACGAAGAGCCCAGCTGCATTACAGCTGCTCAAGCAGGGTTAGAGCTGGGCTTTCTGACTGATTGCAGTGCCCAGTGTGAGGGTTTAGCGTGAGACTTCACTCCCTGCTCTCTCCCTGGCCATGCGTTGCACTCGCAGGTGCTGCTGAAGCAGCTGGCTGCATTGTTGGCCACCTTGGCACACATGTGGTAGCCACAGTTACCGAGCGCAGGCAGCGCATCCTGAGGGTTCTGCAGCGTTTGTTGCTGCAGAAAGGATGTTCTCACGAGAGGGCAGGGCCTGAAGCTGCCAGGGGAGGGTGAGGTTGGCTGTCAGGAAGCCCTTCCTCAGGGAAAGGGTGCTCAGAGCCTGGACTGGACTGCCCAGGGCAGGGGGGGAGTCCCTGTGTCTGGAGGTGTTGAAGGACAGCCTGGCTGTGGCCCTGAGTGCCCTGGGGTGGCCGCTGGGGTGCTGTTAGGTGCTGGGCTGGGCTGGAGGAGCTCAGAGGGCTCTGCCAGCCTCAATCCCTCTGTGATGCAGTCTGACAGCAGCTGCAAAGCATCCCATCTCCTGCATGTAGTGAGGGGGAGAGAGGCCTGGGGCTTGCAGGAACAGTGTGGCATGGCACAGAGGCACTGGTAGTGTCACACATTGAGCGTGTGCCAGCTGTCCCGTGCCGCAGGGGTGCTGTGCTGGCAGGCTGGGCCCCTCTACAATCATTCATGATGCCAGGAACATGTAGGGAAGCTCAAGAAGAGAATTCTTTAGCTTCTGGAATGGATTATTTAGCTTAGTGGATCATTTCTCTAGTTGCAGGCTTCATCATTTTTTACAGGCATGAGCTTTGCCCTCTTAACAGTCGTGAAAAAAGATACCCTCCCACACTTGCTTGCAACTGGAGTGAGAAACCTGGGACCTCTGATTAGGAGGAGACATCAAGAAGCTCCGGAAGGCAGAATAAATGGTGATGGTAAAGATGGAGCCCAAAAGAAGTTGATGATTAAATCACTCCACAACATCTGGAAGAAATGCAGGTGGAAGAGATCTCTCTGGTAAAGGAGAAGGAAAAAATAACCCCCAGTGTTGTGATTATTTCAAAGCCCTTCTTTCTTGGAGATGCTGGATAGGCTGGAGGAGAAAAGGGAGGCAAACAGCTGCCTTTGAAATGCAAGAGAGCCCTCTGTGTCTGGGGATCATGGGGCAGCAAGCCCAAGAAAGGAGAGAGAATCACAGAATGATCGAGGCTAGGAAAGCCCTCTGAGCTCCTCCAGCCCAGCCCAGCACCTAGCATCACCCCAGCTGCCACCCCAGGGCCACAGCCAGGCTGTCCTTCAACACCTCCAGACACGGGGACTCCCCCACTGCCCTGGGCAGTCCAGTCCAGGCTCTGAGCACCCTTTCCCTGAGGAAGGGCTTCCTGACAGCCAACCTCACCCTCCCCTGGCAGCTTCAGGCCCTGCCCTCTCATTCTGGTGCTGGGTGCCTGGGAGAAGAGCCTGACCCCCACCTGACTGCAACCTCTCCTCATGGAGTTGGAGAGAGGGAGAAGGTCCCCCCTGAGTCTCCTCCAGGCTGAACCCCTCCAGCTCCCTCAGCCTCTCCCCATCAGCCTTTCCCTCCAGTCCCTTCCCCAGCCTCATTGCTCCTCTGCACCCGCTCCAGCCGCTCCATCTCTTTCTTGCAGTGAGGACCCAGAACTGCTCCCAAGACTCAAGGGGAGGCCTCCCCAGTGCCCAGACCAGGGGGAGAATGACATCCCTAGTCCTGCTAGCCACACTGCTGCTGATCCAAGCCAGGATGCCACTGGCCTTTCGTGTCAGTGTGTTGTTATTCCATGCATGTTATTCCACCGGCATCACCAGAGCCTGGCACTGCTCTCTGCAGAGAGCAGAAGCCATCGGCATCCACCCCGTCTTCCCTTTGGGTGTGAAATCCACTGTGTGCCGATGCTTCTCTGCTGAGGCAGAGCTTCCAGGTTTGAGCTCAGCTTCTTGAGCGTGAGAAGCTGGGGGGAGAAGCTTGGCCATCAAAACACAGGCCCCTTGGTAGCACTGAGCGAAGGGGATGGCTCGAGCATCCAACCAGTCCCACTTCGCTGCTCTGACCTCGGCGCCGTCGTGCCTTGTGATGGGCTGGGTTGCTATGGAGACCGCTGGGATGGCATCAATAAATGCACAGCGAGGTGATGTGCAAACTGAATGGAGGGTCCTTGGCAGCAGAGACAACTGGGATTGGTGTGGAAATGGGAAATGGGATTAGGAGAGGGTTGCGTGGGTCACACAGCTGTGAACTTCCTTGGTGGATCTTCTCCCACTCTGCTCTGCCCTCCTGAGACCCCGTCTGGAACAGTGTGACCTGTTCTGGGCCCCTCAGCTCCAGGAGGACACAGAGCTGCTGGAGAGAGTCCAGCACAGAGCCACAGGGATGATGGAGGGAGGGGAGCATCTCCCTGCTGAGGAAAGGCTGAGGGAGCTGGGGCTCTGGAGCTGGGAATAAAGAAGACTGAGGAGAGACCCCATGACTGGTGATCAAGATGGAAAGGGTGGGGGTCAGGAGGAAGGAGCCAGGCTCTGCTCAGGGGCACCCAATGCCAGGACAAGGGGCACCGGGTGTCAGCTGGAACAGAGGAGGTTCTGAGGATGCTGCTCAGCATCAGAAGGGCTGTGAGCACTCAGCCGTGTAGCCTGACTTCTTCCAGGAGCCAGCAGGATAAAAACCCAGCCCATCTGCATTGTGTGCAGGGCAGGCAGGAGGGTCTGAGGGTTCCGAGCAGCATCCGCGGGTCTGAGCGCTGAGAAGGGGGTTGGCAGGAGCAGCCTGTGAAACACTATTTTCTACCTTCATTTCCTTCCTGTACTCATGAAAAGCAAATTCCTCCCCCCCTCCATGATTTTTATCAACCTCCCCTCCCATCTCCCAGAACCAATATACAATTGTGACAAATCAGCCCTGAATGCAAATCCAATAAAGTTAGCATAATTGTCTTGGTGAGGAGGAGCTGGAACAGGCTGCTCGGCGTGAGAATCCAAGTCATACAGAGCTAAAACATCAGGAGAAGAGGGGGATTGTGTAAACCTGGCTGGGTGTGGGTGGGGGGAGCCGGGAGCTGAGCGAAGGGAGAGCCCTGGAGCTGAGCTGGGCAGCTCTAGCTGGAGATTGAAGGGGGACCCCATGGCTGGTGATCAAGATGGAAAGGGTGGGGGTCAGGAGGAAGGAGCCAGGCTCTGCTCAGGGGCACCCAATGCCAGGACAAGGGGCACCCAGCTGGAACAGAGGAGGTGCCACATCAAGAGGAGAAGCAGCTTCTTCCTGGTGAGGGTGCCAGAGCCCTGGCAAGGGCTGCCCAGGGGGCTGTGGAGTCTCCTTCTCTGGAGACGTTTCAAACCCACCTGGGCTGTTCCTGTGCCACTGGATCTGGGGGCTCCTGCTGTGGCAGGGGGACTGGACTGGATGATCTTTTGAGGTCCCTTCCCATCCCTGACTCTCTGACTGTGATTTTTTGGAGCTGTCTGGTAATATAAAAAGCAAAGATGGAATGGAGGGAGGGGCAGATTATTTCCTTGTGTTAATGCCCGGCAGATGAAGGAGTGAAACTGAAGCAGTTCATCAGCTCTGGGAGGTTCCCGTTGGCTGTCAGGAGGGATTTCTCTCCTGCAAGGGCTGTCAGGCACTGGAACAGCTGCCTAGGGAAGGGGTTGAGTCCCCATCCCTGGAGGTGTTGAAGAGAGGGGAGATGCTGCACTGGGGGACAGGGTTTAGTGGTGCTGATAGGGCTGGGAAAAGCTTGGATTTGATGATCTTGAAGGTCTCCTCCAGCAGAAACTGCTCTCTGGTTCTCTGATTCTCTGATCACAAGGCTGAGATCTCGCTCCTTTGTGTGTTGATTTAAAAAGATCACACAAATGAGAGTTGCAAAGACATCAAAATACTCAAAACCACTTTGCTTAGGAAACATTGACACCAACCCAGCTCTTTGTGTTTGCTTTCTGTTCCAAAATAAACAACTCCCTTAACGTGAACAGGAAAGGGGTGATGAGAGCGAGCGCTAACAAACCTTTCAGTGCTAAAATCCTTCACCGCTCCTTTCCTCAGCCCCAGCTCCAGGAGTCCTGAGATCATCTGAGAAGTCTCTCCCAACCCAACCGATTCTGTGATTGCAGAGCTGTAGCTTTTGTTAAAAGCCACACAAACACAAAGGCTGTGTCTTGGCTAATGATGGAGGCACAGAAAGTGAACGGGTCCTGCTGCGCTGCTGGGGGGAGCTGAGCTCTTTACCCTGCGCAGTGGAGGTGGTGACTCTGTGCCTTGGGGGTTACTGAGCCTCTCCTCTCATCTCCCTCCCTGAGCTTTGGTCCCTTTCTTCCCTCTCCACACTAGGATCACACTCACAGAGTCATTAAGGCTGGGAAAGAGCTCCAAGATCAAGTCCAAGCATCATCTAGCGCTTGCTAAGGGAGCTGAGCTCTTTACCCTGCACAGTGGAGGTGGTGACTCTGTGCCTTGGGGGTTACTGAGCCTCTCCTCTCATCTCCCTCCCTGAGCTTTGGTCCCTTTCTTCCCTCTCCACATTAGGATCACACTCACAGAGCTTCACAGAGTCATTAAGGCTGGAAAAGAGCTCCAAGATCGAGTCCAAGCATCATCCAGTGTTTGCTGAGGGAACAGCGTCTCCTCAGAGCAGCCCCTGCTCACCCAGTGCTCTCCCTGTAAATGATGGCTTTTAGGAGGTTTCTCCCTGCATCTTGGGGCTGTGAGGGTGATCTGATTTGGGAAGAAGCCTGACACTTCTCTCTGCCTTTGCTAAGCAGGTGTCAGCCCATCTCACCTGCCCCAGCAGCCCCAGCCTCCTGCCTTGCTCACCCTGCTCACCCAGCCCCACTGCGGAGCAGGGGCTGCATCCAGCCAGGGGAGAAGCATCTTCCCCAGCACTGCGTTGAGAAGAGGCCTGTCTCTGGGAGCTTTGAAAGCAGGGGAGCAGGACTCGGGGTGCTGGAGGTGCCCAGGAGGAGCAGTTTGCTTCCTTGGGAGAAATTGATTTCCAAAGCTCTTGATGTTGCTTTTGAAACGCTGCCTGCTGCTTGCCAGCGCTTACATTACCTTCCTCCCGCACAGCTCCTTTGTTGTTCTAACATCAAAGAAACGCTGCTCTGCTCTGCTAAGGCATCGCTCTCCCCTGCTAGTCGGGGTGTTGCCAGCCTTGCACCCCACTCACAGGGGTTGGAGAACGCTTCAGCTCCTCAGGGGAGGCAGAGAACGCAGCGGCAGTTGCTCAGCCCTGAGATGAAGGAGGGCTTTGCCTCTGCAGAGGGGTAGGTACCAGGATGTCCGAGGGCTCGCGGAACACTGCAGCGGATGCTGTGCTGCCTCATCTGCTGCAGAGCTAGTGTTTGGGATTTACACTTCTGAGGTGCTGTTGGGTCATAGGCTGGGCTGGGTGAGCTCAGAGGTCTGCTCCAGCCTCAATAATTCTGGGATTCCTATACCCGAGTGAGGTCTGTTGGTGCCCTGTTGCCTGTTCTCCAGCCTCTCGTGTTGCTCAGTCCCCAGCTCCCGTAGGATGGCTTCATTGGTCTCCTTTCACCCCACTGCAGCAGCCTCTGTTGGGGTGCAGGACGTGCAGCAGTGCAGCCTCACTTCTTGCAGGAGGGCTGGCTGTGCTCTGCCTCGGCAGAAGCTATCGGGGAGGTTTGGCAAGCAGATCACGTCTGGAGATGACAGCGTCGGCTCCTTTGCCTTTACACGGTTTCTTCTCCCTCCCCCCTCCCCAATCTTCTGCTTCAACCTGTGATCTTGAGGAGGCTTTAGAGCTCATCTGTACTATTATGCAAAGGAAACTTAGGAAAGGTTAAACCAATCCAAATCGCTGAGTCTTTGAAAAGAAAGAAGAGTCCCTCCTAGCAGGAGATTCGCTGAACAAAAGGGCTTCAGCAGTCAGCTTGATTTCAGGAGCTTTTTTCCCCCCCGCCCTAAAGATTCAAAGGGGTGACCCCGCATCCCGATGCCTGCATAAAGCAAGCTGAAACCCCTTTTAAATGAAGAGTGTCTTCCCAGAGAGTCCCTTTCTCTTCCTGCAGTCAGGCACCTATCTTCTCCCTGGATGAGGTGACTGATGCTGTGGGTGAGCAGCTGCAGCCTGGGGGAGGTAGAGGGGAGCCCCCCGATCATCTCTCAGCTCTGAACCCCACACAAGCTGAATCAACTGGAGCCATCAGAGGCCCTGGCTGCTTCTGGGGCATTTTATTTGTGGGGATGCTGTTGAATCATCATGAGTGATGACCCATGGGGCAGAAACCTCCGCAGGGTGTACTGTACCTTGTAGCTATGGGCTGACGCGTTCTCTCTTCACGATGCAAATGGGTCTCATGCTTGGAGATGCTTCTGCGCTAGTGCTCTCTGTTCTGGGTAGAAAATGTGCTCCCTGATGGATTCTTCTCTCTCCCATTTCCATAATTAAGAGAAATCAAACATGTGGCCTGCTTGTAGTATCTGTCTCACAGCCCTTGTGATATTTGTTTGTCTTATATCTTCCAGCGTGGTCTAGACATCGCTCCCAAGCCAGTTTGGAACTGTTACCCCTCGTCCTGTCACTGCACTCACTCATAGATTCCTTCACCATCCTTCCTGCAGGCTCCCTTTATGTGCTGGCAACTGTAAGGACTCCCTGGAGCCTTCTCTTCTCGGGGCTGAGCAAACCCAACTCTCAGTCGGTCCTTCTAGGGGAGGTGCTGCAGCCCCCTGTGGTCTCCATCCATTCCCACACAAGCAGGTCCTTGTCTTTGTTAGGCTGAGGGTCCCAGATACTCTGGGTTGGATCTCATAAGAGCTGAATAGAGGGAGAGAATCACCTCCCTTACTCCATCTAGCTCTGGTCCCAGAAGGGATCCCTGAGGAGTGCGACTCCTCGCGAGTCTCCATCTCCATTGACTGCAACCATCCAGCCAATTCTTTATCTGCTGAGTGGGTCCATCCATCACATCAAATCCATGTCCTTCTGACTTAGAGACAAGGATGTCATGCGGGACAGCCTGAGCTGCTTTGCACAGATCCTGGCAGATGGCATCAGTTGCTCTTCCCTTATCCATCAGCGCTGAAGCCCACCGGGTTTGTCAGGTGGGATTTGCCCAGAGCGAAGCCGTGCTGGCTGTCACAAATCACCTCCTCCTTTTCCAGGTGCCCCAGCACAGTTGGCAGGAGGAGCTGCTCCATGATCTTGTGGAGCACAGAGGGGAGACTGCCTGGTCTGTGTTTCCTGAGGTCTTCCTTTCTTCCCTTGTTGAAATTGGGGGTGATGTTTCCCTTCTTGCAGTCAGCAGGACCTTCAGTGGTTGCCATGACTCCTCACCTGGGATGGGGAATGGCTTGGCCACTTCATCTGCTGGTTCCCTCAAGACCTGCAGATAAATCTCATCAGCTCTCACTGGCTTGTGCACCTCAGATGGCCTCTACCCAGATCTTCTCCTGCAGTGGGTGTAGAGGGTCCCTATCCAGATCTTCTCCTGCAGTGGATGTAGAGGGTCCCTACCCAGATCTTCTCCTGCAGTGGATGTAGATGGTCTCTACCCAGATCTTCTCCTGCAGTAGCTCTTTCTTCATCCCCACAGCCCCTGCCTTCATCTTCTGTGCCTCGGCTGCTGTGACTGCAGCACTTGCTGGTGAAGACTGAGGCAAAAAAGGCATCAAGTACTTCAGCCTTCTCCGTGTCCCAGGTAACTGGATCCTCCGTTTCCTTCCAGAGAGAGTAGTCTTCCTTTTATCACTGATGGACGTATAGGAGTTTTACCCACTCCTCCTGATGTCCCTTGCTTTGGTTATCAGGACATTGGCTTCCTTAACCTGATGATTGAATAAGGTAGAACACAGCATCCCAGTGCTTTTGCCACCTACGGGAGAGCTTGGGCCTCCTTTGCTGTGCCACACACATCCCTGAGGGCTGGAGGAGCAGTGCAGAGCAATAATCCCCTGTAGGAATCAATTGTGGAGTTGTCTGGGACAAGGACAGCATGAGGACCTTGATCCCAGCCACAGGACCCAGCACTGCAGCTGGGGATGAGGACAGCATGAGGATCTTGATCCCCTCCACAGGACCCGATGCTGTAGCGTTCATCAAACAAGGTGAAGGACATCTTCTAATCCTCTTAATTGGTTGCACTGCTGCTACTCTCCGGCGCTGCTGGGGAATGAGAAAATCTATAAACTGCTCTGGTTTGCCCATCTCAGCCTCTGCCTGAGACAGGGGTGTCATTCACAGCACCCAGCACAGTCCCCTGCCCTCTCTCCATCAGCCCTGCACTGGCAACCCGGTCCCTGTAGAGCAGCTGCACTCTGCAGCACCCAGAACTCGCTTGCAGTGAAAGACATGAGAAAGGGACCCGGGGTTTTTTGCTGTTGGAGGAGCCTGATTCTCTTCCCTAAACCTCTGCCAATGACAGACACTCTAATAAAGCATTTTTATTGGATTTTCGAACAATTTAATTAGAGTCTCCGTCTGTAATGGCTGCAGGATTGGTGCAGAGCAGTCTCTGAGGGTTGTAAACCAGAAGTGGTGGCAGTGCTGTACGTGCACGGGATGGAGGGGGAGGATGGAGGCAGCAGAAGGACACGGGGGAAACGGTTTAGTCTCAGCTTTTTGGCTCCTTTGTGCTTTCTCGAGGGGCTTTGCAGGGTGGGCACAGCCCTTAGAGGTAAAGTGGGCACTGGAGCAGGCTGCCCAGGGAGGAGGTGGAGTCCCCATCCCTGGAGGGGTTTAAAAACCGAGTAGCTGGAGCCCTTGAGGCCATGGTCTGGGGGTTGGGGAGCTGTTGGGATGAGGGCTGGGCTGGGTGATCCTGGAGGGCCTTCCCAGCCAGGAGGGTTCTAGTATTCTAATGGATTGGGCTCACTCCTGTCTTGAAGGAGGGAAGTGTGTTTACTCAGGGGTAAACTGAGTCATTCCCCATCAGAGATGCTTGGTGTTGGAGGCCGTGTGAGCACATTCAAAAGCCCAAGAGGTCTCCTACAAGGACAAGCTGGTCCCTCCTTCACCCCATTCCACAGCAAAGCACTGTGGAGCAGGCAGGAACAGGAGGGAAGCTCTTGTTTATGGACTCGTAAAGCAGGACCTACCCTGCTACCTCCAAACCAAGTCTGGGGAGCACAGCCCTGAGTTCCCCAACCCCATCACGGTGCTTTGAGACCCAAGTTCTGGTGGCTGCAGTCACCACCCTAGATGGGAAGGCTGCCCAGGGCTGACACCAACCCCACTCAGCCCACACACGAACCCGCTTTTGCCTGCTCAGCTCAGCCCAGTGGCCACTGTCAGGGCTGGATGGGCCAAGGGGAGGAACAGGGCAGGCAGCCTCTCCACACCCAGCCCGTGTGCTGCCAGTCGTGGGTCTGACAGCTCTTTCAGTCCACTCCAGTTATTTACAGACCCAAAGGGGATGGGGGTAGCTGCTCCACGCCGAGGCAATCCGGTTCCGAGCTCGAGTTCCAGCTAATACCCAGGGGCTGTCTGGTTTCTATCAGAGCAGAGCGCTGGCGTTCAGCTCGTCTTTTATACAGATGAACTACGTGCTGGATGATTCCTTCTGGGCCCACTGAGTCCCACGGGTTCCTGCAACATGTGGCTGGCATCCTGCCTCCCGCGCTGTGCCGAATCTGGGGGCTCCCCGCATCCCCACCCAACCCTGCCGCCCCACACCGTGACGGGCTGGAGCCCCGCGGCGGAGCTGGCCCCGGAGCTGACGGATCCTCACATCCAAAAGGCAGGAGATGAGAAGCAGGACAGGAAAGAAGAGGAGAAAACAAGTGAGTGAAGTCATGGCTTAGGGCAGGGCTGATGGAGAGCAGCCAGGCTGAGCGCTCCCAGCCAGCTTCCTGACACAGGATTTGGAGGGATTCTGCAGTGTTATGGTGGAAATAGATGGCCTGCATCCCGATTCCTCCTCTTCTCGCAGGGATGGGCCCAGGGAATCAGTTGTTCCCTGGAACACAACGTGAACTCCCTGCAGGGAGGCTGTGGAGGGGTGGCTGTTGGCCTCTGCTCCTTGGTGCCTGCTGACAGCAGCAGGGGCACTGCTCTGCAGCTGAGGCAGGGGAGGGTCAGACTGGCTCTGAGGCAGAGATGCTCTGCAGCCAGAGTGGTTGGGCACTGGCAGGGCCTTCCCAGGGAGGTGGTGGAGCCCCCCTGCCTGGAGGTGTTGAAGAACCCTGTAGCCATGGTGCTTCCTGCCCTGCTCGAGTGGCAGCAGGGAGGGGGTCAGGCTGTGTCTGTCAGTCTCTCAGGGACTGAGGGGTTGTGTTGGGGTGGGGATGGTTGGACTGGGGGATCCAGGAGCTCCTTTCCAACCAGGAAGGTCCTGTGAATATTCTGTGAAATACATATTCTGGATGACAGCTGGGTGGCTTGGACCCAGCTGAAAGCCCCTGAGTTATCTCTGGGCCAACATGAGCTGCTGGACTCAACCCACACACCACTTGTCAGCTGGTTTTGGAGGCAGACTCACTCTTCCCTCTTTCCATCCATCATCCTTCAGCTCTCTGACACAGCTTGCACACTGCAGACGTTACCCCTCTCACACCCAGGCAGAGCCCCTTGCCCTTGCAGTCTGCATAAGGTGGGGATGTGAGTAGGGAGCACAGAGAGGTAAAGCCCCTCTCCGTAGTGGATTTCCTCTAAAGAAAGGGAGGAGAAGCAGCAAACACTTTCATTTTTATAGTAGAAAGTGGTGGAAATTACTCCACAGCAGCAAAGCTGTCCCTGTGGGTATCCTCTTTGATGTGCAAAGGAAAGGAGTGTTTTAGCTGAGCTCAATATTTTTAATTCTCTTGCTGATTGCGAAGCCCTCTTTAGCCTGAGCTAGGAGAGGATAGTCGATTACCCTGTAAAAGCAGCTTTGTTATTGTCTCTCTTAACCCCAAGCTGGCCTTCAATTTCCTGCCATCAGCTTTATGATGTCTTCTTTCAGCTGGGAACCAACAAGGAGCTGGAGTCGAAGAAAAAGTGAGACCTGGAATGAGCAAAGCTCCTCCCGGATCAGGCCAGAGGCAGGCACCCGGCTTGGGTAAGCGATGCCCTGTGAAGGCAGCAGCATCAGACTCCTTCAAAAACCTGCTTGAGCTCTCCCCATCTGGCTGCTGCTGCAGGGGCTCTCTGCTAGCACAGAGCTGATTCAGACGATCCCATCAGAAAGTTTCCCACCATTGTCTTTGGGATTTCTGCAGGAGATTCGTTCCTGCAACATCTCTATCACAGAACTGCTGAGAGGTTGAGGCTGGCAGAGCCCTCTGAGCTCCTCCAGCCCAGCCCAGCACCTAACATCACCCCAGTGGCCACCCCAGGGCACTCAGGGCCACAGCCAGGCTGTCCCTCAACACCTCCAGACA
>VZRI01003320.1:65943-82276 GCA_013397515.1 Upupa epops
CAACAGCAGCATCAGCAGCACCAGCACCAGCAGCACCAGCAGCATCAGCAGCACCAGCAGCAGCACCAGCAGCAGCACCAGCAGCACCAGCAGCAGCAGCATCGACAGCCCTGCGCTGAGTGTCATTAATGCGACGCACACCTCGAAGGAAGGAGGAGAGTAAAGAAAGCAGGTGACCCTTGGCTATTTATCATTCAGAGTGGAAGCAGCACAGATGGCCAACTCTGAGGAAGAGGTTTTCAAACACAGACTCACTGACCGGGTGTCACAGGGATGTCTAAGGAGATCCCCTCCGCCCAGGTCTGTGTCCTCCAGCTCCTGTGGTCACAGACTCCTCCAATCAAAGGCACAGAATTACTGGATCCTGGAATCCATCAGCTTGGAAAAGACCCTTGGGATCATCCTGTCCAACCGACAACCCTGCTCTGCCAAGGTCTCCACTAGATCCAGCACCTAGCACCCCCGAAGCCACGGATGTCGGGACAGAGAGAAACCTTGCGGAGAGCTGCCAGGCAGCTGGTGCCAGTGGGTTTAAGGCTAAACCCCAACAGGATTAACCCTGCTGGAGCAGCCCACGTGGCTCACCTTGCCAGCAAGCCGGTGAAGCTTCTGGAAAGGCTGCAGGACTTGTGCTGGTCAGGCACATGCCTTTTTCTCCCTGAGCTGATGCCAAGCAGAGCTGCACACGGGCTCAGCAGGCAGGGCCTGCCAACACATCCTTATGTTCCATTGTTTGAGCTCTTAAGCCCCTATTTGAATTGGAGCTGTAAAACATTGAATTGATTAAAAAAAAACCCAAAAAAGCCTTCTCCTTAATCCAGAGAGGGGGACTGGGTGAACGCTGCAGCCAGCCAGCGCTTGGCTGCATGGAGGCAGCTTTCCCTAGGGCAACGGGAAGGGGACTCAACCCCTGCACACAGCAGGAGAGCCAAAGCTGCTTCCTGCCTGGTCCCTGCAGTCTCCTGCCCAGTGCCAGGCAAGAAAGACTCTGTCTGTGACACCTCCTCTGGCTCTGGAGGAGCCCGCAGTGCAGCCCCTCCACGATGCTGCAGCCTCTGCAAGCTGTGGGGCTGGAGATGGAGCGGTCCCGGTGCAAAGCCCTCCCTGAACACAGCCACACGATGCTCCCGCTGTTGTCACACGTACCCATGGCTCAGGAGAGCACGGGGAAGAGACTTAGTGCCAGGCCCTCCCGGTCCAGGAGAAGGCAACCAGGCCAAATGGCCCTGAGCCCAGGGCATCAGTGCCAGGGTCTGGTGGACCACAGCACTAGAGGATGGAGGATCCCAGTAAGCACACAGACCTGTGTGCTTGCTTGCACAGTGCTGCCTGGCTGTGCGAGGGTTAAGGGCCTCCTATGCAGCAGCAGAGCTGGCTTGAGTCACTCTGAGCAATCAGGTGCCCAGGCTGCAGGGCTCCTTCGTTAACAGGGCTGGGAGGGATTTGCACAGGCAGCTCAGCTCCATCAGGGCTGGACTCTGCCTGCCCCAGGGCACTGTCAAGGCTGAGCTGTCAGAGCACAGCTCCCAGCACTAACTGTGAGGCAGCAGAACCGCCCAGCTCCTCATCCTCCTCACCCCCTGCTGTAGGTAACGAAGCCAAGGGGCTGATGTGTGTGAGCAGAGCAGCGGGCTCATGGGTGCAGGGGGATGAGGAGCCCCTCTCAGGGTGCCTGCACACAGCTGGCAGAGCAGGATCCCAGGCTGGGCATTTCTGAAGGGCAGATTAACCCTCTATTTCTGCTTCCTCAGCCCTTCCCCTCCCTCCAGCAGTGATGATGCCCATCGTTCCGAGCACTGGGATGCTCTCTAATGAATCACTGCTCTCTCTAAACTGTCCTATTGCCTAGGAGCAGCTGGGCTCTGGAGAGCTGATACCAATCTTTCCCTTCCTCCTGCCTCGCTTTCTTCTTCCTGCAGCTCACTGAAGTCACTGGTGGCCTTGGGAAAACAAGCAAGAGCACGGGCACCCTGCAATGAACGGGGTGCAAACCAAGGAGGGGCTGAGCATCTCACTTTCACAGCATCACAGAGTGACTGAGGCTGGCAGAGCCCTCTGAGCTCCTCCAGCCCAGCACCTAACAGCACCCCAGCGGCCACCTCAGGGCACCAAGGGCCACAGCCAGGCTGTCCTTCAACACCTCCAGACACAGGGACTCCCCCACTGCCCTGGGCAGTCCAGTCCAGGCTCTGAGCACCCTTTCCCTGAGGAAGGGCTTCCTGACAGCCAACCTCACCCTCCCCTGGCAGCTTCAGGCCCTGCCCTCTCATCCTGGTGCTGGGTGCCTGGGAGAAGAGCCTGACCCCCACCTGACTGAAACCTCTCTTCAGGGAGTTGGAGAGAGGGAGAAGGTCCCCCCCTGAGTCTCCTCTCCTCCAGGCTGAACCCCCCAGCTCCCTCAGCCTCTCCCCATCAGCCTCTCCCTCCAGTCCCTTCCCCAGCCTCGTTGCTCCTCTGCACCCACTCCAGCCCCTCCATCTCTTCCTTGCAGTGAGGAGCCCAGAGCTGCCCCCAGGACTGGAGGGGAGGCCTCCCCAGTGCAGGGGGAGAATGCCCTCCCTAGCCCTGCTGGCCACACCGTGCTCGGAGCAGCAGGCTGAGCGCAGCTGCGGTGCCTCCATCCCAGCCAAAAGCATTTAGCCCTGAAATGACCCCGCAGTCCCAGGAGTCCCCCTTTCTCCCCTCTCTTTCCATGGGTGCTGCTTCGCACAGCCTCCTGCAGGCTGCAGAGATGCCATTTACCACGAGAGGACACCATCCTACCTCCAACTTCCCAACGCCTGGGTAAAAACATCCATGCGACTCTTCCAGGGAGCAGAGCGACTGGAAGACACGCGTGGAGAGGAGCAGCGCCAGAAGGAATCGCTCTGTTTATCCTCCTGCTCTATCCAGCAAGAGCACTGCCCTGACAGTTATCTATGCAGCAAGGACCTCCCTCTGGAAAGGCAGCATCGCCAGGCTGCGGCGGGGATGAGGCCGGAGGGACTTCACGCGGCCAGCGGACGCCTGCGTGCCTGCGTGTTGGCAGGGGATCGACCCCACGGAGCTGCTAGGTAGCTATGGAAACACCCCCCAAATTCTTCTGCCACCTTTCTGCCTTCCTGCAAATCCCAGCGAGGGGAAGACGGGTTCTTATAAATTATAGAAGGGAACGAGCGACGGGAAGAAGCAGCCGATTAGACCTTCGAGTGGGGAGAGCTGAGGGAAGAGAGATGCCCGGTGGCTGCAGGACTCATTTCTGCTGAGGTAGCCAGGAGAAAGGACTGCATTCTGCTCCTACAGAGCGACGCGGGCTGAGGGGAGCGATGCGGGGAGGTGAGGACGTGTCTGGATGCAGAGAGCTGCCCGCACACCGAGGAAGGGAGTGTGTGTGAGCAGACACGCATCGGTCGGATGCTTGGAAGCAGAGGAGTTCGCCTGCTGCCCTGCTCTTCCCTGCACGATGCAGCTGCAGGCAGCAGCAGGTCCAGCTCGGCGATTCTGCTTTGGAGAAGAGGTTCAGCTGGAGGAGACCTTCAGGATCATCCAGTCCAGGCTTTGCCCAGCCTCTCCCCCTCTGCTAGACCCTGTCCCCCAGTGCAGCATCTCCCCCTCTCTTCAACATCTCCAGGGATGGGGACTCAACCTCTCCCTGGGCAGCTGTTCCAGTGCCTGACAGCCCTTCCAGCAAAGAAACCCCTCCTGACAGCCAACCTGACCCTCTCCTGTGCAGCTTCAGGCCATCTCCCCTCATCACTGGGGAGAACAGAGCGACCCCTGCCTCTCCACAACCTCCTTTCAAGCAGCTGTGTTCCTGTGCCACTGGGTCTGGGGGATCCTGCTGTGGCAGGGGGACTGGACTGGGTGATCTTTGCAGGTCCCTTCCCATCCCTAAGGGCTCTCAGACTCTGGATGCAGAGCCGGGGAGCAGGTCCCTCGTCACCCCGGTGTTCTGTTGTTTTAACAATCCGAAGGCTGGAAAAACAACCCCCTTTACAGTCAATTGTTAAACTTTACTGTCTAATGCTTTAATAAACAGGCGAGTTCTTCCTCCAGCCATTAAATCAGCAGTAAAGCAGGATGGAGACCGGTTTAGGAGATCCTATCTGCATCACTAACGTACAAATGTGAGGTCTTGGCAGCTGCCAGCAGCTACTCCCAGTTGCGTGGCTTCCTGCCCACTCCAAGAGCTGGATCTGCTGGTGGTTTGGAGGAGGCACAGCTCATCCCACCTCACGAGAGACAGGCAGAGAGAGGCCTCTCAAGGGCTCTCCTCACCCAGTCTTTAGCTCAACTCAACACCAGTGGAAAGAATCATGGGATCCTAGAATCCTTAGGGGTGGGAAGGGACCTCGAGAGGTCATCCAGTCCAATCCCCCTGGCACAGCAGGATCACATACACGTAGGATCCTTTCTACACCCCTTCCCAACAGCTTCTCTGCCTCTGAATCCTAATGATCACCCAACCACCCAGCCCCATCGTCACTCTGGATCGCTGGCCATGGCTGCATCGGGCTGGATAACTAGCAGGGAGGGTTTCTCTCCTTGAGGAGGGCAATGGAGACTCAGTTTACCTGCTGACCTCCACTTGTTTTCCCTCTCCATCTCAGCAGGACCTTCTTCCCAGGGAGGGTCCCGGAGCACTGGAAGGGACTGCCCGGGGGGGCTGTGGAGTCTCCTTCTCTGCAGACGTTCCAGCCCCGCCTGGCTGTGTTCCTGTGCCACTGGGTCTGGGGGATCCTGCTGTGGCAGGGGGATGGGACTGGGTGATCTTTCCAGGTCCCTTCCCATCCCTAAGGATTCTATGATGAGGCTGCAGGGCTGTGCTCTGCTCAGGGCAGGGTCTAAGGGGTTAACCTGCCTCCATCCTCTAGAGTCTTTGGCTACTGATTAAAGGGGGTGCCTGGGGCTAAACGGGCTGGTAGTCTGGCTAAGGAACTGACCCACAGGACTTCCCTGGAGGAGATGACTCTGCTTCTCAATCACTGACTTCTGACTTCTTGCAGCCACCCAGAACTGGCTGCTCACGCTGAACCTCTCAGTCTCACTCCTTCAGCTTTTAGGGGGCTTCCTTAACTTAGCCAGCTCTCCTGTGACCCCCAACAGCTGCTGAAGGGATCGATGCCCTTGTGGAATCGCCCTGTGCCAGCGGGATGCCTGAGGTGGAGCAGTGCCCAGCTGTGCCCCAGGCTGTTGGCCTCACAGGGGCATGAAGAGAAGTTCCCCTTCTGGCACTGAGGGGCCCAGCACTGGACACAGCCCTCCAGATGCAGTCTCCCCAGTGCAGAGTAGGGGGGGAGAAGACCCTCTCTGGATCTGCTAACCACCCCCCTTCTGATCCCCCCCCGGATGCTGTTGGCCCTCCTGGCCACCAGAGCCCATTGCTGGCTCAGAGTCACCCTGCTGGCCACCAGGACCCCCAGGTCCCTCTCTCCTCCCCTGCTCTCCACCAGGTCAGTGCCCACCCTCTCCTGGTCCCTGGGGCTGTTCTTGCCCAGCTGCCAGCCTCTCCCCTGCCCCTTGCTGCCCCTCAGCGCATCCTGGCACTGCTCTGCAGGAGGCACCCAGCACCGGGGCTGCACTCCGGTGGGAGAGCCAGTGACTCCCAACGTGAGCAGAGACAAAACGGAGGCTCAGAAGAGCCCAGTGAATCAGTGACAGCATCTGCAGGAGAGACGAATGGAGCTGAAGTCTGTCCTTGTTTATCGTGCTGTGTGCACTGGCGCTGAGGTGATTTATGCCCCCACCCCAGTGCCGCTCTCTCCCTCTCTCTGTCTCTTTCTCTCTCCCCTCCCTTTCTCTCTCTCTCTCTCTTTTTTTAATATTTAAAGCAGAAAAAAACCAGTATATTTGGGAGTTAATTGGATTCCCAGGCTCGGCAGCCAGACACCGGGACTGATCTCCACAGGGATGGATTTGTCGGGAAGCTGGGGGTGAATTCGACAGCCACAGAGGGAAGGGGAGAAGCAGCCCCCCTGCAAGCAGGGCGAAAGGCAGTGAGGCTGGCACTGCCAGCCACCCCCGGCTAGGTCCTCCTCTTTTCCCTGGCTCCATCCCACAATCCCAACTTTAAAAGTGCTTGGAATTTGATGGAGGATGGCCAGGAGATCCGAGCTGACTGGGGCAACCCTGCTGTCCCAGCTACAGCTCCGGGTGTTGGCTTCTGTTTGAGTCCAGCTCTCTGAAGCTGCACAGGGGGAAATGCCTGGGGGTCCCCCAAGGGTGGGTGCTGGGAGCAGTCCTCTTCAATCCCTGGCTGGGATGGGGGATCAGGGGGCACTGGCAGCAGGTTTGCTGATGGCACCGAGCTGGGTGCTGTCGCCGTCCCCCCAGCAGACTGGGCTGCCAGTCAGCGAGAGCTGGGCAGGCTGGAGAGCTGGGCAGAGAGAGAGGGAGTGAGGGACAGCAAGGGGAGGGGAGAGGCTGGCAGCTGAGGGGTAAGCAGGGGGTGCAACAGAAGGCCAACCTGCCCTGCATTCAGTCTGCTCACCATCACCTCTAGCTGGAGAGGCTGCCTGTAATGTCAGCACCCCCTCAGCAAGGGTGTTGGCATTCAGCTGCTGGAGCTCCAGCTATTCTTGTTACCCACGTACGTACCCGCTTCCTCTCTCAAATGTCACAAACTCTTGGCCACGACAGCTTCCCGTGGAAGGCAGCTCCGTGCTTTCACTCTGCACTGTGGTTCCTCCTGCGGGGCTGTGCCAGCAGCACCCTGGTGCTGGGGCAGTGGTTACAGGGTGGCTCCTGGACCACGAAACAGCAGCAGGGCAGAGCCAGTGCAGGCTGGGGCTGTGCTCCTCTCTTCCTCCTGGCCTCTCATGCCTCCAAGGGCTGCGATTCCTCCTCTCGCTGGCGGGTTGGCAGAGGGACGGGGAGAGGGCACCTTCCTTTGCACAGGGGGAAAGGAGGGTCTGTCTCACAGATGCTGTGGATTCCTCCTGGCTCTTCGCAAGCTCTGCCAGGGGATCTCTGTTTGGGATCGATGTTCAGCAAAGAGAGACTTGAGCTTGGAGACCTGAGCTTTGCAGAGACCTTTATTCCCTGGGATGTGGAGCTCTCCAAGAGAACCAAGGTCCTTCAGTAGCTGGGAGTGTGCAGAGATGGAGGGATGAGTGCACTCAGATGCTCTGCATGGGACACCAGTGCTTGCCCTGCTGCCCTGACACCCACCCCTCACAGACTGAGAGCCAGGAATGAGGTCCCCCCTCAGCCTCCTCTTCTCCCAGCTCCAGAGCCCCAGCTCCCTCAGCCTCTCCTCACCAGGGAGCTGCTCTATGGATCAGAGGGATCCCACCCAGCTCCTGCACTTCCCTTCTCCATGGCTTCTTTCTCCCTAAAGCCTGCGACAAGACCACCCCACAGGACCTCAGTGCAACGGGAGGCGCCTGGAACCGCAGAGCAACTTCCCAGGCAGAGGCAGCGCTCCGTGCAGGCGCGGGGCATCACTCACTGCCGAGCATCGCAGCCACTACCGACTGTGACGAGGAAGCAGCTCGCAAATGGTCACGGGACGGAAAACATCTGCTCCAGACGAGCAGGGACACAGATCATCTGCAAACTGCACAGCTCGGGCCAGCTCTGCCCTTGCTTTGAGAGCAACTCGAGGTGCCGACACACACCAGGCAGCTGCGTGCCGCACGCACCCCGGCGCTGCCGGAGCTGGCGACCGTGGAGGGGAAGATGGGATGGGGGAACAGCATCACCTCCCCTCCCCGGCCACGCAGAAGGTGGAGGTTGTGCCTCAGCACAGCGTCAGGTCATGGTTTGTTTGGGCTCTGCACCCCAGCAGCTGGAGGGAAGGCACAGAGCCACTTCCCCTGCGGAGCTGGGGCTCTCCTGCCCCGGAGGTGCCTGATTTGGCCTCTGACCGGGCTGGCAACATGCAGAGGGACTGCTGGCCTCTAGCTCACAAACAAAAGATTTCCTGGTCTCAGTCAGACCTTTACATCTGCTTTGTGTTACAGGGCTTAGATCAGGAAACAGAAGGATTCTGTTTCCAGCAGACAGGATCTCTGGTTGATCTCCGGCCAACCCTGGCACTCGGCTGCACTTCCCAACACTGCGTGTGAAGGCTGCTAAGGGGGATCCTAGAATCCTTAGGGATGGGGAGGGACCTGGAGAGATCCCCCAGTCCAACCCCCCTGCCACAGCAGGATCACCCAGACCCAGTGGCACAGGAACACAGCCAGGCGGGGCTGGAACGTCTGCAGAGGAGACGACTCCACAGCCCCCCTGGGCAGCCCCTTCCAGTGCTCCGGGACCCTCCCTGGGAAGAAGGTCCTGCTGAGATCGAGAGGGAACCTCCTCTGTTCCAGCTGGCACCCAGTGCCCGTTGTCCTGTCCCCAGATGCCCCTGAGCAGAGCCTGGTTCTAATCCAGGTAACACTAGGATTCTCGTGGCAGTGGGCTCCTATCTGTGGTGCCCTGTGGCTCTGGCAGCACAGCCGACACCTCTGTTAGTCCAAATGTGGGGCAACCCTCCAGCAGCTCTGTGCTCTTGTGGAACTGAGGAGCCCAGAACCAGGGGAAGGCAGAGGGAAGCCTGGTGATAGGATACCAACCCCGATCCCAGCGCACGGGCTTGCCCTGCACGCAGCTGGGTCAGTCAAGGTGACAGTGGGAACAGAGGGGCTACAGGAGGACAGCCAGAGAGCCCAAGCACGCTCCCCAGCTCTCAGCACATGTGCACACTGCTGGATTGAGAGCATGCCTGGTGAAGCCTGGAAAATTCTGGATGCTTTCCCAGTTGGCTGAAGGGGAGCATCGCTCCTCAGCCGAGCACCGGCGGCTCGGCAGAGCCATCCACCCAACAGAGGGCACTGACACATTAGCCAGGCATCCCCAGCTGGATCCTCTCCACCAGCAGCCTTCTCCTCCAGGCCACTCCAGCAACAACCAACCCTCCCTGCTCCTGAGTTCTCCATCAGAGCCCTGGCAGGGGCTGCCACATCCCCACCCAACACCGATCACTGGGGCTGGAGCCAGGGCAGGAAGGGAAGGTCCCAGCGCTGTGCCAGAGCGACTTCCCCCGGCCGCTGCCCTCGGCGCGAAGGGGTGGTCGAGAGAAACCCGGGCGAGGGGGAAGAAACAGAGAGGCCTTCTCTTCTTCAGGCTGTTAACTGTAATTACCCCGCTCCCTGAGATGTAATTATCTCGCCATCTCCAAGCAAACACCCCGGAGGAAATTGCACGCTTGAAGACAGCCTGGCATTAAACAGAAATGATGGCAGCCCTGCCCGCTACTGCGGGGCAGCTGACAGCCTCTTCACTCGCAAAGCCCCAGCCTGGGGAGGATGGGGGAGCTGGAATCACCCAGCTGTGACTTTCCCTGCCCAACTGCCTGCCTCCACAGAGCATCGCGCCCCTACCACGCAGGGTTCAACCCCGCACGCACGCAGGCCGCCCAGCTCTCCTCCCCGAGCGGGAGGCGTCGGGCTTTGTCGCAGCCGGCGCTGGGCTCCGGGGGGTGGAGAGGCTGTTTTGTTTTGGGTTTTTTCCCAGGGGAGTGAGATCGTGAGGGGCACCGAGCAGAGAGGCTGAACAAAGCCCCGCGAGCTGTTTGGGAACAAGTCAGCTGCTAACGGATGGCGATGCTCCTGCCTCTCGCCTGTGGAGCTCCCCAGCTTCGTCTTCACTGCCCTCTTTGTTGCTGCTCCAGTGATTCTCACCATGAGGATTGTGATTTCGGGTTGGGAATGATCCTGTTGAAGAGCTGGAGGCAGCGGGGAGCTGGATGCCCACCCTGCAGAGCTCACGGCTCTTCCTTTGCACCCACAGGGTGCAGCTCAGCCTCCAGCTCACAGCCAGGTCACCACTCTGTGGTGAAGAGTGGGTGAAGGGAGTCAGGGAGGACTGGGAGACAGGGCTAAGCTCCTCATGCAGCTCTGCACCACGCGGTGAGGCTACCAAGAAGGATCAGAGGCTCGCTGTTGGCTTGCTTCTGCTGTCGGGGTGTCTATGCCATCCCCTGCTGGAAGACAGCACCAACCCAGCAGCAGGCACACACCTGAGCCAGCAGAGCTGACCCAGCTCAGCAGGAGACCCCCCAGTGTCACCCAAAAGGGCCTTCCCTTGTGACACCGCTTGGCACTCCCTTCACATGGGCAAACCTTGAGCTCACAAAAGGATGCAGGTGGCCTCAGCAGAGTCCCAGCCATGACCTGTGGCATCGCCTGAGGAGGAACATCCCAGCGAGGAAGCAGTAGCTTAGCAGTTGTAAAAGCTGTGAGCAACACTCACAGAGCCTCAGCCAGCCCAGCCCAGCACCTAACAGCCCCCCAGCAGCCACCCCAGGGCACTCAGGGCCACAGCCAGGCTGTCCTTCAACCCCTCCAGACACGGGGACTCCCCCCCTGCCCTGGGCAGTCCAGTCCAGGCTCTGAGCACCCTTTCCCTGAGGAAGGGCTTCCTGACAGCCAACCTCACCCTCCCCTGGCAGCTTCAGGCCCTGCCCTCTCATCCTGGCACTGGGTGCCTGGTAGAAGAGCCTGACCCCCACCTGAGTTAAACCCCTAACACTTCTCCCAGGACGAACAGACCCCTCGGTCTCTCCTCTCCCCACGCAGATCTCGTCACTCACAGGGTGCAAAGAACGAGCCTGGAGAGCCCATTAAAAGCCACTCAGCTGGAAAATAGTCTCTGGTCTCATCCTGGAGCTGGGGTCTTAGCTGGGAAGAGAAATCTGACAGCCAGAGCGTGTCTGCGGGGAGGAGGAGGCAAAGCTGTTAACGACTCCTCCAATCTAACGCACAGCCCTCTCGCGGGGTAATTAATAATTAATATTTGTAGTCTGCTTAAATCTGTTGACTCTGTAAACCACAGCCTCCCACTTGCAGGGCTCTCAGCCTGCTGAGACAGACTAGAACATCCCTCTCACTGAAACTCAGCAGAGGCAGGAGCAGCAGCAGCTTCCAGACGCCCAGCCCCAGTTTGAGTCCTGCTTCTCCTGCTTTGTCTTTCTGGCTCAAGAGAGTCGGGGATGGGAAGGGACCTGGAAGGATCATCCAGTCCATCCCCCTAGATCCAGTGGCACAGGAACAGCCCAGGTGGGCTTGAAACATCTCCAGAGAAGGAGACTCCACAACCCCCCTGGGCAGCCCCTGCCAGGGCTCTGGCACCCTCACTGGGAAGAAGCTGCTTCTCCTCTTGATGTGGAACCTCCTCTGTTCCACCCGGTGCCCCTTGTCCTGGCATTGGGTGCCCCTGAGCAGAGCCTGGCTCCTTCCTCCTGACCCCCACCCTTTNCAGAGCAGAGGTAGTGGGGAAATCCTCTCTGGATCTCCTATCTAACCTCCTTCTAATCCACCCCAGGATGCCACTGGCCTTCTTGGCCACCAGGACCCCCAGCTCCCTTTCTGCACTGCTCTCCAGCATCTCAGTGCCTGGGGTTGTTGTTGCCCAGATGCAGACTGTACTCTGCCCTGGTTCAGTGTCCTGTTCCATCCAGAGGTGGATGGACAGTCCAGCGTGATGATTGCCTGATCCCCTCGTTCAACAGTCCTGCTAGTGAATGCAGCCGTCTCCTCGTGGTGGGAGAAGGCTGGACCCCTTGTGTAAGACACCAAGTGCCTCCTGGGCAGCAGTGGCAGGTGAGAGGCCAGGAAGGAGAATGAAGGGAGGAGAAAAGGAATGAAAGAAGAGGGTTCCAGAGGATGAGCCAAGGAGAAGAAGAGGGCGCCTGGGAGACTCTTGTTTCAAGAGCTGAAGGATTCCTGCCAAAGCAAACAGTTGGCCATGCAGGGCTCTCCACGTCTCTGGTTAATTCTGACCATCTGGCAGTCCCTGAAATTGCCTCCCTTTGTGTTTCCTACAACGAAGAGGCTTTACAGTCCGGCTTTGTCTCCTTCCCTTCTCCTCTCTCTCAGCCCCGCACGCCTCAGCCTCTGCCCTGCCTTCGGGCTCGAGCGTCCTGTTGAGCGAAGACCGTGGGGAACGGATCCCGAGAGGACGGGGAGCGCTGGCTGTGGTCTGCAGGCTCTGTCTGTCCCGTCACCCTTCCTCTCTTGGATTTCGCTTCCCTTGGCTCCCAACCTGGGAAAGGAACAGACTGAGAGGAAAGATGGGAAGAGAAAGCAGAGCAGAAGTTAAATGGGAGAAGAGAAAAAACCCCTTTGAAGAAGGTGCAATCGCCAAGTGATGACAGGAATGAGCAGGGAGGAGGGCTCTGCTCGAGTCCTCCCCTCTTCCCGAGCGGCCGTGTGATGAGGAAGAAGCCAAACGAGCCCTTCTGTAGGGAACTCTGGCATCAGTCACCCTCCCGCAGCAAGGGCGAGAGACTGAAATCATCAACAGTTTCTGATGCAACCATTCGAGCCCCTCTCTGCTCTGACAGCTCCAGTCAAAATACAGCCCCGTGCTGCTCTTCAATTAGAACAGACTCCCTTCAGCACAGAGCCTGCTGGCCCAGGCCCCAGCAGACAGCGACGCTGTCACGGCGATGCTCCCCGAAACGGAATGAGGTACCGCAAGGGTGAGGGCAGGGTCTGCAGCTGGGCAAGAACAGCCCCAGGGAGCAGGAGAGGGTGGGCACTGACCTGGTGGAGAGCAGGGGAGGAGAGAGGGACCTGGGGGTCCCAGTGGCCAGCAGGGTGACTCTGAGCCAGCAATGGGCTCTGGTGGCCAAGAGGGCCAACAGCATCCTGGGGGGATCAGAAGGGGGGTGGTTAGCAGATCCAGAGAGGGTCTTCTCTCTCTCTACCCTGCACTGGTGAGACCGCATCTGGAGGGCTGTGTCCAGTGCTGGGCCCCTCAGTTCCAGAAGGACACAGAGCTGCTGGATGGTGTCCAGCACAGAGCAATGAAGAGGATGAAGGAAGCAGAGCAGCTCCCTGATGAAGAAAGGCTGAGGGAGCTGGGGCTCTGGAGCTGGGAGAAGAGGAGGCTGAGGGGGGACCTCATTGCTGTCTCTCAATCTGTGAGGGGTGGGTGTCAGGAGGATGGAGCCAGGCTCTGCTCAAGGGCATCTGGGGACAGGACAAGGGGCACTGGGTGCCAGCTGGAGCAGAGGAGATTCCCTCTCAGTCTCAGCAGGACCTTCTTCCCAGGGAGGGTCCCGGAGCCCTGGACCAGGCTGCCCAGGGGGGCTGTGGAGTCTCCTTCTCTGCAGAGGTTCCAGCCCTGCCTGGCTGTGTTCCGGTGTCACTGGGTCTGGGGGATCCAGGTCCTTCCCATCCCT
Source organism: Upupa epops (assembly GCA_013397515.1). NCBI lineage: Eukaryota > Metazoa > Chordata > Aves > Bucerotiformes > Upupidae > Upupa > Upupa epops. Next base: position 79,097 of record VZRI01003320.1, read on the forward strand.
AAGGATTCTATGATTCTATGGTTCCTGTTCACAACGTGCTCCTCATCCTATCGCAAGGAGAAGTTCTGCCAGCAGTCTCCCCACACGCCTGCCTCTATGCAAAGAACCAGATGAAACCCACACAAGCACAAGGCTGAGGAGGAGCTTCCTTTGCCCTGTTGAGCCCCTGAACGTCCCACGGCCAGAGCATCATCCACTGCAAGACCCTAGGCAGCGAACGCGTGCCCTCAGCGCTCTGTGTGCTGCTCCTCGACGCAGGGGAGGTCCCTGCGAGCTCTGAGGACTGCGGGGAGAGAAGCTCGACGGTTCTGCTGGCACAAATTAGCTGAGCTGAAACTTTAGATCAGTGACAGAGAGAGTCTGTCTCCTGGGAGGAGTAAATTGCGATGCTGGTCCCTGAAGACCCTCCTTGCCATTAAGTGATTAATGAATTCATTAACACCTCTAAGAACACAGGAAATATGACACAGCCAGCCTGCCTAGGCTCTGCAAAGGCTTCGGGGCTTTTTTTATCCCTTTTAGGAACAGCAGAGGATGGCGACTAATTAAGCTATCCAGTCCGATCCGTGGCAGCACGACTGTGTGTATCCTGAGGGGGGGATCTACTCCAGCCTCCTGCTCTGCCCAGCTTGTCTTTGACCCCTAACGAGATGCTAAACCAAGGGGTTTATTGCTCTTATAAACATTTCAACTCCAAGAGCAACAAAAAGAACCCATCTTGAGTACTCTAATGGCTTTAAATTACTATCCCAGTGTTCCCAGTCCAAGGGTCCCAGGGTAACTGGAGGTAAGAGTCGGGGCAAGGAAAGGGGGAGGCACCGCACAGCGGTCTCTTCTAGCCCCACAGAGAGCCTTAAGCCTTGCCCTAAAGCCACACTCCCATGCTCAAGGCCATTCCACTGACAGTTTTACTCACCAAGCATAGCCCGACCAGCAGGCTGGGCTCTGGGGATGAAGTCTGAGCTGGGCTGGGGTCTGACTCCGGCTTTAAATCAAAGCCCAAGGTTACCTCCCCCTGTAGAGCAGCACAAGGCTCTGGAGCTGCCACGGCTCCATGCAAGCAGCTGCCAAGAGCCAGTCCCTCCCTGCTGCAGCGATGCCAGCTACCTCTCGCCCTGACTGCCTCTTACACTGGAGTCTCTGCTCCAGCTTCCCACTGGGCTTGCAACCTAACCTCACCGAGAGGAAGGTGCCTCAAGAGCAGCCAGGCAAGGTCAGCTGTCGCCCTGAGGAAGGGATGTCCTCACTACTCACTCAGATCTGCTACTTCATTGAGTGACTGAGGCTGGCAGAGCCCTCTGAGCTCCTCCAGCCCAGCCCAACAGCACCTAACAGCACCCCAGTGGCCCCCCCAGGGCACGCAGGGCCACAGCCAGGCTGTCCTTCAACACCTCCAGACACGGGGACTCCCCCACTGCCCTGGGCAGTCCAGTCCAGGCTCTGAGCACCCTTTCCCTGAGGAAGGGCTTCCTGACAGCCAACCTCACCCTCCCCTGGCAGCTTCAGGCCCTGCCCTCTCATCCTGGTGCTGGGTGCCTGGGAGAAGAGCCTGACCCCCACCTGACTGCACCCTCCCTTCAGGGAGCTGGAGAGAGGGAGAAAGACCCCCCTCTTTCTTCTCCATGCTGAACCCCCCAGCTCCCTCAGCCTGTCCTCATAGCAGAGGGGTGCAACCCCCTGAGCATTCTGCTGGCCTCCTCTGGACTCGCTCCATCAGACCCACGAGTTCTCTTCCAGCACAGCCTTGCGAGGAGTCCAAGGGGACAAGAGACACCGAGTACCTAACGCTCTGCACCAGTGGAAGACCAGTGAAGGTGGCAGAGAGCCACCCCAAGTCCCCGTTGCAGGCAGCCACTGGAGCTTTGGGAAAGAGGAGAATCAGGCTCAGAAGAACCTTCCCTCGCACAGCCAGAGCGTAAACTGGTGGGAGCTCAGAGAAGCCCACGCCAAAGATTAAAGGGCAGGAGGTATTGATCCACGGAGGCAGATCAAAAGAGCTCTATTTGTACACAGCAGTTTAGCTAAGTGATGACTAAGTATTTAAAGAGAAGGGTCTGAAGGACATCAACTGACAGAGGAAGCGTCAGAGTGAGAGCAGCAGAGTGAAAGGAAGGGAATAGAGATCTCAGCTGCCTGACTGCAGATGCTTCTCGGCTTGGTGAAATCAACAGTCCTGTTGACACAGGGCCACCTTCAGCAAATCATCTCCCCAAGGCATTTCAAGCCCCATCCTGCCCCTTGCTCACTGCAGCTCTGTCACCCTGCAGCTCACACGAGGCCACAGCATCCAGGAGTGTGTGGAAGGTCCTTGGAGGGACTCGGGGCACCACTCGAGCTCATGCAGCACTCTTGAGCTTGGTGATGCTGAGGTACCTAACCGTGAGAGCCAGGGGACTGCTCTAACACCCCAGACAGAACCCAAGGCAGACACACATCCTACTTCTGAGGACTCTACTGTCCTGCTCTGTCCACTCCAAAGCCTAAGGATCTCATCCTCGAGCCTCTATAGTTGTTACAGGAGCTATTGCTTCTTGGAAGGAAACAGAGTTTGCAGAGCACTGCCCTGCCTGCACGGACCAGCAACCTCCCAGACTGCAGGGGACCTTCTGCCTGGTTCTGCTCCCCCACACTGCTCTGCCTCAAGTGACCTAGACAGGAGGGCTGGCACCACTGCCAGACTGCCTAAAGCTATCCTGGTTCTCAAGGTAACTCCCATCCAGGTTGGAAAAAGCTCAAGGGACTTCAGAAGCGACCTACCCGCGTGAGCTGGATGTGACTGATGCCTCCCTGGTGCTTCCAAGAAGAACAGCAGCCCAGAGTATCCAGAGACTGGTACTCTGGAGGTCCTAGATGGAGACGAAGCCACGTGCATAGAGCAGACAAGAAAAATGTCTCTCTCCTTCCCGGGGAGGCTGATGAGAGCCCCAAGGCACAAGGATGCGTGGAATTAGAGCCAGGGATGACCCAGGGCCAGGTGTGTCATTAAGCAGCTGAATGTTTGAGTTACCTCATGGTCTCCTGTCTGCTTACTCTGCTAAAGGCTGCAGCTGCCCCGAGCAGCAGAGCAGATCCAGCCCTCTAGAGAAGGCGCTTCCACCTTGATGGAGGGGAGAGAGGAAAAGGTGAGAGACACAAAGAGGGTCTACTCTGCACTGGTGAGACTGCATCTGGAGGGCTGTG
>VZRI01003320.1:87409-98883 GCA_013397515.1 Upupa epops
CAGGGAGCTGCTCTCCTTCCTTCATCCTCTTCGTTGCTCTGTGCTGGACACCCCCCAGCAGCTCTGAGTCCTTCTGGAACTGAGTGGCCCAGAACTGGACACAGCCTTCCAGATGCCCCTCTGAGGACCACCTCTGTGCTATGGAGCCTCAGACACCCATGGCTCCAGCACAGAACCGGCTGCACAGCCATCAAGGTCTGGCTCCAGGAGAGACAGCTGCACCCACCACTGTGTTTACTGATTGCTGGGATGCTGATAAACTGCTGAGTCTTTTCTTTTCCCTTCAAACATCACCTGGATGTGGTACTGTACGAGATAGCAAGACCCTAACCAACACCAGGAAAGCAGCTTCTCTTCTGCTAAGACAGAGAACTCCTGGGAGCAAGAGGACGACTAATAGCACTGAGTGGTTCTGCTGGGGTTTGGGAGGCTCTCGTGGTGGGAGATGGGAAAGGAATTAACCCAGTGCTTCGGCTCAGCTATCGGAACGTCGCGTTGGCACCTCATCAAAGCAATCTGCCATCTACAGCTCGATGACCGCAGCCAGATACAATAACTGATCCACCTGACGAGAGATGCTAATCAGCTTTCAGAGCCGGCCCGTGACAGATCACAGGCCAGGAGAATGAAAGGAGACGGGACTGGGGGGGTCTGTGACAATCCACACGGGCAGGGGTTGTGTGCAGGACAAAACAGACCCCAGGCAGCTGTGCTGTGAGGAAACAGAGGAGCACAGACTTGCCCGGGTTGGAGGTGAGCTGCACAGGTCACCTAGTTCAACCCTCATGCCGGAAGCAAGGACATCCTCAACAGGATCATAGAATCCTAGAACCCTCCTGGCTGGGAAGGACCTCCAGGATCACCATGTCCAGCCCTCAGCCCAACAGCTCCCCAGCCCCCAGACCATGGCCTCAAGGGCTCTGGCTACTCCCAGTGCCAGGACAAGGGGCACCGGGTGTCAGCTGGAGCAGAGGAGGTTCCACATCCAGAGGAGAAGCAGCTTCTTCCCAGGGAGGGTGCCAGAGCCCTGGCAGGGGCTGCCCAGGGGGGTTGTGGCGTCTCCTTCCCTGGAGGTCAGGACTAGCAGGACCACAGCCAGACTAGCAGGAGGGGCTCTATGATGAAGCACTGCCCACCTTCCCCTAAAGCTTCCCAAGGCTTCCTCAGCAGCGCTGAAGACCGGTCCCCATCACCTTCTGCCTGAATGAAGGGATCTAAAGCATTTGAGATGCTTTCTGAAACCACAGAGTCCCTTCTTAAAGCACGAAGAGGCCAAAGCAGACGGCGGGCGCTCCGAGGGAGGAGCAGCACGCTGACGGAGCCGGTGCCATTATCAAAGTTCAGCTCCGAGCTGGGGATCATTATCCAAATCAGCCTAGCCACGCCGTTTCCTCCACTCATCCCCAACCCTCCAGTCAGGGCATGTTGACATTTACATCAAAAAATGTCGAGCACCCTATTTATTAGAAAGCCTTGAACGAAGGGAAAAGCTTTCCCAGAGTGTTTCCTAGCCCATTCAGCAGGGAGGTGGCCCCTGCCCTGCAAGAGACGTGAGCCACGGCTCAGGAACCGGCTTCGGACTCCCATGGAACAGACAGGGAATAGGACAGAGCAGTCCTGAGGTGCTGTAAAATCCTTGCTGGGGACAGAGAGATCCGTCCATCACCACAGCTGGGCAGGAGGAGCGCGTGCAGCACAGCCTTAACCTCTCAGCCTTTGGGATGAGCTGAGGTTTGGGATTGAGCTTGGAATGGGCACAGCCTCAGCAGCACCGCTCCCTGCGGAGGGCAGAATGGCCAGGGAGGAAAGGGGCCGTACTGCCCTGCAACCTGGGCATAAGAGGCAGCTCTTCTCCTGCCTGGGGACTCTGTGAGGGAAACCATGATGGATGCAGGACTCTAGACCAGGATCAGAGAACCATTCCGGTTGGAAAAGACCCTCGAGATCACTGAGTCCAACCACTAACTCTGCTCTACCAGGATCAGACCAGATCTCTAAGCACCACAAACAACCTTTAAACACATCCAGGGGAGGGTGAGGTTGGCTGTCAGGAAGCCCTTCCTCAGGGAAAGGGTGCTCAGAGCCTGGACTGGACTGCCCAGGGCAGTGGGGGAGTCCCCGTGTCTGGAGGTGTTGAAGGACAGCCTGGCTGTGGCCCTGAGTGCCCTGGGGTGGCCACTGGGGTGCTGTTAGGTGCTGGGCTGGGCTGGAGGAGCTCAGAGGGCTCTGCCACCTTGTATCAGTCTATGATCCAGGACTTGCACAAGCCACAGCCTTTGAAGTGAGCCACTGGGTCTGGGTGATCCTGCTGTGGCAGGGGGACTGGACTGGGGGATCTTTCAAGGTCCTTCCAATCCCCAAGGATTCCAGGATTCTATGGAACAGCTAAGGTATCGATAGGCAGCACCTAATTGATCAGGGAAGGCCAGTGATTACTGACTGGGAAAGGAGGCAGTGATTCCAGTATGGTTTAGATTAATCTGATTCAGGATCCTCAATTAGTTTGGTTTTCCCTCAACAGGAGAAAAGGAGAGGTGTGACTGCTGCAGACCAAGACACAGCCCAGCAGCTCTGACGGCTTCAGGGTGACAGCTCAAGCTTGCTCGTGTCACTGCTGTCCCCCCCACCACGGCTGAACCCAGAACCCCTTCTGTGAGCGCAGGGAACCAGACAAACCCCCCTCTCCCAGATATTCCCTGACAAGACGGGCTCAGACACCGGGTGGGGACAGAAGCTGGGACAGAAGGATGACTCCTCTGCAAGGCACTCAAGCGCAGCAGCCCAGCGGGGTCTTGTGTCAGCTAGAATGCCCTTGTAACGCTCTCCTGCTTCGTTAAACTCTCACAGGCTTCGAGTGCCTGCAACCCTCCCCATCCTGATGAAGTCACTTCAGAACATCAGCTCCTGCCACACAGAGTCTCACTAGTAAAACAAGTGTTTGGCCCTCACCTCTCTGGCCACGGGCTGGAGGGAACGTCGCAGGAAGCACTGGCTGCAGAGCTGAGATGGAGACTTCATCCAGTCCAGGCTGGGAGAAGGGTCTGACTGCCCACAGCACGCCGTGAGACACTGCTCTGCTGCTCCTGAGGTCACCTGGGGTTGGAAGGAGCAAGAATAAACCGAGTTCCTTCCACTGCAGTCAGAGAGTCACTGGGATTTGCACACGTGAGAACCTGCTTCTCCAGGGGCCCAGCCCCAGACACAGTCAAGAGTCTCCTTAGTGGGACAGCGTAGGCTGGAGCTCCCCATCTTCTCTCTGCTCTTGCTTTTCCTACCTTGCTGCAGTCTCCAGTGTCTTGCATGGTCACCTGAGTTGAAGTCGGAACAGCCGTAGCACAGGGGTTTACATCCCCTCCTCATGAATCTTCCTATTCACCTCACATGGTCTCCAGCATGAGATCGAGGTGAGGACAGAGCAGGAGAGGCAAGGCAGTGCTTCCTCCACGTGGAACAGCCCTGCTAAAGATGCTGCTGTGCAAGGAGAGACCCTAAAAGGCAGGAAGAGGAGCCAAAAGTGGCTAAAGGTCAGGGAGATGGGAGCAAACGATGCAGCGCGGAGCCTGAGGGGGGACCCCATGGCTGGAGATCAAGATGGAGAGGGTGGGGGTCAGGAGGAAGGAGCCAGGCTCTGCTCAGGGGCACCCAATGCCAGGACAAGGGGCACTGGGTGTCAGCTGGAACAGAGGAGGTGCCACATCAAGAGGAGAAGCAGCTTCTGGAAGGGGCTGCCCAGGGGGGTTGTCCCTGTGTGACTGGATCTAGGGGCTCCTGCTGTGGCAGGGGGGTTGGACTGGATGATCTTTTGAGATCCCTAACTCTCTGTGATCTGGATGGAAACAGAGAGCAGGCTCTGCACACTGGATTTGCTCTGAAGAACCAAACTGATTTCCCTCTAAGCACGACTGATCTACCCTCTTCTGGGACAAACCCCCACCCCAGTGACTTCCAGTGTCCAAAGCACCCCAGCCCATCACTCAAAGGGTTCAGTACCGAGATTCTCCCTGGCAGACAGAGCAGTGGTGCCCTCCCAGCGCAGAGTGCTGTCTCTGGAAGCGCTCGATTCCATCTGCTTCAGAGAACAGGAGAGACAAAAAACAATTAAAAGGCTCTTAATGCATCTGGCCAATTAAATAAAGCTGTAAATGGTGAGGAAATCATTCTTTCCTGACCCCCGTGGCAATCAGCTGCTGACCCGAAGCATGAGAATTGATTAGCCTTATCTTCCTCTAGCATGTATAACTACAAATGTTATTATTGGCCATAAAATCACCCGGTCCTTTATGGAACCCACTGATGGCATCTGGCTTCGTGACCTCCCGAAGCATCAATTTTGCAGGCTCTGTAGTGGGAGAAACCCTCCTCTGCTTCCCTGCTCTGCGGGAGGATGGTTTGCAGTGCTTCCCCCCTGTGTGCACCAAGTCCAGTCCTCAATCACAGAGTCACGGAATGACTGAGGCTGGCAGAGCCCCCTGAGCTCCTCCAGCCATGAGGATTCCAGAGGGGCTGTCTGCAAATAGGAGACACTCCATGGCAAGGAACCTACCTGCTGCCCTTCTCATGCTCCCCAGTAGCAGTGTTAGAGCGTGGCCTCAGGCAGCACAGCCCTGCACCGTGCTTCCCTCTGCCTTCAAGCCTCTGCCAAGCGGAGAGTGAGCTCCAACCCTCCTGCTCAGGGGAGCACAGCTACATTCACAACCTCCCCAGCAAACATTCTCCCAAAGAAAGGAATAGAAACAAAGGCAGGAGAAGCAGAAAGAAAGGCAGAAGGGGCAGGGGGACAAAAGGGAGCGGGCAGCTGCACACTTCAGAGCCAGACCTGCTTGAACTCAGCTCTCCTGGAACCTTCTTTCTTTTGATGGCAGCCCCAATTAGCGCGGGGCCGGCTGGCGAGGAGGCAGCGGGGAGCTGGTCTCTATGGAGAGCTGGAGAGGGAGGGAAGGTTCCATTCACCTGCGTGGCTGGCAAAAGCCCGACGTGCTCACATCATTTTGATGGCTGCTTATAGCCAGGGGGAAGGTCAGCACAGGACTGGAGCGGAGAAAGGTGTGGAGGTGTTGAAGGACAGCCTGGCTGTGGCCCTGAGTGCCCTGGGGTGGCCGCTGGGGTGATGTTGGGTGCTGGGCTGGGCTGGAGATGCTCAGAGGGCTCTGCCAGCCTGTCTGTGACCTGGGACATGCACAAGCCACAGCCTTTGAAGTGACTTCTCCAAGGAACCCCCTGATGGCCATGGGTGAAGCAAGGCACAAAGGCCAAGGAAGCTGGATCTCCAGACTCACAGAAGGGATGGAAGGAGGAGGGAAAAAGGGGCTCTGTCACCCGTTCTGACGACCAGAAACCTGACTCTAAAATCTGACCAGGGTTTCGCTGGTTGCATCTCTCCCAGCACCAAGTCTCTGCAGCTTCTAGCCAGACAGAGAGGTGTCCCGTCTGGGTGATGTGCTGATGGGAATCCTGCAAGCTGAGTGGCACCTGCCTGGAACAGAGAAGTGAGGAGGAAGTGGAATAAAGAGAGCAAAGAGATGGCAGTGAAAACAAAGGAACCAAAATAAAGAGGTGAGTGGGCACAGGAGCAGGAGGCAGGGAGGGCTAACTGAATCTATTAGAGGACTCTCTTGCCAGCTGCTCCCAGCCTTCACCCTGAGATTTCTGGAGCTTTACAGCTAAGTCCAACAACAAATACCCACTGTAGCAGAGAGATAATCAACGTTTGAACAAGAGGGAAGGCCAGAGCAGAGGAACAAATGGCATCTGTCAGGGTTGAGCAGGGCACTCCAGCTCCTGGGTGACAGAGGCTGCTGAACACCTCACTGCTCAGACCATCGTAAGAATCACTCCTGCAGGGCAGAGCAGACCAAGGCCTCTCTGCTCTCTCATGACTAGGATGATGCAGCCTAAGGAGTATGCAATTACAACCTGTTAATCAGCTCCACGAGCTCTAGATTTCCGATGTCTCCATCTCAGAAAGCCTTCACTCTGTCTGGGGTGAAAAGGAGCAGAGGTTGGGTGCACACACGCATGCCCAGGTCACTGCTGCACAGATACTGCAGCTGACTGGAAGAGATCCTTGAAAAGAGGTCTCAGTAAAAGATGGTGCTGGAAAAACCCCGTCACAAGGCAAGGTATCAAAGGAGATCCTACAGCCAGAGGTAAATACCATCGAGAACCCTAACTCTGCCTTCCTTTTCCAAGCAGGAATCAAAATACAAGGCATGTCTGCCTGGATCTGCTCCTGTGCTGCTTGGTCTAGGTTGATGAAGGAAGGAGAGCAGCTCCCTGCTGAGGAGAGGCTGAGGGAGCTGGGGCTCTGGAGCTGGGAGAAGAGGAGGCTGAGGGGGGACCTCATTGCTGTCTCTCAGTCTGTGAGGGGTGGGTGTCAGGAGGATGGAGCCAGGCTCTGCTCAAGGGCATCTGGGGACAGGACAAGGGGCACTGGGTGCCAGCTGGAACAGAGGAGGTTCCCTCTCCATCTCAGCAGGACCTTCTTCCCAGGGAGGGTCCCGGAGCCCTGGAAGGGGCTGCCCAGGGGGGCTGTGGAGTCTCCTTCTCTGCAGACGTTCCAGCCCTGCCTGGCTGTGTTCCTGTGCCACTGGGTCTGGGGGATCCTGCTGTGGCAGGGGGATTGGACTGGGTGATCTTTCCAGGTCCCTTCCCATCCCTAAGGATTCTATTGCCACCTTCCTGCTCAGGCTGCAGCCCAAGCAGACAAAACAGGGTGCTTCAGTGAGTTCCATCGCTAACTCAAGTGGCCGGCACAGTTTTTCCGAGGGCTCACCCAGCCTGACTGCGAAGTGTGCAGCTGGCTGTGAGGCTGGAGCCCCTTTGTTCAGCCTCAGGTAGTTTTATTCCCTTTATAGCTTTTACTGAGAGAACAAGAAGAAAATAACTCAACCTGGTATCGTGTCAAAATCACTCCTTGAGAAGGAGAGCGCTGCGTTTGGGTCCTCTCCTCGGACACGAGTGCCCCCTTTTAAGTCAAGTACCAGTTTGGAAGAGTAAGAGGTAAGGGAACAACCCCCGGAATCGACAGCCCGCTGCAAGGAAAGGTTACCTGGCACCATTTCCCTCCTCTGTTGCTGGAGAGGTGGGAAGAGGAGGTCAGAGCTGGATGGTGTGAGGGAAGGTTATCGTGCGCTCATGTAGCATCAGTGAGGATGGGGAGATGGAGGAACAGACAGAACGTTGAATAACCAGAGCAGAACAGACCTGTGCAAGAAAGATGGAGGGGCTGGAGCAGGCGTAGAGGAGAAACGAGGTGGGGGAAGATGGAGAGGCTGATGAGGAGAGGCTAAGGGAGCTGGGGGTCTTGAGCCTGGAGGAGAGGAGACTCAGGGGGAACCTTCCTCTCTCCAGCTCCCTGAAGGGAGGGTGCAGTCAGGTGGGGGTCAGGCTCTTCTCCCAGGCACCCAGTGCCAGGATGAGAGAGCAGGGTCTAAAGATGCCAGGGGAGGGTGAGTTTGGCTGTCAGGAAGCCCTTCCTCAGGGAAAGGGTGCTCAGAGCCTGGACTGGACTGCCCAGGGCAGTGGGGGAGTCCCCGTGTCTGGAGGTGTTGAAGGACAGCCTGGCTGTGGCCCTGAGTGCCCTGGGGTGGCCACTGGGGTGATGTTAGGGGCTGGGCTGGGCTGGAGGAGCTCAGAGGGCTCTGCCAGCCTCAACCACCCTGTGATTCAATGACTGATTATCTGCACCTCCCGATCCAAAAGGCCAGGGAAGCCAAACCAGCGCGGGTACAGCTCAACTGACAAACCACAGCACCCCGAGGCACTGCAGCCAGGTAACTCCGGTTTGCTCTCTCAACGCCGGAGCTGCCGTGTGGCCAGCATACAGCAACCTAATTAGGTGGGGTTTTTTTTTTCTAATTCCAACTAATTGATTCTAAGCAGGAAGCACTTTTTAATTTCCTTTAGCATCAGAAATAATGGTAGCCGCCATAAATGAAATGAAAGACACCTCCCAAAATGCACCTTCCAATCTTCCCTAAATAGCAAATGACATTCGCGTCGGATGCCAGCGGAATGGTAATTGAAAGCTGCAGAGAGTCCTCTTTCAGGATTCATAATAATTGCTATTCTGCTGCAAACGCTCAGGTAATAAAAGCCCTGGCAAGCGAGGGCCGGCTGCTGCCAAACAACGCGGCTCATTCTGGTCAGTTCAGCAACACTAAGTGCCTCCAAACCCCCGGCAGTAGCCAGGTGAACTAGAGTGATAGCCCCAGCACAGTCACAGCGGTGCAAGGCAGAAGCAGCCTGACCCTCTCTCCAGCTCCCTGAAGGGAGGGGGCAGTCAGGTGGGGGTCAGGCTCTTCTCCCAGGCACCCAGCACCAGGAGGAGAGGGCAGAGCCTGAAGCTGCCAGGGGAGGGTGAGGTTGGCTGTCAGGAAGCCCTTCCTCAGGGAAAGGGTGCTCAGAGCCTGGACTGGACTGCCCAGGGCAGTGGGGGAGTCCCTGTGTCTGGAGGTGTTGAAGGACAGCCTGGCTGTGGCCCTGAGTGCAGTGGCATGAGGACTCGGGTTCTGTTAGGTGCTGGGTTGAGCTGGCTGAGCTCAGAGGGCTCTGCCAGGATAAGGTCTGGAATGGCCTCTCTGTAATGAACAGCCCAATAGGTTCATAGATTCCTAGAATGGGTCAGGTTGGAAGGGACCTCAAAGAGCATCCAGTTCCAACCCCCCTGCCAGGAGCAGGGACACCCTCCACCAGACCAGGGGGCTCAAGGCCCCATCCAGTCTGGCCTTGAACACAGCCAGGGAGCTCAGGGGCAGCCACAACCTCCCTGGGCAACCTGGTCCAGAGTCTCGTCCACCCCCTCAGGAAGAAAAGTGTTGGGATGCTTCAGCCTAGAAAGAGGTTCGTGAGTGAACCTCTCGACTCCACAGGGATTCCAGTCGCTGTTTTCAGCCGGAGTACAAGAGGAACAGGATCAAAGTGCTCCGAGCAAAGGGAAGGAGCTGGGTCCTTATGGCAGCAGATGACTGTGATGAGGTGGGGGAGCAGAGAGTTTGCAGGGATTCCAGTAAAGCAGACAAACACGTAGGGAGGAGATTGAGCTGGGATTATCAGACAAGGGAGTCATACCAGACAGACAAACCAGCTTTAGCTGGAAATAATTAGAAGCCAAGCTGGTACTCGAGGAAATTATCCTAACTCTTTGCCTCTTCTTACTCTTCTCTAGGAAAGCAATGACAGCCAGTGGGCTTCTGGTTTCACTGGGAGTGCTTTTAGCAGCTTCCTTGGCTGGGTTCTCCTTGTGGTGCCAGGTAGCAGTGGGAGCAAGCGAACTCACGGCGATGCCCTGGAGAAGGGGAGGACTGTGCAGAAAGGAAACAAAAGGCAGGGAAACTGACTGATGAAAAAGTGGGAGAGAGTAAGACAAACACAGAGAGGGATGGCCACAACTATAGGGTGTTCCTGTGACCCTCATCTGAACCTCACTGACTTCGAGTGACAGGGAGGAGATGGCTGAGAGTCTGTATTTACAGAATCCCAGGATCACCCTGCTTGGAAAGGACCCCCCGATCTCCCAGTCCAACCATCCCCCCCCCAACCAAACCTCTCAGTCCCTGAGAGACTGACAGACCCAGCCTGACCCCCTCCCTGCTGCCACTCGAGCAGGGTGGGAAGCACCATGGCTACAGGGTTCTTCAACACCTCCAGGCAGGGGGACTCCACCACCTCCCTGGGAAGGCAATGCCAGTGGAGCCCTCCCAAGGGCTGAGTCCAAGGGCAGGACAAGTCCCCTTCTCCTACTGACCACGCTCTTCCTGATCCAGGCCAGGACCCTGCTGGCCTTCTTTTAGTCAGTTGTAGCTGTGATGCTGTTAGGAGGAGAGGAAGGTGAAGTTTACAGAGAAAGGTAAACCTCTTCAGCCAAGTCACCTGCTCAGGTGAGGAGGAAAGCAGTCAGCCTTCGGGCTGTGCCAGCACCCTGTGAGGCCTCTATAGGAACCTCGAGCACCCCGAAATCTCACCTGTCCCATTCTCACCCTAGAACTAATAAAAGACAGTGCCTCTCCCTCCAAACACAGACTCCCCGAGTCCCAGTAAGACAGATGAAACCCAAATACCAATCAATAACCAGGATGTGAATAAGGAGAGATGTACTGCGTAGCAAATGGATACTGAAAAGGGCAAGGTCTAGGGAGGACTAATGATTGCAAAGGAGGGATTGCAGAGCAGCAGAGGAAATCGTGTTGCTCAGGCTTTTCATGTCTTCAGGTTTCGGAAGGAGAGCTGTGCACAGAGGGCCAAGGAGGTTAGGAATCCAGACGCCAGTGCTGGCACTACACGAGTCCTCCTGCCTCGGCGATGTGGGGTTTAGATGGCAGAAGGGACGGATAAATCTGTGAGGGGTGGGTGACAGGAGGATGGAGCCAGGCTCTGCTCAAGGGCATCTGGGGACAGGACAAGGGGCACTGGGTGCCAGCTGGAGCAGAGGAGGTTCCCTCTCAATCTCAGCAGGACCTTCTTCCCAGGGAGGGTCCCGGAGCACTGGAAGGGGCTGCCCAGGGGGGCTGTGGAGTCTCCTCAAGACAAACCAGCCCCACCTGGCTGTGTTCCTGTGCCACTTGGTCTGGGTGATCCTGCTGTGGCAGGGGGACTGGACTGGATGATCTTTCCAGATCCCTTCCCATCCCTAAGGATTCTATGCCTCCCGTTATCTCCTCCCAATCACCAACCCGTGCCCAAGCCAGGCTGACACCACCCGTGAAGCAACTCATTCCTTCAGTCTCGTGCGTTCTATCGGGAGGTGAGGGGGGAGACAACAGACACATCTCTTCCCCCAGCAGCTGCACAGCTTGCACGAAACACAGGGTGCTTGGAGGACCGTCCCCTCGGAGGGAATTATGAAAAGCATCGGGCTAATTGTGTAATTCACACCTGGGCTGCGAACGTGAGAGAGGCTGCAATCATCTCTAATGAAATATTACATTGTTTAAAGAGTTCCCAGTGAAATTCACCCTTAATTGATTTTTGATCTGTGAAAAAACACTGCGGAGAGAGAGACAGACAGAGACAGAGATTACTCACAGCTCTGTTTTATCGCTCCGGCGAGTGTTTTCCTTCCTTTGTTTCCTTTGTCCCCAGAGAATCAACACTGACGCTGAAGAAAGCAGCCTGGAAGACACTACAACACTAATAAATAACACTCGATTGGGAATCCTCAGCAGCACAGCCTCCTAAATCATCCTGGAAAAGGTGAAGTAGTCTCCTAGGACAGCTCTAATATTAGAGAACCTGCGGTCACTGCACTGTGCTGGGCAAGCCCTGTGGGCTGTGGTCTTCTCCACCTTCTCAAGGACCCAGCAGGTTGCAGACCAACCCCTGGTTCACAGGTTGGAAGGGACCTAGGGCATCATCCAGCCCAACCTCTCAAAGCAGGGTCCAGGTGGAATGAGCTGGCCCAGAGCCCTATCCAGCTGAGCCTGAGCACTGTCTGCAGCTGAGCAATCCCCCCCTGCCCTTGGAAGACCCTTCCACTG
>VZRI01003321.1:0-28900 GCA_013397515.1 Upupa epops
GAGGATTCTATGATTCTATGAGCTTTCCCTAGGCTGGATTCATGGCATGCAATGAACCATAAAATCATAGAACCATTTAGGTTATAAAAGACATTTAAATCAGCAAGTCCAACTCTTAACCCAAACATACCAAGCCATGTCCCTAAGGTCCGTATCTACATGACTTAGAAACACAACAGGGACTATAAAAAAAAGCCTTTGAGATTACTAGTTAATTTCTGGGGTTTTTTTAATTAGAATACAATTTTAAACTCAACAAATTTTTTACCGTACATTATCTGAAGAGATTGTGTAGGTAAAATTTTCTTTATTTAATTAATAATTTTATAATGGTGTTTATGGCACCCTGATGGAACCAGATTATCTGACCTGAAAAGAATAGATGACACAAACACTACATCTCTCTGATTTTATAGATTTGAGAAACTTATGCCAAAAGACAACTGCTCTGGAGACAACTTTTGGCTAATAAACTGATTTAGAGGCAAGGATCAGTAAAAACGATGAGAAGAATAAGAATGATCATATTTCTTTATTTTTAATAATGCTTAGGTTTGTCCTGTAGCAGAAACAGGTTGTCAAAGAGTTGGCTAAGAATTTCACTACATCCATCATGAATGCTTACATTTACATTTTGCTTACATGTACTGAAAATGTACTAGAAAGGGTGAAGACAAAGTCACAAGGTTAAATTTTGCCATGCTGTGCTTAAAAATTCATCCCCAAAATGCTAACCTCAGTAACAACAAGCAGGGCATGCACAAAACCTTTAATGCCTTTGTGCTGTAAATTCTTTCGGTTATTGACTTGTTTCAGGAGTTAGAACACTGGTTTGAAACTGTTAAGCCTGCTGTCGTTCTTCTAATTTATTGCTAATCTTTTGATGAAGAAAAAGGAAAAGAGAATAATGAATAGATTGATAGATCCAACCAGATCAGTTTGGAGGTTTTACCATACTATGTTTTTTTATTTCCTTTGCTAGAACAAGTTGGGATATAGCAGTCAAAAGTCCCTATTTCATTATTAATATATTATGTGTTGGGGACTGCTCTCTGTAAAGAAAATACAAAGATAGCAGTGTATCTCCAAAAGCCTGATTTAAAACCCCTAATTTGCAACCAACAGCACAATTAGTGATTTAAGAAAAAAACAACTCATCACAAAAATCCAACTCAACCCCCTACCACAGAGCAAGTCCTACAAAGACATTCACAAGAGGGCAGGAGATTAACTCTCATTTTGATCTTTTAATGATAAAGAGTACAATTTTGACAGAGAACTGCATTTTCTCCAGCAGACACTATGCAACTCAGACCAAGACAGCATTTTCAAGCTGTCATCCATCTAACTTCAATCTGTTATACTAATTCAGCTGGTAGCAGCTGAAGCCCCAAAGTACTAGCACATCACTGTTGCCTCATTAAAAAGTCTACACGGACAATTTCAGAGATGTAGATTTTATAAAACACTCTTAGGGACAAAAATAGAGAGAAGTAGAACAAAGAGTGAACAAATAAGCTTTCTGGCAACCAAAAAAAGCAGATAATAACATTCTCCACCCTATCTGTATTTTCATCCCATGAAAGTTGGCCCTGGGCTAAAATTAAACTGAATGCAAAGTGGCAAGTTCTCTGTCACCAAGGTAGGGTATAGAAAACACTTCAAACCTAAGGCACAACTTCATGGCTTCAGGTTTGCCCTCTGTCATTTTCCTCTTTATTGCAATCATTTGCACAGATGACAGTGTAGAAGCAAGAGATGCATTTTGTTCTGTCCCTCAAACAGTTCTCCTGTGATACGGCATCCAGTGAGCTTTCCCGCCTGTTATGTAATAGATCACTTGTACTAAGTTTAGCGCAGTTAACCCAAATGAGAGGAAGGTTAATGATGATTGCTATATGCTTTGCATAACAAAGATAATAGATTTCTTACATAAGAGGAAACAACATTCCTCTCCTGAAAGGCCTCAGAGCTGAAGTCAGCCCTTCTTCACAAGGGAGGTTTGACTGGACCGCCCACATTTTAGAGGTCAGGTGTGGGTTTCTGCCTGACACAAAAGTACCCCAAGTGTCTTTAGTCTAGATCCTATTTTATAACAGACAAAAATTGTCCCTTGAAAAGATGGAGCCAAATTTTCTAAGCTGTTTGCTTCTGTGCTATCGGGGTTTTTTCTCCTTTCCCCAACACCTCAGCCCACGAATCACACACCACCCCTAGTTCCAGGAAGGGGCTGCAGCCCTGGAGTCAGGAAGGGTGATAGCAGCATCAGTTCACCTTCAAAGCAATGTGTGCTAAACCAAACTTGGGTGTTTAGGGAGCAGAATACATTAGAAGGAACACTCTGAACAGCAGAAGTATGATCTAAATAGCAGTCTAACCTAGGAACCACTGACTGCAGCCAAAACATTTTCATTTAAGTAACTGATGTTAATCCTGTTGTATAATCTGTGTCACCTGTTAGTCTTCCTCCAAAGAAAAAGAGTGATTTTCATTGCCTGGTAACAGTTACCACTGGCTGTGTTACAGGAACCTCCATTTTTTAAATTCTAATAGCACACCATGGTCAGCAACTATCTTCTTCCTAATTTTTACATTTCTTGCTTATTAGATTATTAATTTTACCTGCAATTTGCGTCAAACGACTTTTAGGCTGAAGATGTAATTCAATTAATAATGCAGAGAAAAAGTATTTTAATACATGCACAACCACAAAAGAAAACACGAAACGTGATTTGCATTTAAATGAGTCATCATATGAAGAAAATTACTTCCCTAATTAGTGACTTGAGCCAATTTTTACTCATCATAACACAATTACAGGGCTAGAAGTACACCTTTGCCTAAGAAAGGATAAACAATAGCTGCTCTTCTTACCTAAAACTGTCTGCAGTTAGCACAACTTCATGTGCTTAGCCAGAGAATGACCTGTGTTGTAGTTTTCTTTAATAGTTAACAGGAAATGTCTAGCATTTCAATATTGGTTTTATGTACATTTAAGACACTATAATGGGCTTAAATCTTAGTATAGAAATTACGAGATGTTTTGAAATTGATTATTTTTAAGTGTTTTTTATTTCAAATGGAAACAGCTGGTTTAAGACAAGACAAAAAGTATCCAATGAAACCCAGCCAAACCTCCATAACATTTGATGCTCCCAGATCTGAAGGGCACTATCAACAAGAACAAAAACAGAGAAGATCAAAAAATGTGTATCTTCAAGGCAGATAGAGCAGGAAATGTAGTCCAGTACCCTCACACCACTAATTCACAGGAGACAATGGGTGTTATAATAATGGGAGGCAGATCCTGGGCTGAGCAGGAAGTCAGGCACATCTCAGCTCATCACCATACTCAAACACCCACTACTTCAATCTTTATTTTTCACTGTATCCCAGTGGTTCACTTGCCAAAGTGCATGCTACTTGCCCTGGCTAATTTGCCATGTGAGTTTTTCCCAGCATGACAAACATGACACGTACTGGTCTCAGGAGCAGCTCAGCAAGGCTTATAACCCGCATGTCAGAATGTCTTCCCTCAAAAGGCAGAGAAGCCCATAGGACAGTGGATGTAGGGCAGCTCAAGAGAGAGTTCCTCATAGAATGTCAGGGTTTGTAAGGGACCTCTAGAAATCATCTAGTTCAACCTCCCTGCCAGAGCACGATTACCTAAGACAGGCCACATAGGAACAAATCCAGGTTGGTTTTGAAAGTCTCCAGAGAAGGAGACTCCATAGCTCTCTGAGCAACCTGTTCCACTGCTCCATCAGCCTCATAATGAAAACGTTTCTCCTCATGTTCAGGAGGAGCTTCCCATGTTCTAGTTTATTCCCAATATTCCTTGACCTATTATCAGACACCACTGAAAAGAGACTGGCCCCTCCCTTCCTCTTGACACCTACCCCTCTGATATTTATAGACATTATTAAGATCCTCTATCAGCCTTCTCTTTTTTTTTTTTTAATGATAAGGCTGGAAAAGACCTTAAAGATCATCCAGTCCAACTTAAAACCAGCCAAGTAAACCTAACACCTGACATCTAGATCATACCACACAGCACTTCATCCAGACTAACCTTGAACACCTCCAGAGACGGCAACCCGACCACCTCTGCGGGCAGCCCGTTCCAAAATCTGATCACTCTTTCAGTGAAAAACCTTTTCCTAATGTCAAGTCTAAACCTCCCCGAGTCTCAAGACTAATGAGTCCCAGTCCTCTCATTTCTCCATCCAGAAAACCACTCCCAGCGCTTAGGTCTGAGCATGTAAATCTTCCTACAAATCTACGGGTGGGCTCATTCACATGCCCAGTTGAACCCAAATCCTCTGACAAAGATGGCTTGTGAGGTCAGCTCCCTGGTGCTGTGGCCATGGTGCAGACAGCTACAGTTTGGCCTAAGCATCAAGTTTTAGTTCAAACAGGAATTAATTCAGGAAGCCCTTAAAAGATCCTTCTTGGCTTTAAAATCTCTCAAAGCAAGCATAAATCACTAGCGCTTTTGCTTGGCACCAGGCTTTATACTTACTTTGTATTAGCGTGAACTACTGCCAAAAGGGGAGAGAAAGGAACTCAGACTCATTAGCCATACTTTATTTTTTCACGATCTGCCCAGCAGTCACTGCCCTCACTGTTCTGATGTATCTTTGCAGTACTCACCCTCATCTGCTGAAAGCCCTCACTGCAGCCCTGGTACGCTTACAGCTTTGAATTCTGGGTGACAGTAGCAGAGGCAGCAAAAAGGTTGCTGATCCTCCGAACAGCATCACTGGGAAGAACAACTCCACGTCAGCTTGTTCTTTTCTTCACAGAATGACACACACTGCAGACATCATATAAGCCACTGACTCCGAATATATGCAAAATGAAGGAAGTGGCGTTTCTATCAGCAGGAAACATTTGGGTTGAATTTAAGACAACTGTTTAGCAATGATCAAGTGTACTTACCCAAGCGTTCATAGTCAGATGTCTAATTTTGTCACAATCTAAAAGTTACTGAGCCATTTCTTCTAAAATGGGTTTACTTATTTCTGTCCCTTCAGACAGGACTCATCGAATTAATTGACTGGGCGCTCGCATACCGGTGAAGAAACATACACCAGGGCCTCCACTGTGGCCACTGCCCTTGCAAAAAGCTTGCTGAGTGTTTATAGGCTACAGAGCTAAACTGTGCAGGGTTAGAGTATAACTTAATTTAGTTATTAGTCCCATTAAAAGTTCTTTAAGAGCAGTAAGCACTAAAACCCAATAATATCTGAGTCACTGGACTGGCATGGTTTTAGATGTTGAGGTTTCTCTGTGGATTTTCACATTTATTCGTCTCTTTTTTTTCAAAGAAGAACATAATTTTTATAATTACAGTCGTGAAATATCTTTAATGAATGGTTCCAAAGTGAGTTACAATGAAAATTATTAAGTCTTATGCCATCGGTTGATCCTGGTGATGAGGCCCGAGATGAGGTTAACCAAATAATTTAATTAATATACTAACAGACTGAAACAAAAAACCCAAGGAGGGAGTCAAAAATCCGCTTATGAAGTTACAGACAAAAGCAATGACTAACTCAATTTGGGGAAAAACAAGACAACACACTTAATTTACACAACATAAATACCCCAACACAAAGAAATAGAGATTAACTACAAGTTCTTACCTAACTGAGCTAAGCTGCTACCTACTTCCCCTCAAGGGGTAGAAACTTCCAGCAGTTTGCTGATTTTAGAGCAATGAATGTGTCCTGACTGTGCATCACTGGTTTATAAACTGCCAATGTGCAAGTAAGAGAGAAACTGGGAAAAAAAAACAGTCTCAGATTTCTATACTTCAGAGCAAAGTGTTACTGAGACAAATCTGATCATAAGGCAGGCAGCAGGGGTGATAACTGCTCTGTGCTTACAGAGCATCCACCACCAACCACTTGATATTATTACAAAATTTGGCTTTCATGTTATGAAATGTACAGTACAAGACCCATTCTAAATGCTGCCTGTGACATTTAACCAGCTTCCAGGTACTGCTCCACTACTGACTCCTACCTAGAGTATGAGCAGGTTCATTTGCTAAAAGTCAGCTGCACTTGAGGACACTGCAGTCAGCATGATCTGCAGGGACAGTGTCATACAACTTCAAGCAACCATTTGTCCTTGCTGACAGGCTCTGCCAAAGCCACAGCAAGGAGGTATTTGGTGTTAACTTCACGAGCAAGCCTCATCTGCATAGTTTTGGCACCTGCTGTATGTAAGAGAATGGTTTCCTTGTTTTTCTTTTCCAGCCTTTCTGCTTTACTCCTTTGGCCATTTTCCTCTTTCCTAGCCTCCTTGGCCAAACCCAGAAAGAGAAGTCAGACACCTCACTAGTTGCACCCCAGAAATGGTTGAGGTCATTATTTGTCTATCTCAGGAAATCCTTAGATGTCCCACAGCCTCCAAAACAGCTCTAAAAACCTCTTGGATGCTACTACAGGGTTCTGAGGGAGACCCATTTGGACTACTCGGTTTGGTTGGTTGGTTCAAGCTACAACTGCTATGGATGTGCAAAAGTCACTGAGTGGTTTGGGAACAAAAAGCCCCCAAAAACTATTTATAACATCAGCAATTACTGTCAGGAAGCTGAGTGATATGTTCACACATTTACTGTTTAACAAAGAAATACTTCCTCTCAGCAAACTGAGCCTAAAGGAACCGCTCAGAACATGTCAAGTTCCACTGAGGCAGATGGGTCGCATTCAGATGAAGGATGCAGCAAAGAAAATAACCGCAAAATGTATGTGAGGGCCCCATACACCCACATCTGAAATGTCACCCCACATATGCCCAAGGAAGGCAAAATGCATGGCATGTGATTTATTTTAAACCGCAACCTAAGGAGCTCCCACTGAAGGGAAAATGTTGGGGTTTTTAAGCAAATACGCTCAAGTATTTGTGTTATTTGCAGGACCCTGTGTGTGCACAGTGAAAAAATAAATAATTTCCAAAGTCACTTTAGATGGCACTGTACATAAACCAGAGCAGATCAGATGACTTAACGCAATCTGCTCTTTAGTGCTCTGGGTTAGCTTTTGTCTCTGCTATTAATTTGACAGGCCAGGACGTGAATGTCACTCTTGATCTCAGAAATCCTTCCAATCCTACCTCCTTACTACTATTTGTCCTCCTACTACAGTTTCTTTCACTGGCACGCTGTCAATTATGCAATTTCCCAAATTGAGCTGCCCCTGTGCCTCTGACTTTATAAGTGATTTCAAACCCCTCCTTGTTTCTTGAGGGTTTTTTTTGTTTTGACCCGTTAGCATGTTAACTAAATTAACTGGTTAATCACAACTTGGACCAGATCAACTGCTCGACCCAGCTCCTATTGTACAAACCCTTCCTCATTCAGACCAGGGGCTGTGCCAAAAGACCTCTCAAGCCCAATACAGAGCCATATCAGCAACAGTCTTCTAAAACTTTTTTATACTCCTTCCTAGAGTTTTCCTTCAAAGGGATGGGAATCAGCCAGGGTTAACAATATCAGCACTATCAAAACATGATGTAAGTAGTGGGGATTTATTTTACAGTCACAGGAAAGAAAACAGCACAATTAAATATCCTCCTCAGCATCACACAGTGCCAGTCTCAGAGACAAGGAAACAACCCAGGTCACAGCTCTAAGCCCTGTGCTTTGATCACCAGAATTGCATGGTTAAAGACAAACTGCAAAGCTTTATGGCTTTATCTAAACTAAGCTGTCATACAACAAAACACACGAATAAAATACCTATACCTAATGCAATGACCATGGTGATACACCTAATTGAAATACCTTGCATGAATCCAACTGTTAGAGGTGTACGGTCCCCATCAGTACATCAATATTATTACTTAATAATTACATCCTACTTGCATTAGTTTTGTGTTTGTGTAAAACCACATTCTGTAACTTCCAAAGTAGGGCAAGGTAATGGAAGATTTTTAATTATACAATATAAACATGAAAACAGGAAGTATTAAACTTTCCAGCTTTCAATATAATAAAAAATTAAACTGGATTAGCCTTGAGAGAGCTCATCTAATCTCACCTTGCTTGCAGCAGGGGTTTGGACCAGAGAGCTCCAAAGGTCCTGTCCAACTTAAATTACTTTATGAGTTTATGACTCCAAGTCATTCTGGGTTTAAATCTAAATATGTCTTAAACCACACCATATCGCAAAGCAGCGCTTATCCATCACCAGCATTCACTGCATTATTCTCCTCACTGCAAAGTCAGCCCTCATGCCAGCCCATATAGACTGACTGCACTACCCACTTCTTAGACTCAGGAGCTGGATTGTTCAGAAATCTTAGTATCACTTTTAGCAAGGAGTACCCAGCGACTGATTTCCCCCCAATGCCAATGCCAGACAAAAAACCAAGATTATTTCAAACATGGCTTTCCCCCAAAGTTATAAAGAGAGAAAATGATAAATCGTTATTGACACAGAGCACAAAACAAATTCCTCCCCCAGTGCAAATAGGTCACAGCCTGCCTCTCTGTGGCAGAGTAAGAACTACCACTATTGAGGTAAACCAGGACTTCTTTGCTAAGCTACCAATGCTCCCATTTCAAGTGGGGAACATCTCTTTCTGGTTTAGCAGGGCTTCCTACCCTCCACAGCTGGTGCTGCACACAACCTGCTCACCTTTCTTCCTGCACAGCTCTGTACCTACTGCTTGCTAATTAGCACATTCTCTTCTTCACATTGCTTTTTTCTGGCGCAGCCTTATAAAGAAAACAGATCAAAATGTATGCATTGCCTACAAGATATTTACAGCAACATCACCTCATTAGATTCTTCACTAATATTTTGACACAAGTGTGACATGAATGGGATGATGATCTGGTGAAATTGGCCAGTGGAAACCTTCTGTGACGGGACCTGTCTTTCTTAGTTGTACCTATACAAATTGGCTATACTGGGAACACATGCACTTAAGTCACGGTAGCTTAACACCCTGAAGCCTACCAGAGGCTCAGTAATGGTAGCTACATGAATGCATGATTTTGGCCTGCAGTAAAGAGAAATTAAAGTTGCATATCAAAACCAGCAGCATTTACCAGAGTCTAAGGGACCATATACCATCACCACAGCTCAGATGATGCATGGTGATCTGTATCATCTAATCATGAACCAGAAACCTCATTTGTTTACATTGCAACAATGATACCCATCTGTCCAAAATCCCCTGGAATCAATGCACACTCTCTCTGCATTCAGTGTCTTATGCTTCCTGCTGTGGCCACGGTATTTACTTTGAACTACGATCAATTTGTGTACTATTAGCTGAGTAACTGAAGTGTGACTCCAACCAAAATCAAATGGCCTTGCAGCTCCCTACCCTCTCCTTTTCAGTTCTTTTTTAACAAGCCTTGAGCTACAAGCTGGTTTTCCTAATACCCTCCAAGATGCCATCTTACTATTACTACTAGGCTAGTAGTGCTAGTCTTTCCTAGCTTTCAAATTTACAGGTGTAAGAGGTTGACTACTTTTTATGCCAAGGGAAGAAGTATAGAGTGGAGTTCAAGAGTTTTCAACCTCTTTCCTCAAGGAAATCTGATAAAATCATGCTGCAAGACTTCAACAGCTAACTGGCTCCTATTATTAGCAGCATGTGAAGTGCTAAAGAAAACAAATCAAAACACAACATAAACACACACCCCCAGCCCAAGAAAACAAAACTATTTGCACAAGTTTTAGTGGTTCTCTGAAACCCAGGAACATAACTATATATGGTTTAAGATCTGATCTCGCTGATGTCTCTCTGGTCACCTTTGCCTGAGCAGTCAGAGCTCTCCAGACAGTCATAGAAAAAAGGAGACCAATAGGTGTCCATAGACTAGCATAGATGCTGATACCGACAAACCTGCATCACAGGCATGTCTGTGCTGCTGCTATGATGCAGAGTCAAGACTCTTATTACAAATTTCAAGTCTCAATCCTTTACTGCAGTTCCTGGAGCCTGCAAGGCCAGGCCTGTGAGCGAATGCTTTCTGAAGCTACCCTTGAAGGGAAACTCATCAAGAGGCTGCAGCTTTGACTTACAGCTACTTTGAAATGGCTTTAAAAGTCTTTATATGAAGAAGAACAATCTGGCGTTTTGGAAGTAGAATTCAGCTTTTGATGTATGGTTAGGAATGTGAAGGACCACCACAATGCACAGATAGGCACTTTGTTCAGAACTGCTAAACCTACTCTGTGGATTTGTAGAAGAGGTCCAGTGCATTTACAGAAATGGATGAAAACCCACAGTTCAGACAAAAATAATCCTACAAGAAAAACTGTCAGGATACACGTAATCAGAAATCTTTCAGGTTTTTAGAAACTTGGCATTTTGTAAAGATGAAAATTCTCAACATTATAGTCTAAGCTTCAAGAAAATCAAGCTTTGGAAGGCTTGAGAAATAAATATCATCCTTTAATTCATGAAGGGAGCATTCCCCTTTTATTCCCCTCTAATTTACACTCCGTTTTCAGAGGTCTGCCTACAGAAAGGGTAATAAAACGGCAGAACTATTTCAGTACAATCTCAGTTCAAATAATTTACATGGTTGCTTTAAATAGCAGTTATGCATCAAACTGCGGTTCTCAAGCACATTTTAGCATAACACTGTGTTCCTAGACTTTGTTACCCACTAGGTATATATTAAAGTTGCAGTTTAAATCAATATATGAAAAAATATTGCAAGACTTGGTCATTCATATACAAAGCACTGTTCAGAACACAGATAGCAATATGCTGATAAGAAAGCTAAGAACAGGGTGGGTTTTGCTCATTTGTTAATTTTGAGTTTGGGTTTGATCGGTTTGGCTTTTGCATTCCTTAAACGCCATCACATGTATGTTGCTCCAGGAGCTGTACTCACCCAGGAGCAGAACTCTGGCCCTTGGGAAGGAAACGGGCATTGATGCCGTCGGTCTTTTACATTACAAACTGGAGGGTTCTAGAGGGGAGATCTTGCTAGTTCTCCTTCTTTTCTAAGGATATCATTCATGAAATTCTAGAGACAAGAAGTGACTCTTCATGCACAAGATCAAATCTGAACAATTCCAGTCTGAAAAATCCATTATCTTAATGACTGGGGCGGCAGAGCAGTTCAAACTCTGGAAGTCTGTGAGGAAGTTAGAAGTCCTGTATAAACCTGGCAGAAGTGAAAAATAACAATTTCCAACTACAAAACCAGAAAAGCCAAAAAGTACTGTGATGAGAGAAAAGGGTGTTTTCAATGAGCACTACAAGTTGTCATGTATGATATATGATAATATTTGTACCCAAAGCACACATATGTAGGGCTTGCTTCGCTTTGAAGATTGTCATACTACTTTGGCAGAAGTCATACTACATGACTTGAAGCTTTGATGCTTCTACTTGATATAAAGTCTTCAGTGATACCTACTGCCTCTTTCCTCATAAAATGGTCTTGCAAAATCTTCTATAGCCTTTTCTCCATCTCCTTTACACCCACACATATTTATTGTATGTATACTGTTCTCAAAACTTCATGAGAATGTTCTATAACTTAAGCCACACTAAAGATTTTAAAAAGTAATTTGTTCAAAGCTGGAATCCACAAGAATCTAAGGTAACGTAAGTTTAAGCAGTAATTAGAAGGGAATGTTTTGTTACTGAATTTAGCACTTTTTCCTACTTGAAAAATAGGTAGGATTCATGTAAAAAGCTGACAAATTCAGTACCATTTAGTAATTTGCAAAACACTTGATAGGACTGCAATTGCTAAACTTCGGTAGAAGTACACAGCATTCAAACTCCTGGGCAAGCATTCCTGTCAGGGTTTTGTTACCAATGAGATGCAACACCAATGTAATCTTTAGCAGTCAGCACCCCTTTCCAACAAGAATCTTATAGATATGTTGAATTTCATATTCACCAAATATGAATGTTTGAAATGGAGTTGATCGTACATAGATGTTCCTGTTAAAACATTAATTATGTATGCCCAGGCAGCACATTTTAAAATAGTTTTTCCTTTAATATTCCAATCTGAATTGCAGAGCTTTAGATGTGCAAACACCTCTAATGATTCTTATATATGTATTTTCAATATCAACAGCCTGTGGTTTCTGAGTGGCAAGAGAGCAATAAAGAGTTTTCTAAACAGATAGATTCTAATTACCATGCTGTCATTTTGCTTAGTCTAGTAAAAGTTGGTGGGAAAGCCACTGCTCTGTTAATAGGATTTCGTCCTAGAGAAAGAACACTGATCAATTGAGTCCATTGGGGCTCCTGTTGACAGCTCCAGCAGAAATCACATGCTGCCTCCAGAAAGGGAAACACAGACATCCCTCGCCCATGGATCCTGAGAACTAGAAAGCCCAGGCTTGAAACAAGCCATCAGGTCAGTGGCTGGGATTCATATGACCACCTGCAGAGTCTTTAAAGTTGATGGGGAAGACAGACACAAGACACTCCTGGCTCCCTATGGTGAGACAGTTTGTGCTCACCACACCCCATTTCCCCCTTACTGATCTCCTCTAGGTACATTGTGTCAATGAAAGTCACCACATAGATCTTATTCAAGATCAGTGGACTTGGGTTTATTAAATAAACGTTTCAATTCCAAATCAGGGAAGTTTTTTTAAAGTATGGTTCAACCTGATTCAAAACCCACAGAAAGAAAACAGCCAGAGGAACAGAAGAACCTCCCTCAAAATAAATCTTAAACCAAAACCCACAATCCAGAATCCTGCAATGTTGTCTGTTTTATGCTTATCTTTCAATTTTTTTATCTAAGATGTATTCATACTGGACTCATATTTAAACAATGCAAATAATTTTTAAGAGATGCCTTTTTGGCATTATCAGTAGTGTTCAGCACACAGTTATGTACACATGTCATGGTTTGAAAATTACCCAATTTTCAAGTATTAGCTGTGGCGCTTTTATGCCAAAAAAGTATTTTATTTTGAAGCTGGGGGTAGCTTCCCTAGCAAACCTCCTGTGTCAGTGTGTGGACTCTACAGATGACTGGTGGTCAGAGTCCATAAAGGAAAGGTACTTCCTGCTTCTTATCCTTTCTTCATTGTCTTTGTTACCATATTTGCCTTTCTCCTGCTTCTGCTGTGACATGTCTTGAGAGACAGAGAGCTCCTCTAGAAGAGAGCTCCCCCCACCCCCCAAGGGTGGAAGGGGCAAGCAATGGCTCTCAACCCCTTGCCACCAAAGGATGGAATGCAAAGGGAGCCTAAGCTTGGCTGCAGCTCTGCTGCGGGGGTAGCCATGGCTCTCTTTTGCATGGGAGCTCAAATGCAGAGAGGCCAAAGAGACAAGCCATTGTCCGCACCTGCAAACCCCCTTCTATAGGGGTGTACTTGCAGCCCTCCCCTCTTTTGCTGAGGGTTCAGATGCAGAAAAGCCGGCACCAGCTCATTCTTGTTCTTGGCAGTGGGTCGAAAGAGAGGAAACCTCCTCCAAAGCCTTTACAGCTTAAATGCCTTTGAAGATGCCAGACAGAGGTGAGCTCTTAACCCTCTACCTCCCTTGGTGCCTGACCATAGGGGAGAAGAAAGCAAGGCTCTGCATAAGGCCTGCAGAAAGCCTTGGGATGAGACCCTGAATAGCCTATTCAGCATAACAGGCAACCAGTGCCATGTCTCCACTGCTCTGCAACTGAGAGAAGCCTCTACTAAGAGACAGAAAGAGAGATCACAAATATTGATATCCTAAGCCTTTGGCAAACAGAGAGAGTCTGGAACCCTGTTGTATCCTCCACATTTGACGCTGCTATAACCTCAAAGAACAGCTCTGAGCTGATGGGAGCTAGAAGTATGCCAGAGACATCACAGAGGGCTGATGTCTGCATCTTGGGCAGAAACACCTTTGCTTTGGGAGGTTCTTCTCCCCCTCTANGTGACCTCATTAAAGTGTATTAATATAAATATGTGAGGGGTGGGTGTTAGGAGAATGGAGACAGGCTCTTCTCAAGGTCGTCTAGTGATAGGACAAGGGGCAATGGGTGCAAGCTGGAACATAGGAGATTCCATATAAATATCAGAAGGAACTTCTTCCCAGGGAGGGTACCGGAGCATTGGAACAGGCTGCCCAGGCAGATTGTGATGTCTCCTCCTCTGGAGAACAGTACTTTTGATCAGGTTTCAGAAAAACTCATCGGTGCATCTTTACCCACTGACAAAACAGAATGCTATTTCCCCTGTCACAAAAAAGCTCTGTGCTTTTGCTGTCTTCCTTTTCATAGTGCCAGTCACACAGCCTCTGAACATCAGCTCAGAGAAACTCCTTAAAGTATATTTTTCTACAAAGGGGGGAAAAAAGCCCAAACAACAACAAGAAACCACAAAAAAGTAAACCTTTCACGTTTTTACAAAGCAGTAGCTGAATCATAACTCCAGGCTTTCATCACTTCTGTTGTGCTCCGAACTATCTCATCTTACCCAGGGCATTTCCAACTTGCCATGCCATAGCACTGTGACGTGCACTGCATGTGGGAAACTGAGCAGGGAGGGGATTCTGCTGCAGACTTCTCATCCCACAGAATAAAACTCTTCAACTTCCTAAATACCAGACATCTGCTATTTCATTCCACGTATGCAAGAACTTCTTCACTGGTGCTTCATGATCACCTTGGCTATTACGAACATTTTAATCTTATGTGATCTGACATTATTTTGTGCTCTGACTTGCCACAGTGTATTTAGAAGGGTGGCTGATAAAGCGTTAATACATTCATCTGCTTTTATGCAAACAGAACCAGCAACAATTCATGCACTAGGATTAAATTCAATGTGATCATAAGATTATGTTAACAGAGTAAAATCTCTGATGAATAATTCAGGCTCTTAGGAGTGAAGCACTGAAAGCGGCATTTTCAGATGACTGTTGACAGGCTCTGATGTCCAATATGTTCAATGCAATGGAGAATGAGTTGGAAAGCCCATGAATGTCGTTTTTCTAGTTAATTTACTTCTCATAAATAATAAATGGCATCATGCATTCATTTTAAATTCCCTACTGGAGAGAGTGGAACATTCATGATAGAAATGAAAAGTGCATCACAATGACGTCAATGCCCAGATGCAGGAATGAGTCAGTCGCAGGCTTCTGACCGAGACAGCATTAAGAGGAGTTAAGAAAAGAAAAATCCCAATGACCACAATACTTACAGTAAGGAAAGCCACATGAGTTATGCCACTCGTGAGTTCTCTCCTCTGCTGGCAAATTCAGGTTGGTAAAGGATATGGGGTTTTTCTAATGCCTTTAGGTACATGCTAGCCTCTGGTCACACTGCAAGAGTCAGTCTGCAAACAACAGCTTAAGTAACTACCATGTTTTCATGCAGTCTTTTATTCCTCCCAGGCTAATAGTATATGAAGTCAAAAGCAATTTGCCTGGATCTCAAAGGTTTTAAGTATTGGCCCACTGACTTTGATCTTACAAATAGCTACTAGGTGAATGCATCACAAACATGAACAACAAAACATTAGACTTAAGCTTCTTTATGCCAAGCTAACTATTGCAAGTCTCCTTCACTCCCCCAGCAGGCTCAGCAGTCAAGCCTATCAAATCACAGCTTGTCATTTTAAACAATCTGTGATTTATGTAATCACACACAGGACTATTGAGCATAATTAACCTATACTGATAGAACTCTCGAAAAATAACTGTCACTATTGCATTTCTAATTAGTAAATAGAATTCTCTCATTGCTAGTACAAAACCAGAGTTCACACAATAAAGTAAGAACCCTGTTGAACAGCAGGATGTAGAGCACAAGAGGCACAGCTTAGCAAGACACATACCTGAAATGGTATAGTCTTTTCACAAAGTGAGCACATTACACATCCCTTTATCACATGCCTCAAAGTTGTACCTTAGGTGGGGACATTTCTTAAGCTGCTGAAAGCTGAGACCTGCCAGCTCCCTTGTTTTACATTAAAACTGCTGGCCTTTCTCTGAAATACTGAGCAAAGCAGAGTTATAAATTGAGGTGGGAATTGCTCAGCTGCTTCAAGCATCAATCCATATGCAGCCAAGGCAGCATAAAAACATTTTTCACATACACATAGAGTATGAGGTTTCCCCTCCGTTGCACAGGACTCAAGGACAGACACATGAGTGAGTTGGTGTTGCCCATCCTAGCAAACGACCCTTCTGATGATTAAAAACAAGCTCCTTTCCTAGCACTGTAAAGTTCTCCCAATCAACCTACACTCATACTGGTAATTCCTGGCATGCAGGAGCCTCTTTCTAATTACAAACTCCAACGTTGAGCCAAAGCTGGCTGGTAACATGACAGCTGGTTTGCAAAGTTTCAGCTCTTCTTTGCCTTTAAGTCAAACATATAAAGGAAATGTACGTTCAAAATCTCACAGGTGAAGCACAGATTTGTGCAAAATGGAAGTCCCTACAAACTGGGCTTTCAAAGGCATTTTGCCAACCGGTGCAAAATTAAAAGCTAGCTACTGGCACCTGAAATCTCTTGAAGCACCTGAAGGTCTGCCTTGGTGGCTGTCCACATCAGTGCACCATGAGAAATATTTTCAGGCTTAGGACTAGAGCTGTCCTCCCAACACTGCAAAATTAAACTGCACCACAGCTGTTGTGCAAAGCTAACTAATGGAATGTTTTGCCATAAAACCATAACTCTGACAAAGACATACAATTTAAAATCACCTTTTGTATTCTTTCAATAGAGGCTTATTATCGAAATGTCAGATGCAACCAATAACATTACATTTTGGTATATCCCAGTGTACATGACTTATCTGCAGTAATGTTCCATAATTACAGCTGATATAAAATGACTTATCAACTTCACATTTTGACATTCATTCACCACAGTTAACTGTTCTGTTCGTAACTTCCACTGTTTGCTATGTAACACCCTTCTAAAGTCAGTTGAGTGATCCTTAAATAAGCCAGGGAAGCACAGTCCTCCACGCAAATGTTATTTAAGCATGTATATATACACACACCTATACACTGACAGAGAAATGAACAACGCTTCCTGTTTGCCCATTAGAATACTGTACAAACTTGGAAAAGTGGCCTATTTTCAATACAATTCACAGCAGGTGAAATGACTGAATACTTGACAGTGACAGAAATTAAGCCAGTTTCTACATCCTTTCAGCTTGTGTCATTTATTTTATTCAATTACAGTTATTAGATACTGGGGGAGGAAAGTGGGCAAGAGCAGGGGGATTAGGTTTAGTTGTTCAGTCGACAATATAACATACTCATTTTGGTATGCAATGCAATGCTTATTTTTATACAGCCCATCGCTGCACTCTCCCCAAGATGTGCCTGCACCCACACAACACTTGTGCAATATACAAGTAACATTCCTTATGTAATAGGAGCATTTTGTCTTGGATATGTAGGCTTGTGCTAGAGCATGTGAAAGCGGGAGCAAACTTGTAGAAAGGAACCAGCTGGAGGCACCAATGTGAGACATGAGAAATCCCATAGATGCCCCTACTAGAAACAGCAATCTAGCAGCACAAAGTTGTAGGGCAAATTTCATTACTATGGATTAGAAACCATAATGGCAGAGGCTAGAGAAAATGCAAGAGCAGAAAAGTAAATGAAGAACATAGATTAGGTACAAAGAATCAAGCCAAGATTTCCTCCAGTTGGAACAAAAATTAAAAGAAATCCTGCATATTTCTCAGAGGCAAAATTTGATACCAATAACCGCATTCTGAGAGCCACACAAAGAACTAAGCTCTAGTGGACTGCAGGGAACTGAATGCTGGTGCACTCTTCACTGCTTGCAATTCTTTTCTCCTAGGGTTTGGTTTTCTAGTCTTTAAACACAATTAACTCTGTTCATTTACTACCAGTAGGAATTAAGGACAGATAAAAACCAGAAAAGATAAAAAAAAGCATAAAAAAATAATTCAGGACCTCAAAGTTGTAAAGATTACTGTTGCCCCTCCAGGACACATGCTGGAACCTGTTGTTGCCAATTACTCAACAGCTCTACACCAACTCATTAACTTTACAGTGCAAGTCCATGACTTGACTTCTAAAAAATTTATATACAGCAGATGAGATGCACAGTCAGGTTTTCCACAATTACATTGCAAATCACTGTCAACCAGACTCAACACTAAATACATTTCAGAGAAAGGTCAGTCAAACATGTTAAAATATCATTATCAAATTATATAATAATTTTGATTGCAAGCTGTCCTCTTCTGAATTAGCACCATTAGAATGTAACTAATTCTGTTCTGTGATTTTAATTTTCAGCTCAGTCTCCTCTAAGTAATTGCAAATTCTGAAGTTAATGGCATGCTCTTGCAGATGCTTGATGTTTACAGTTACTACCAAGGATTAGAATACAGAAAGGCTCTTGGTTATACTTGCTCCTGTGAAGACCAAGGCTGCTGAGGGACCACACTGGTCAGCCTCTCTTCAATGACTGGTGTCCAAGGTGGAGGTTGCCATCTGGTGCTCAGCGTGGTTTGGGAATTCCCCAGTATCTGCCCACAGCATCAGTGGTGATAGTGACTTCATTTCCATCATCACGTTTGGGTTTGCTATTGGCTTTGTATATATTTCATATTATTATTCTCTTAATTAAGGCTGCATATGTTTCCCTATGACTTCCATTTTTGGAGAGTGAGAAGGGTTAACAGAGAGCATCTGTCATTTGTTTAGTGGCTGGCCCAGCCTCAACCAATGACACAAGTCCAACAGACAGCTTTCTAGAAACCTTGCAATGAAACCAGAATGATTTTCAGTGCTATCTAGAGAAACAAATACATACAAATAACTAATAATAGTGAAACAGACTCACTGAGTAAGTGAAAACATATAATGGCTCTCCTTCCTAGAGAGATTTAAATTACATAACAAAGATAAGACAGTAATGAGCTAATTTAATCATCATCATTATTATTGGCCTGTACAGTTTATGTAAATGTTAACAAGGGTTGTCAAGAGAGTAAGATGCTACAGCATATGCAGCAGACAGAATGGATCAGTTTAGCATCTGAATTTACATTCCAGATGAAGACAACAATTTAAGTATGAATTTCATTTGAATTAAAATAAACAAAAAGATTTTCATAAAAAGACCTTGTTCCCTATAGATTTGTGTGAAAAAATTCTGTCATCAAAATAGAGCTATTTTAGCAGGTTTCTTTCTAAAAAGATAGGAGGTGGATGACATGACACTGAATAATCCTGAAGTAGAGCTCAAATGCATTCTTTATCTTATGGGCCAAAGCCATAAACAGACTGACATATCTTGCTTTGTTGAATACCTTTGTGTTCCTCCCAGCCTCATTCCTCCAAAGAGCAAAGCTGCAAGTGACAGGAGGCACTGCCAGTTCCAAGAATCTCCTGGGTGAAAGGATTCACTGTAGAATAGCATGAGTTCCTAATACAGATGGTGAGGGAACCAATCGGGAAAGGTGTCTGGACCTACTGCTTGTGAAGAGAAAAGGACTCGTGGGTGATAAGAAGACTGGAGGTCACTTGGGTATAGCAACCACAAGATGATAAAGTTTTCAATTCTTGGAGAAGTAACAAGGGGGGGGCTGGGGGTGTCAGCAGAACTGTCACCTTGGACGTCCAGACAGAAGATTTTGATCTGTTCAGAAGACTAGTTGACAGAGTCCCTTGGGAGGCAGTCTGAAGGGAAATAAAGGAGTCCAGGAAGTTCAGACAGTGTGTCTCTGAAGGCATTCAAAAAACATGTAGATGTGGCCCTAGGAAACATGGTTTAGCAGGCAAGGTGGCACTGGGTTAACAGCTGGACTTGAGGACCTTGGAGGACTCTTCCAAACTTAATGATTCTATAATCATATGATTCTGGGTTGCGGTAAGCACAATAGTCTTAAAGATTTCATGTGAGTTTTGAATTCACTGAAACACCACGGACTATATTTAATTCAGGTACCTTTAAAGATTTTTACTCAGGTATTTACATTTTTTTTATATTAAGCTTTTTTAAACAAACTGTAGACCATCAGGTTTGGAAATACAGGAATCCCACGGTCCAAACCCCATTGCCAGCTGTGCTGTATTGCTAGTACTACCAAGGTTCCCTTTTCTCTCTTCCTCTGTCATACTCTGAGGCTATACATTCCAAACACAATCATTCATATTTCCATTTCTATTTTATTATACTCATTAATGATGCAACCTGCATTTAACCATGCATTACCGTTTTCAAGGACAAATATTTTTCCATAATCCCAACTATGTCATTACTCTCCTTATATTACACATACTTTAAAAGTAAAAATCCATCTCCTAGGACTAATCAAATACAGAACATGCCAATCAGGAGACAGCGAGCTTGAAACAGGCATCCCAAATTAAATAAAACCTTAAATGCCCTTTCTTTAAGAGAAAGTTATTTGGTTTCAGTTTTTTAAAAGAGCTCCCTGGGATGACATATGGTAGACGAGGTTCATGTCTGTTGAAATCAGCCCTCATCTAGGGAAGCTCATACGATATGGCTAAAGGCTGAGGAATAATTAGACTGAACATTACGAAAGAGTGAGGGTGGAAATACATCATCACCATTTCTGGTTTTAGCCTCCCTTTCACTGCCAACAGACCACCAGGAAAAGGAAAAGCACAATGGAAATATTAATGCAATGAATGACTATTTTGTGGAAATGGAAGCGTGTCAGCACTGGATGTTAAAGTGTTTGAGATAAAGCCTGTGTGTTACAATTTCTATAAATTGCTTTCCCTGTGCCATTTGCCAGAGCTATTTTACTCTTCCAGTAGAGGTTTACTGCCAGCGTTAATCTTACATAATGCACAAATAACTGGTTATCTGATACTGCAATACACTTAACTAATCCTACATTTGTAATACAAAAGTATTGTTTTGTTTTGTATTTAATAAGAAGTCCCAAAGTAAAAGCTTTCTCCGTGCTGATACATTTATCTTTTAAGTACTGAGCAATTTAAATTAGTTTTTCCGTGCAGAGATTTTAAAGCAGTAACAGAGCTTTTCTTTTTCTAACTTCCTAATCAATCCAGAAAGCATTTCTCCAAAGGAGCATAGTTCCGTTTTTGGCAGAGGCACACCAACATCACAGGCCCTTTCCTTTTCTGGCTTAGTAAGGACACCATCTCAGCTAGATAAAATCTCTTCTAAGATTCAAAAATTTTTAGGATCTAGCTCCTTCAGTGAATAAGGAAATACATCAAGTCTTTAAAACAGCACAAGACTGCCTCTAGTCTGCAGCTGGGATCTTGCTTACAACCCCAATGTAGAAGCCCACTTAGATTACAAATTTTGATCTAGACCCTGCCAGTTCCCTATTTACTGGATAACACCACGGTGTGAGTATGTTTCTGCCCAATTTACTTCCTTCTTGATTCAGACAAGAAGTTTGAGATATCTTTCATTATACCTTCCAGGACATTCACTTACCTATTCATTCAGCTATCTTTGCAGCATGGTATTTTCACCTGTATTCATACTAGGTTTAACACTGCCTGGCTCTTTTGGGGCAGCTCTAGGTGTCATCTTTAGGTCTCCTTACACAGGTGGTCAAGAAAACAATACTCTGTGTAGTGTTATTTAAACCTACAGCAACTCCGTATCTATTCCTCACCTTAATATGCAGATGGAGATGGGTTGAAAGAGCTAACCATGACTTCAAATGTCTGTCTTCTCCTTCTACCTGATCCAAGACAGGATAAAAAGCACATATAATCTTCCATGAGCCAGCAACGTGCTCATGCAGCCATGACCAATGGCATTAAAAAAAACATGCCCAATAGGCTGAGAGAGGTTTTCCTCTCCCTCTACTCTGCACTAGTTAGGCCTCATCTGGACTACTGTGTCCAGTTACAGGCTCCTCAGTTTAAGATGGACCAAGAACTACTGGAGAGAGTCCAGTGCAGAGCCACAAAGATGATCAAGGGGCTGGAGCATCTTCCTTATGAAGAGATGTTGAGAGAGCTGGGGCTGATTAGCCTAGAGAGAGAACTGAAGGGAGATCTCATAAATGCTTATAAATATCTAAAAAGCAAGCGTCAGAACTGTGGGACCAGGCTGCTGTTGGTAGTGCCCAGTGATAGGACAAGGGACAATGGGTTTAACTAGATCATGGGAGATTCAATTTGAACACAAGGAAAACTTTTTTTGCTATGAGGGTAAACTTCATCCTGTGAAGAGCACTGGAGCATGATGCACAGAGAGGTTGTGGAGTCTCCATTTCTGGTGACATTCAAAACTTGCCTGGACATACTTCTGCATGATCTGCTCTAGGAGAATCTGCGCTGCAGACTAGAACCTCTCCAGAGGTCCCTTCCATCCACTACCATTACATTATTCTATGAGTCCTTTACTAGAAATCATCCAAACAGCTTTCAATCTGTAGAGACTTAATCTGTGGAGATTTCACAGCTTTCACAGGTAGCCAGCTCTAACATGTCACAGCCCTTGTAGTTTGAAAATATATCCTAAATCAAAGTTTAGTATCTACTTATTTTCTGCAACAGCCATAATAATTAATGAACAGATAATAATTAATGAAAATTATCTTCAGAACAATGGTTTGTATGTTGTAAAGTTTCAGGAGCCCTCAGTCTAAAGAAACCCAGTTCCCTCACCCTGTTCTCAACCATTACATATTCTGTATCTCTCATCCCTCCAACCTTCAGACACATTCATTTGTCAGTAGATTTCTAAAAGATTAAGTATAAAACTGTACCTCTTTAGGATAATATCAAAAATCTTGCAGTCACCACTTTTCAGTGGCAGCGATATGAAATGGTTCTTCTATACATGCACAGCATTCACAGTGCAAATGGACCGAAACCCCGGAAGTTTTTCACTCTACTCTGTCAAGTCCCTGCTTATGGGAACCCCATGCTGGGTAGTCAATATAATTGCCATTGGCAAGATTCCTCACTGCGTGGGCCTGCTGATTTTGCAGCCTATTTCAATGCACACAAACTTTACAAGAGGCTCTAAACCTTGCACACTACAGCATAGATTTTTATGGACATTCCCCTAATGTGCAGTGAATCCTATTATGCATCTTCTTCCTCAATAAATTTTAAGATACTGATCTGGAAGAGCATGTCCAGTATCACAAAACAAATTTATATACATACATTTCAGGTCTCTATTTATTAAAAGTTCTCTTCCTCTTCAACCTGCACACTAGTTCCAAATGACCATTTGCCATCGCTGTTCCCAAAGTTAGGTATCTAGTCATCAACAAAATGAAGTTATGCAATTTTAAGCAAAAAATAGCTGTTCCAAACTGTAATAATCTTAAATGTAATTTCAGTAGATGAGCAAGATAAACAACTTTATTAGCTTCCCAAAAGAAAGTGTTTTCATGATAAAAAATCCTAGCACCAAATGGATAGTGACCCTGGAAAAACAACTGTGCCCTTCTCAACTGACAACACAAAGCTCCAATTGCTGGTTCATGCACAAATTTTACACGTGTAGCTGCCACAGGATCCACCTGTTGAAGTTACTACGCAGATATAAAACCAGGCAAAAAAGAACCCTATATATAAAATTGGCATGTTAAATGAATTGATAGCAGTGGTTTGCACACTCAGGAAGATCCCTTCTTATATGAGACTTCCACAAATGAGTTTTGTGAAGCTGCTAGAAGTATTTATGGAAAGATAATATTTTTAAACAAGGAAATTATGCACAGCCACCTGGCTTTCACACAAAGTCATTCTGGAATTGAGTAATACACTTGAACACTTCTAGGGTTATATTTGGCAGCTTAAAAATATACCCAGATACCACCACCCATTCATGTACAGCAAAATAATGTCTGTAAATATTTCGGGGACAAAACGGAAACAAGGACAATGCAAAGGAAGAAAAGACCCAGCAGGGATTGGAGAAATGAGCAAGTTGAACACACTGCTGTCCATGGCTACCTGTCATTAGGTGGCACTAACTTCTCTTTCTAATAATCTCCTTCTTAAAGCTGTACTTAAAATATGGTGTATGTTTTGTCACCTCCAGAAAAAAGCACTGACATTTTGGTGGAAATAGAATCGTCCTCTAAGGCAACTCAGGTTGTAGCCAGCTACACACAGGCTGCAGTGATTTAGGCTCCCTCGCTGCAGGATCAATGCATGTTCAGTTATCAGTTAAAGAGAGAAAATGATAGGGGAAAAAACTGATGAGAAACTTGATCATGAACATAAAGAAAAGGTTCTTAATCTGCCAACTCAGTCACTTATAATAAGGCAAGTATAAGGTGCCACATTGAGAAATATAATTACTTTCTAGCTGAAATAAATTAGAAGCTCTTAAGCTTAGCAGACAGTTCTGAAGCCTGAAGGAACAGCAGGTAACTGCTTTGCAGGCTAGATAGTTCTTAAATCTCTTTTCAATAGTTCCTACACTTCTCTAAGTTGCAAAATAGTCTTGAAAATCACGACTTCATAAAGTATAGGAAGCCCAGAAAGAAGAATGTTCTGACACCAGTCCTACATCTCTCTGGATACATTTTTCCTTCAACTGAAGCATGTGATTTATAATTTTGGAAGACAACTAAATGGAAATGCTCTTTCCTTCACTGCAGCAGTGAGTCACCATCCACAATACAGTTACACATTGAACAGAGGTGTTTTATCAGCCTCAGCCTTATCTATGTGCAATGGTGAGGAACAGACCACCTTTCAGCATCTCTACATTAAGGCTTGTTCAGAGCTGTGAAGTCTCAAGGAACCTAGAATGAGCTGTGCCTCCCATATTGATCACTCTACTACTGAAAACAAGCAAATGATAATTACTTTACCCAGACCTCAGCAGCATTTAAGACAGTAATGCAAACAACCATGGATTTATGGTGGCTGAAGGTCTGCAGTCTTTATGTGTCTCCCAGTGATGCACTGAACAGGACTGATTTGTTACTTCATGACTTGTGTTTCATGTTGTTGTTTCACCATAATTTCTGCAAATTCCTTGATCTGTCTGCTATTTCCCAGTGGAAGCAAGAAACAGAGAGGAGGAAGTAAAATGATGTTACTATGCGAAAATGAAATAGTTGAAGAACTGGCATAAACCTGGGCAAATTAATGACAAAACTGTTACCCAAAACGTCACCAAGACTAGAGTCAAACATATCCCAAGACCTCTGCTAAAGACAGTCTAACATCAATCAGGAGAGGGAGGGGAAACCAATGTTATATATTTCACATGTGCTGGAAGATAATCAAATGAAGCCATGAAGATGGAATTTTCTTTAAATTCGTTTCCCTTTATCTTGTCAAAACGATGATAGTTTTAAATAGATTGCCCTTTACAGTTTAATGGATTTTGGTTTGTTCTTTGGTGGTCTTTAATTTAGTGTTATAATTAACGTAATAAACAACTATGCTTTCTTCTCCTAATACTTACCTTTACAAGACATTAGAAATATTAACAAAAGTCATTGAAAAGCCTAAAATTCCTCTAAATAAAGTACGAGTGAACATTTCA
This sequence comes from Upupa epops, assembly GCA_013397515.1. Classification (NCBI taxonomy): domain Eukaryota; kingdom Metazoa; phylum Chordata; class Aves; order Bucerotiformes; family Upupidae; genus Upupa; species Upupa epops. Next base: position 25,439 of record VZRI01003321.1, read on the forward strand.
TCAGTTATTATACACCAGATAAATTAGATTTATTATTGCAATAGATCCCTGGGCTTGAAGCCATTTCTTTTACTTCTGCATGTTCTGAGATAGAGACATCAGGATTTATTCACTACTGAGAAAAACTTAAGGAGCTGCTCAGGAGATAGCAAACCAGGCTGCCTTTCCAAAGAAGAAACTGGGAGTCTGAGCTCCATCTCACACCAAGAGACCTAAACTTCTGAAGGGGAGCCCCAGGTAAGAATCATGGGGACTGAGAAGAACTGAGTAAATAATGGAAATGCATTGCTTGTAACCTGCAAAGAACAAGATTATACAAGTCATGCTTTCAGAAGCAAAGCTCATCCTTAATAAATCTAGTGTTTGGAAAAACATTCTTCTTCATGGGAACAGAATTAATATACAATGCCAATTATATATTCTCCAGGAATCACAGAATCATAGGGTTGGAAGGGACATCCAAAGACCATCTAGTCCAACCGCCCTGCATTAAGCAAGGACAGACCAGAGCCCCATCAAGCCTGACCTTGAATGTCTCCAGGGATTGGGCCTCAACCACCTCTCTAAGCAGTTTCAATGATTCACCATCAGATTGATGAAAGTCTAACCTAAATTTACACTTTTCCAGGTTAAAACCATTACCCTCTCCTCCTATCATTTCATACCCTTGTGAACACTTATTCCCAGGCCTTCTTATAGGTCTCCTACAGGTACTGAACAGTGATGACAAGGTTCCTGCAGAGCTTTATCTTCAGGTTGAACAGACTGAATCAGATGAGTGAAATTAAATATAGAAGAGATTTAGTGCCAGCCCTGTGCTTAGCCACAGCAGACTGAAGCTCCAGTTCATGCTCATAAGTATTCATCTACCATTGCTAAAACAGCCCTATGTACTTCATAGAGGGCTGACAGCAAGACAGAGAAAGTAGGAGCATCCTTCTGCAGACAGAGGTGAAGTGTCCATGCTGTTCTTATAAGGCTCCCTGCCACCCCCTAAAACACTGGCCAAAGGAACAGCTTAATTATATGTAACTGATCATGACCCAAACAAGAGCTCACACCCTTTCCTCTCCAGAAATGCCTAGAATAGCCTGATAAGTCACAGAATCATACAGTTTGGTTAGAAGAAACCTTGAAGATCATGGAGTATGGAGAAGGGCTCACCTATGCAGGTGCAGTCACCTTGTGCACTCCACCCAGCATTTACAGAAAGGCTTTTCTGACCATGCAGGACCAAGAGCCAGGCCAAGTGCTGCCTCCAGCCAGGGCCAATCTACCATAATATTGAACCAGCCCGGCCATTCATTCTGGCTCTAATTCTGCCTGACAAAGTGAGACTGTCCCTTGCCTATGATGCTGTTACCAAGAAAATGACATTGGATAAACAAGTATAATGGTTAGGTGGGAAAAAAGAAACTTCCAACATCTTAAAATGTCAGAATATAAGATTCATCCATTTCATAGCTTGGAAGAAGGTGGCTTTAGTCCATACTCATTAAAAATACAGTAGGGTTTGCAAAGCATGTACCTTGAAAGAGGGACTACTACTACATGATTACCACTTAGTAGCAGCAGCCTTGGAGAACATAAAAGAAATGAAAAGCAGTGACCTAAGTGGAGCATAGAGTGGTACCTCCCAATGTTCTGACTGACAGAAAGGTCATTTGCAGTGCAAGCTTAGGTCCCTTTTCTGGACCAAAACAGAGATTACAGCAGAGTTTGAAAATCCATAGCACTGACTCATTGCTATGGCTATGAAAGGTAAAAAGCTAGCTTTCCTCCAAAGCACAGTCAAGCAAGAGGACAAGCTAACGTGATTGCAAACAATACAGAAGCATGTAAGTTTAGATTTTTAAAATGGCTTCCAGCATCTAGGTCAGACACCTTCCACCCTACCCATTCTACTTGAGTAAAATCAGCAGCAGCAAGAGAACAGAAACTTAATGAGACAGACCCTGAATATGTGTCACCCTAAGCGATGAAATCTCAGCCTGTTTAGCTTTCATTCTTTGCATACACACTCATTCTTTGGGCTTCTAGATTCAAGGCTTCACACCTCCGTCTCCAAGTTAATTCTTAGTCACAGTCCCAGGAATGCTGCATAGTTTCTTTCCCTTTTATTTAGAAGGTTTACTTTTGTACATAATGCCTGAATGAAATCCCAACTCTTGTTCACATTTTCAATTGCCTTGGAAATTTCTACAGAGATTTTCATGCTCTCTGTCTGTGCTGCCAACCTGATTTCCTATTTGTCTTGTTTTGGTGACCCTGGATATTCAAAAACATACGTATGCAGCCAGGCCCACTCCTCTGATAAACCTTGGATGTAACAGCTGGCAGCATTTTTTACCTGAGTTGACTCCAGGCAGGTGCTGTGGACATTTCTACTCAATGCACGGGAATGCACAATTGAAGCTACAGCCTAACTAAATTTTCCTTTGTCGCCCCTCCTTTTTCTGGCTCCCTCGGGCCCAGAAGGCTGCTGTGTCACTATCTCCTCAGGCCCTGAGCTCTCAGATGCCATCCATGCCACAGGGCAACCTGTGGACAATATGATGCCACTGAAGTCCAATGTGAAAAGTTGCATCTCTTGCCTCTCACTTATTTGGGGTATTTTAAATTGATCATTATCTCAGAAACATCACTCAGAGGGATCCAGCCCTGTGATTCAGGTAGATCCAGCTCTCCCTGGTACAATCACAGACAGGGTGAAGGTTGAGACACCTCAGACATCAGTCCCAGGTGACAAGTCAACAATACTGGAAACTGTGATGAATCCAATTACTCCATCATCTCTGCAAAATATACTGTTTCAAGGCTTGCACAACGCAAAGCCACATCCTGAGCCAATCCTTGAGCTGTCTGGGGGAAAGGACAGTTCTCCGTGAATTATTTTCACTGACTCAATTCATTTAAAGTTTCAGCAGGATTTCTGTCACAGGTTGAATGGGCTCCTTTTGTTCCTGAAATCTGCCTATGCCCATCCTGGAACAGCTTTGAATGCAGGTGGCCTAGCAGAGCTATGACCTCTGAAATCAGCTGAGGTTTTGGCAGGATGTCACCAGCTATCCTGTTTGCAGCTCAGGCTAATGTAAGGTTTGGGATAATTCAAGTCAACATTTTCTCTAAAACCATCTGGAAGAACTGGTTATGCCCTGATTGTGCAGTGACCCTGTGTCCAGCACATTGCTTCTGCTCACACAGTATTCCCATAGCATGGAAGTCTACAGAGGCTCAAAATGCAACTTTAGTCCCACACCACCTATTCCTCCCTCTGAAGTTGGTCCATAGGAAGACCAACTACTGCATCTCATTTCAAACCAGTATCATAAATACTTACCATGACAAACAACTGGCAGACTGCAGCCATGTACAGCACATGTTGTGAGACCGCATCTGGAATACTGTGTCCAGTTCTGGGCCATTCAGTTCAAGAAGGACACAGAGCTGCTGGAGGGTGTC
>VZRI01003321.1:28922-56248 GCA_013397515.1 Upupa epops
GAGATATTCAAAACCCACAGGGACATGTTCCTGAGTAACTTGGTCCAGGTGATCCTGCTGTGGCAGGGGGATTGGACTAGCTGATCTTTCAAGGTCCCTTCCAACCCCTAATGATTCTATGTTATCTTCCCAAAAAGGTTGGATTCCCAGCCACAGACTACAACTGAAAAAAACAATACAGGATTTCTGAAGAAAAATATCCTACATAACCTTGAAGGCAGTTCTGAAATCTCTGACTTCCAAACACTAAAAATTGTAGCTTACACTATTAAAATACAATGAAAACTCAGTGTTACACACCAGGATTATAAATTTATAGACCTCAGTGCACAGGATAGAAACCAAATAATTCCTGTCCTTAAGACTAGCAGCTTCTCTGACCTAGAGGGGAGCAGTTTTGACCAGATTATTTTTTTCATTAAGAAAAGATATAACATTTCCACGTGTTTGTTGGTTGGGATAACTGACATACGCCTTTTGGATGTAGCAGTAAATCAGGTATTTTCATGAATGTTCACAGCAGCGTGACTGTCACAGAAGTGTTCAGATGTAAGACACCTACAAATCATAAATACTAGAAACTACAAGTAGAAAATTGTTGTCCCCACTGGCTTATGGCCTGAGAAAAATAATTTCTAACATTATCTGTCCCAAGCCATTCAGCATCTTCTAATAATTGAAACTCCTAATAGAGTGTAAAAAGAGATCACTGCCTGTACCTCACACTTTCGGTCAGCATCAACATTAGTAGAACAGCCACCCAATGTGAAAACCCAAGGATGCTCGCAGCAAAGTAAGGAAAGCCTCATATGAAAAATATGTCCCTTTCAAGGTAACTGCCACAAGGCACTAAGGTCTGGTCTTCACTGTTTCCATCAGAAATTGTTTATCTCCTGAAGGGAAGGAACAGATGCAGTCAAATTCCAAGACAGCAGCCTGTGGGGATCCAGGGATGGACCCCACCATAAACATGGTCTGAGTTCATATTACAAACATAGTCTGTTTATATATATATATATATATATATAAAACCAAACATATATACACTGAAGTTTCCTAATCTTATAGAGATCAAAAAGTACTCAGATCATCTACCAGTGCCTAATTAAACCAGAAAAAAACCCTTCTAGCTATCACAGCTGGAACAGTCTTGCAAAAATAGCCAGAGGAAACAAAACGTACAATTGAAATTGACATTGTATGAAAGGTGAAATCTGTTTCCCTGCACAAATTCAGGATATGTATTGGAGAAACCTGTATCTTTTAAATTCTTACAGCTCCCCCTACACCAAATGGGGACCAATCACCATTCTGCACTCCCTCCATCCACAGAGCCCAGTACGTCAAGCCCAAGCAACTGACTAAGAAGACAGTCAGAGAAACCAAGAAGTTTTCTGGATTGCAGGACCAAAGGTCTGAGCCTGCCAGACACTGCTGCAGTCCACAGTGGTAATCTAATCTCTTTTCTCTCTTTTCACTCTTTCTTTTCTAGAGTCTTTGAGGATGGCATCTAGTGACTTTAGTAAACTTGACTTTCATGCAGACCTATGATGTAAGTCTCCTATAATCCAACCCAAGTAAACCCACGAACCTGAATCACTCTTTCCTTTTTCTAATTAATTGGGATGTGATACTTCCATAAGTAAGTCTTTCAGATTCAGCACTCTGGGCTAATGTGCTTTTCTTCTACATCAAGTAGAAATGTTGTTTATTTACTTGTTCCTGCCTATCTTCCATTCACCATAGCAAATCACATTTCTCTTTTCATTTCTTAACCTTATAGCAATGTTTCAGGAGGAAATTCTTCATAATGAGGGTGGTGAGACACTGGAACAGGTTGCTCATGGAGGTTGTGGATGCCCCCTCCCTGCAAGTGTTCAAGGCCAGATTGAATGGAGCCTCGAGCAACCTGCTCTAGTGGGGGGTGTTCCTGCTCATGGCAGGGGCATTGGAATTAGATGGGTCCCTTCCAACCTGAACCATTCTATAAATCTGTGTTTCTGTAACTATCATAGAAATTACTACAGACAAAACTACTCCTCTTCTACCAGTTTCAGTAATAAAAGATCAGGCTACATACACATGGTCTGAGCATACTCATGGCACAGCTGTAAACCCTCTATTTACACCTCTCACCTACTTAAGGCTACTTAAGGCTAAAATACACATTGCCTGACAGAGATGAAAATCTCCTCTACCATCCTTCATTACCTAACTTCAAAGTGTTTAACTAAAAAGGTCCACATTAAGGTAATGGTGGCTTGGAGAAAGCAGGGAGTTGTCTGTCATGAGGAGGTATAATATGGGTTATTTCAAGACTGCAGCCCTGCCTACCCTAGCAATTTTTTGCTTGCACACATCTGGCAAGTCCTATTTTTAATTGGACAAATGCCCTCTGTCTCTTCCGAGATTTTGCTTCTGACTACAGTCCTTAATTTCATGAGATGGTTATAGCAGTAAGTTGTATGATAACAGCTATTGTAGTAATGTAGAAACATCCCAATCTATTTGCATTAAGAGGAAATCAAGCCACAGAGACTTTTTTTACAAAAAACTAAGCCACACCAGTTTAATGCTTATGTACAGCCACAGGTATCTATAGTAACAGCAAATTATATCACATTACCACAGTACTCACACTTCTTCCTTCCTTCTACTGGCTGGGGACTACGGACCCTTGATGTCATCCAGTCAATACCTCTCCCAAATGACAATCTAAATGGAGTGCCACAGTACCTAGCGCACTTTCCAGAGCTGAGTATTGAGGCAGAAAGTAGAAGGTTCTGTCTTCACACCCTCTGAATGGATTGTCAAACGTTAACATGCCTTGTGGTCAGCAGTTTTTACAGCATTTACCTCCTCTACACAGAATTGTCCCGTTTAAGTACCTCCCTTGGCTCTGCTATTATCTGCTCATACACTCACAAATATCATCCCCAGAAATGCCACTGCCCCAGAGTCATTACAATTCCTCCTAATTTCCATCTCTACCCTAATGTATTTCTAATGTTGCTTCCCAAAATGAAACTGCTATTCCAGAGCTACTCTTGTTATGACATAAAGCAGCATTTTGCTGCTTCTTTCTTCCAGGGCTTAGCACTGACACATTATTGTAGTTGTCATTTCTGCTGCCTTGTCATGTCATATAGTCATGCCTATTTGTTAGTCATTTATTACCTCTACATCTTCCAGACCTTTATCTGCCTTCCCTTTCTCAGTTCTGATTTATTTATCTTGGATTACAAACCCTAAATTCATTAGCTTGTCTTTTCACTGGATGAATCTCCAAGTAGTTTTTTGGCTGCATTTCGAATTTCTCTAGATACCTTTGGGTGTTTTCCTTGGCTTTTAGAGACGCATCAATTTTATTATAATCTGCCACTTTTGATAGATCACTGTGTATTCACTTTTTCAGATCATCGAGGGATACATCAGTGTCAGAAAAAGAGATTATGTGTTACTTGAACTCCCCTTCACATCATCCTACAAGTGAACAAGCCATCCCCTTTATCATGAGGCTGAAGGTGCTGTAGAATTCTGTGGGTACTGAAGCCAGAGACAACTACAATTAGCTTTAGCTACAGTGATGCTCACAGACTCCCGCCCAAGAAATTCAGACACGCAATTTTGCATTTAATTGCACCTTCCTGGTGCAGAAGATGATAACAGAAAAACAGAACTTAAAAAAACGTTTCAGGATTAAAAACAATAGCTTTGTATTGAAAACGTATCAATTCCAGTTATTAGAGCAATGTTCTATAAGGCACAAAGTTCCCATGAGTCACAAGAGGGTAGTTTCTAATGTATTTAGGAGCAGCAGGAAGTCATTAATAGGGTACATAGTACCGTATTACTTCTCCATGGCTTTCCCGTTAGCCAGTTATGACTTACTGCAGCAGGAAATAGACACTGAATGAGAGCGTTCAACAGACAGTAGTTACTACCTGCTTGCATTTTGAAATAACACTCAGAAGCTGGGACAAACCATGTGTTTTCAGAAATAATTTGAGGAATTCCAAGAAGCAACGTATAAACAGTATATAAGTAAACACCCAAGGCAAGAAAATTTCCAGCATAGCTGATAGGACAGAACACATCTTCCTGGGGTAAGAAGGACAAGAAAATAAATTATTTGAAGTGATACATGTAGACAGGAGCAAATGCACAAAAATCTGGCACAATTCACAGTGCTTCAAAAACACTTACAAAATGTTCACTTGGTCACAATGCTGAGTAACAGATTATGAAACTGCTTTAAAATGTTACCATGCTGCAAGATCACATCCCCCAAATTATTCGTCAAACTACTAGATTCATGATAACTAAATATAAAATTTATTTTGTCTTCTCAAAAATGGAGAAAAAGCTAAAAAGTACCCCCCACACTATTAGTGACAACACATACCACTTGGAAAACACCACAAGGCAACAGTTAACCACCTGTGTCATCAGTCCAGGTACTAGGAACATGGTTCAGACTTCCCCAGGTTATCCACAGCATATTTTGGGTTTCAGTTCTATTAAATTATTATTTCATTCAGATAATCCCAAATGACAGCCACTACATAGTTCTGATGTTTATTTCTCCTTATTACTGACCATCTTAAAATCATTACCCTTTCCTCAGCATTATTTATGCAACCCATTATTTTCCCACCAATCTCAATAAAGTCACAATTTCTCAAAAGCCTGTTTAGCTAACAGGAGAAAACATTATTTACTGACTCATTGTACCAAGCCTAGCAGTATGTAAAATAGAGAAGACTCTGTTCACGGCCCCATGGCCTAATCATTCGTGACACCGACAATAAGTTACAGAGGCAAAATGGCATTTCAATAAAACCGGATCAGAAATTGCAACCGCTGTGGTTTTCACAAGTTTCAAGCGTCCAAGCTGTAAAGTGCCAGCAGGTTGTAGGGTGACAACTACGCAGAAAATGTAGCTTCTGCCTACTCAGATGATTTGCTACTCAGGTACCAGCCCTGCAGAACATGATTTAAATAGGACATGAAATGGAAAAAAATGGGAAAAGATAAATGACAAAGAGCAAAACAGAAGACCAGTGCTGTTATTTCACTGATTTGAACAAGGAAACAAACAAGAAACTAAAAAATTCGGGTTTTCTTTCAAGGCTGTCTGAAAGTAACATTTAGCTCCATTTGAAAATATTTCTCAAATTCAGCAGTGGCCCAGAATTTGACAAAACCAATGCAAAAAAAGAAACAAACAAGAAACTAAAAACTCCCCACCAACAGATTGGAAATGTGGCCCTGCTCCCACTGTGTGTTCAACACACACACTCAGCCTGACCCGTTTGATCTCAGTCTTCAAAAAAATTCATAACATCCAGGATTAGAAGCTTCTGCAACAGGATGTGGGTGCCAGCCATTTCCAAAGATCACATCCTGATCTAGTTTTTCTGGAACAACGCATACCACCTCCTTGTACAGCTCTTTCATCTCTCTATCTATATCTGTCTGTATATATATAGATAGATACATATAGATCTATCTTTTACCCTACCTTATGCTTAGGGTCAGCCTGTAGGGAGGCTCTGAGGATCAATCACCAGAGAGGTAAAATAAATCCAGTTTGTATTTACCAGGCAACTCAGAAATCATTTAGCAGATGTTCTCAGTTATAAGTGAAGCACTTGCTACATATTTTTATCCTTTCAGACATAGGCCGATCCCAGCCAGAACACTGACAGACCACGTTTATTGAGCCCAGAACTCAGTAACTCCCAATGAGATACACTTTGCTGAAACGTCCCTTGACATGTCACTTCCCACGCTCTGGGACAATGGTCTGCATTTCTCCCACATTAATCAGCTCTTTTTCCAGGGACTGACAGACAGTGCCATCTCAAAAGTTTATTCTGCATTGTTTTCTTATATTCATTGTATATGATAGCCCCAGGCAGGACACTCATTCAACAACTAATGTGGAAATACAAGGGAGCACACTTGTCTGGAATTTCTCTGCTGTTTCCCAGTTTATCAGCTTACCTGCTCCTTCTCCTTCTTTCAGACATACCCAGACCTTCAGAAAGACAGACAAAGCAGAAGTCTTTTTCTGCTTTTGTAACACAAGTTTCTGCATGAAGGTCATTCTTTTCACAAATGAAGCTTTCTCATAAGAAGATTTGATAGCTTCTCACAGGTACCTTTAATCACCTTTTCCTCCATACCTACAAAACCCTCAGACTCTCCCCATTTAGCTGCCAATGGTCAGCCTATTGGAAGAAGCTCATACAATGAATCTCTCCAGGATTGCCATTTTGGGGTAAAAAAGGGACTTTTTCCAGAATGACCAACCTGGACAAGGGGGCAGGACAGGACTCCAGTGGGGGAAAGGAACGTAAATTTCTCCCTGTTTATGGAAGACTCAAATGAGAACAGAAAAGTCTTACTGTTGCAAGATGGTCTAGTTTTCAGAGGTCAAAGCGCAAGGGTTTGGCTGAAGGTAATGTTACCTCAGGCAAAGTGAGTGGAGACCTGAATATCTGGGAGACTAGATCTTCTCTTGAGGAATTGTCCAGTGACACTATAAAAGGAACACCGGACACCTACTTGCATACATCTATACACATTTACATAGCGGCAGTAAGACATATCTCACATTTAAATACATACGCACATTGATGTATGTATATGAAAACAACTACAAAAGCTACTGCTGGGATCAATCAATGCAGTATCAATTTCAATACCACCCTTTACCTGTGGTGGAACGAGAACACAAAACATTTTAACCAAGCTGTGTTTAAACGTTCAGGTGTTGTGCGCCCTGGACACAAATACATAACAGATTTTTGCTATTACAGACTTAATAAATCATCTTATACACTACTGCTACATTACAAACCTTCAGTGGATTTATTGATTTGTTCTTTTTCCCTCAGGTCAAGTTGAAACATTCTTGTTCAGATAAATACAGCTTCAGAGCTAAAAGACAATGTGAAGCACATTCCATTTGCAGTTTCTTTCTGCATACTGCATTGTAGGTTATGCTACCTGGTGGCCAAAAGCTGAGAAGCTAAAAATCCATCTTCAAAGGTAATTAAAAAAATTCAGCTGTGAAATGAAACTATCAGCATGCCACCTTTTAACTAACAAGATTAGAGTTACAAAAGCTGGGAGCTTATACAGTCTTCACCAATGGAGTCCCTGTGAAATTGTAGCTTTATGAAAGATTTCAACACCAGCCCATGATACTTGGACATACTCAAAATATATAGAAGCAAGTGATTTTATTGAGGCATCATACCAGGAAACATCAGCAGACCATCCAACATGACAAAAAGCCTTGCAGAACCCAAGCACTTAAAAAGCTGTCTGAACCATGTTCCTGTAGCCTTGTTTTCAGCAATTCCTCTTGTTCTTAGTGGGTTCAGTGCTATAGTGAAATAAACTGCAGAAACCCATGAGTTTTTCCACAGTCCACTGGGGCAAAACTGTCTACCCAGCTCTTATACACAAAACATCCATTACAATGAATGCAAATGCAGAGGCAGCGCTGAATCATGTAATGAATTAACCACTAGTGCCCTAGCCAGGCTTACCCACTTACTCACAAGTATCCGTACGCTTTAGTTGTGCACAGGGATTCAGTGTGTGCATCTCGAAACTCTGAAAATTACATTTCTGTCTTTGATTAAAAAAAGAAATACAATCCCCCAATCACAAACATGTGTTGAAAGGAGGGCAATTCTGTTTCTAACAAGCCTTAGCTTGCAAAATACCTTTCCAATTAAATAGGTTCTGGAACTCCTATAGAGTCTGAATCAACTATCAGTACTTACACTGAAGTGAGAAGCTGTGCACCTCGGGTTGGTTTGGTACCCAAGAATGAACAAATAGTAATGAGCTACTGGATGTGAACAAAATGCACCGCACTCGCAACACCACATGGGATTCATTGCCAAAAGCTGTAATTTGAGTCTATTCCAACATGCGCATCCCCAGCACTAACTCCTGAAGTGGACTAGGTTAAACAATCCCAGTGCTTTCCTGATGGGTTGACACACTGCTACAATCCTGCTATCATCTCTGATATTCTAATATTTATTGCACAGATTTAAGAAAAGCACTAATACTAATAAAGAACCCTTGAGCCAGAGAGTAATGGAGCTAAGTAACAAAAGGTCAGAAGCTAGAAAATACTATTGAAATGAAAAAAAACAGAAATGACACTAAGATTTTATAATCTCATGGAAAATCCCTCTTACAAAGCATTTAATAAAAAACCCAAACGTTTTGATAATGCTTAATTTTCTATCTCTCTCCATAATGCCTAAGTAGATATATCATGCCTGACACTAGTTTTAAATTAAAAATTTACTCTTTTAAAACAATCTCAAAGTATGCACAAAGTTCAATTTGTTACTCCTTAAAAAGTAGATTTGTAAAAGGACTTGAAGCTGTCTGTATCAGTTTTATTTTGGTATTTGAACACATACACATTGATAGTTCAGCTCTGCTTCAGTGTCCCTAGGGCTTACACAGCAGCAAAAGCAGCTGGACCAGGTACCAGAAACAATGACACATTTCCAGTTCTGCCTCTGATTGTGTACAACAGGAAAAACCAATACTGTTCTCGTTGTCTATAAGATGTACTTTGAAATCCATTCCTCACTGAAACTGCATGACTACCTCACTTACTGATGAACTGATTTAAATGCAGTAATCCACACTAACATCAGGAATACTCATGTTTTCAAACACTTCTTGACTGCTGGGCACCCCCATTAATGTTGTCATGCATTTTTGATGGACTTCTACCAGATATAATCACAGAAGTGCTGGAACTCCCAGCTGCACCATACAGACAACCCTTGCAATGCATACCGCAGCTGACAGTCGCCATCTTAATTAATGGTGTCCTAACTCTCCAAGCAAAGTCAGCCAATGGTTTCCTGATCCTTTCCTGTATTCACAGTTCCTCTGTGCCTGCAATATCCAAATTTTCCTTTTGGCAATCACAAGGCTCTGTGACATTCACAATTTTATCTTCATTTCAGAGGCACTTGAGCAGCATCACAGGAAAGTCGGAGGTACAGTGAAGCACATGGAAAGGCAAACACCTCACTGTCTGCCCTAAAGATGGTAGATAGCACCTTGTAGGTGAGGAGGCTTACCTAAGCACATTGCTGCTGGATACTCCTGACATGCTTCAGCTGACTTACCATTGAGCTGGATGACCATCTGAAGAGACCAGAACACATACAGATGGTTAGAAAATTATATTCCTATAAAACTTTTGTTGTTGGAAACATTTAAATTTTAGTCTTCCTGTTTCTGAAGACATCGGTCAGGGTTTGGTCTCTGCTAAGTTACCTGATCCATGAAACCACAGTCAAGGGGTCTGACTGCTGTTACTGGGCAGTTTTTTTGCAGCACGGCACATCACACCCACACACTCCTCAGTGGCTCCTTAGCTGTTTGATCTTTCCTAAGTTTACAGTCACCAAACTGCTTAGGCAGAGGATACATCACTGCTAGTTTTCTAGCCTGTTGATAGCTGATGCACAAACATCCCTCACAGCAAACACCACTGCTTTCTTCTAAATTCACTTGTTTTTTACCATCTCCATCCAGATTTGTTCTCTCTTCAGCATCCAAAACAGAAAGGAGTACACACACTAGCAGATAGCCAACAGAAACAACAGGAAGAAAATGCTCTTCTGCAGGGCAATGTAGTATGGCACCTAATTTGGGTTTCCAAATAGCACTCTGGAGATGCCTTATCTTTTCACTACTACAGCTAAGTAAGTTCAGATAATCAGTCTCCTGACTTGGTAACTAGAAGTGCCTGCATGTTAAGGTGATAACTCCCTCCCATCCTATCAAACTCCAAAACAATCCTAACCTTTGCCTGAGTCTTGTCTCTAAACAAAGGCCCTCCCACATTAGACATCACCTCCCAGACACAGTTGGAAAGAACAGGTAACACTGTATGGAGATCCAGAATACTATGGTAGGAAGGAAAAACATGCTACACCAAGAAGTCAGGATCTTCCCTAGACACTAACTCTCACTACAAATCCATATAAAGACTATGATTTTCCAAGCAAACAGCTTGACCAAAAGAATTGAAATACAGTGATGCCTCTTGCAACTCAGAAAGACAACTACCATTGGGAGTTAAATCATTCACCATGTAAACAGAGATGTTTTGATGTGGACAAGGAGAATGTGAGCGTTTAATACTTCACCCTGTAATAAGAAATAAACTGTTTTGCTCATTCTGTAGTACCAATCTTAGCATTCAGAGCAGCTGATGAACACACTTTTGGGCAGAGTATGTGGTAACTGGTTATCTTTACACGGCAAGCAGAAAAGCTAACTCTCTAAGAGGTCCCCTGCTCCAGGCAAGCATCAGCCAGCAAGAAACCCACATGCGCAAGTAGGGGCAGCAGGCAGCTCTGAAAATGGAAAGGTTAGTTTTGCTGAAGAGAAAAAAAAAGGTATCCTCAGTAATTTAGATGCCATCTGATACACATGAACTTTAATTCTAGGTTGTTAAGACAGAGCTATAAAAAACAGGGTTTCTTGTAGCAATTTAGTGACTTACACCGTTCTAATTTCAGCCCAAGTTGGCAAAGAGAACTGGGGAAAAAAGCAAACAAAACATCTATGCATCTACATGATCTTAATTTTTTCTAAATACAAATTAGATCCCACACATCAAGTCAGATTCTGAAGTGCCACACTCATTTTTGGCTCCTAGCAACTGTTCCAAAGATCTGGACCAGACACAGAGCAGTATTTTTGTAAGCATTTACACAAAAATACTCCTTTGTCTGTTCCAGTTCAGAACTACATTGATAGGAAAAAAAAAGGAGAAAGTTTCCTCAGAAATACCCTCATATTAAAATATGAAATCTCATTGGAAACTTGAAGGTATTTTCAATGAGAAGGTAAATTTTCTACAGCTTCAATCAGCCCAAATAATTGAGTAAGGAATATTCACCTGGCTTCCTTGAAGTGCCAGCAAGATTTCATCTCTCTGAAGGTGATGGAAGACCCAGGCTACTACATGCCTTTGCATAGTCTCTCAGTTTAGCAGGACACACTGTCCTTCACCCATTACACTTGCCATATATGATTGTGAAGTCATACTTCTCATCAGACATCCACCTCCCCTCCTGCCCCAGCCCACACCCTCAAAAAATCAAAAATAGAAAGACTGGAGGAGGAAGATATGAAACCAAAAGCAAACCTTCTCAGGCACAGATTTTTGTCTCTAGTTCTTACCATTCCCAAAGGCCACAGCCACCCAGGGCTGATGTGACAACTCTAGGGCTTCTCCTTTGTATGTGCTCATCAGCAGCATCAGGAATCTTTGTTGAGCTGATAAAAGCAGCCAGAAAAAAGTAAATCGTGACTCCAAGGGAGAAGCATAAGCTCGTTCTCAGGCATGATACAACGAAATGAAGTGCCAGACTTCACCCTAATGATATGAATCACAAATTTGGCCCTCAGACAAACTTCTTGTCTTTATGAAAGCATTTTCACTGAGAAATCCTGCTGTACAGCAAGGTCACACTTCTCTGAAATCTTTCACACATTACAAGTAAACATGCAAACAGTCTACCTACCTGAACCATGAAACCTTTGCAAGGAAAACGATGCAGTACAGCTAAGGCTTTTTTTTACGTAACTGATACCCTGAATACAAGAGCACGGATAAGAAGGTATTATCCATCTGTGGGTGAGAGCACATTACAATGTCAGATTACGTCTGCATCAATTCATACCAGAGCAGAGACCTGACAAAACAGACTCCAGGAGATTTGGGTCAGCAGGACTGAACTGCCACTAAACTTTGCTGGCTTTGAGCAAGTCGCATCTGCCAGCTTCTTCCTAGATAGTCCAGAAATAGTATTCTTACTGGTTTAACAGAATAACACAACAGAACAGCACAAACCAGGGTAATATCAGCACATGTGCTTTATGTTAACACTAAACTGCCCTAAAAGCAGAGGTTAACAGTGAAGACTGAAGCAAAAGAGCTGTTGAGTACTTCAGTATTTCTCCATATTCTCGATAACCAGGTCACCTGTATCCCTCCAGAGGGGCCCCACATTCTCTCTCATTCTCATTTTCTGAGATACCTGTAGAATCCTCTTCTGTTGTCCTTAATGTCTCTGGCCAGATTTAATTCTATCAGGATTTTAGCTTCCCTAACCTGGTTTCTGGTTTCTTGAACAACTTCCTTGTTACGTGTCCTTGCTTCCACCTTTTGTGGGCTCCCCTCTTGGGTTTGATTTTGAATATGAGTTCTTTGTTCAACTATACAGGTATCCTGGCATTCTTGCCTTGTTTCTTCCTTTTAGGAATGCAGTGCCTTTGAGCTTAGAAATGATCCTTGAAAGTCAGCCAGCTTTCCTGGGCTCCCAATTCCTCCAGGGCTTTGTCCCATGGTACCCTACCTAGGAGGTTCCTGAAAGTCAATTAGAATTCTTCTGAAGTTGAGGATTTCAAGCTTGCTGAGCACTCCACCCCCTTCTTGGCTGCCATGAGGGGATCTTAAATTTCACCATCTCATGGTCACTGCGGTGAGGCTGCCCATGAGCTTCACATTTCCCAACAGCCTCCCCTGTTGGTGGGAACAAGGCCTAGGATGGCACCTCTCCTTGTTGGTTCCTCCGTCTCTTAGAGGTGGAAGTAATCATCAGCTCAGTCCAGGAATCTCCTGCATTGCTTAAGCCCTTCTGTGCTGTGTCTCCCACTGAGAGGTGGTTAAAGTACCCCCCAAGGACCAGGGCTTGTGAACAAGCAGCGACACCTATCTGTCTATGAAAGAGAGCTGTCCTCACTCTGCCTAGCCACACACGCACCATGGATGCTGGACGCAGACAGGAGTCGGTGTTGACACTATAGTCACTGTTAAGATGCTCAACACTACGGGAAAACAAGCTCAACATCCTATACTCGAGGCCTTAGATCTATGACAACAATAGCAGCAATACTTTACAAAGAGCAGAAAAGCCAAACATACTGAGCAGTTATGCAAATTATGTGCAGATGCTTCAAAACCAAACGACTCATACTACAATGCATACTACTAGTTGTTGTGTTTTGTGCATACTTTTCAAGTAGTCATTGAGTAAGGCACTGCCAGCAGAATGCATGGATACTAGTGTGTTCTCCACACAGAAAGTACCAAGACAATGCGCATCTTTGAAATATGGCAAAAAAGTGAGGGAAGGTGCTGACTGGTTACTGTAATTCTTGAAATGTCAAGTATTCTTTAGAGTAATAGATGAGCTTATTGATAATATAATTGTGTTAACATAAAAATGTTCAGCTTTGTGTTTATTTAGGACAGGATCTTCAAGA
The DNA here is from genome assembly GCA_013397515.1 of Upupa epops. Taxonomy (NCBI): domain Eukaryota; kingdom Metazoa; phylum Chordata; class Aves; order Bucerotiformes; family Upupidae; genus Upupa; species Upupa epops. The sequence continues at coordinate 42,270 of VZRI01003321.1, forward strand.
ACACCTGAGTCATCATCAGGCAAAGCAACAATTACAAGAGGTTACTGTCCTTTCAAGGCATTCTCTGTCCTTTCATTTTTCTGGTGAGAGCTACAAACCAATAAAACTTTTAATCAGAATGTATTAGCTGACCATTCATGCACACAGAAACAGTGGTCACGTCACCCTGCCTCACATAAACATGAGAGACTGGGGGATGGATAGACAGACCAGGGCAGGTGTGTGATCTTGCAGCTCATTACATGTACTAATTAGCAGTGTTCTTGCCCTTCCTAATGAAAACAGCACAGTGAATTACTGTATCATTTTCAGACTTTAAAGGGCATCTGACTAAAATTCAACTCAGAAAAACTCTCTTCTAATCCTGTTAAAATTGAATGTGAAATTTAAAAGAAGGACTTAAAAATCTTACTTGGGACAGCATTATGTGAGTTAATTACAGGTATCTCTTTCCAATTAATTTTTACTTCATACATAAAAGTTTTCCACTCATATTATAAGCACACTTCCTCCGAGTTTCCTGAACAGGGTAAGGACAGCAGCAGCAAAGAAAATCATTTGCACAAGTGCTGTGTGAAGTCAAAATAGCTGTACCATAATGAAAATATGTTGGAATGAATTCATTGCCATCTGTCTTTATTTTGCTAACTAGCTCAATCAGACACCACAAATATACTCAAACATGAGAAAAATATTTAAATTATTTGTGCTATGTATTTTTTCCAACACGTAACTCTCAGCATCACTGTTTTTACTGGCATTGAATGCCCATCAGTGCAGTGAGTCCATTCATAGAATACACCTCAACCACTTCAAATCCACATTATCAACATAATGGAAAAAAGCTCACTGTAAAAGTTACAGTGTTATACATACTTGAAAGGTATTCAAGGAAGAGTACTAAAAGAAACTTTGTTCCTCAGTGTCAGAGTAATTTGAAAGCCCTAAAGGTTTTGTAACTGTTGGATAGAAAAAAGCTCAAAACAAAACTATTGGGTGTTTCTAGTTCAGTCCTCATACAAGGCATAATCTTGTAAAGTGAAAAGGAAATGGTCGCGGAAAGAGGTAAACCACAGAAAGAAAATGGACTACATGAAAGACACAGAAAATTGTAAGAAAAAACTCACTGAAAACAATTAATGAAAGAGGAGGAAATACATGTACCTGGAAAGCCAAGCTCCCCCCAGACTTCATTCCTCACCTATGCGCCTTTAGAGCCAGCCCCAGCCATTCCCGATCTACACAGCACAAGGCCAGCAAGGATTGCTTTGAGGGGAGACCACAGTGCTCAGAGGCACTCCTGGGGAGATGAGGATTATTAGACAAGGTCAGTCTCAGCAGCTGCCCAGAGAAATCTCATTTCTTTCCATCCTTCAAAGATACCTTCACCCCTCAAGCTTCCAGTCTGAGGAACTATAGCAAATGCCATCCCACCAAGCAGATCCTGCACCATACTTTGCTGCCTGTGCATCCATCACACAGCCATGTGCTGCAACTTGGAAACACAGAACTCTTGTTTCCTGTAAATGGGACTCAGCAGCAAGACCAAAGCTCTACAGCACTCAAGATGGGAGTTAATGCTCAAGAACCAGTAAAGACTGAAAGTTTACAGCATAGATCTGCTCTAGAGCATGGCTTGTGTCAAAAAAAGTATAGCATTAAAAATGTGAATGCCTCCCCTCCTCCCAGCACACCACCATACCACTCCAGGGTTGTTTTCTCAACACCAACAGGGCAGGTAACCACCAGCAAGCAAGCATCAAACTCTTCTCACACAGACCCACCTTCCTCTGCTCAGGGCTCCTGATCTACTGGGCCACAGAAGCAGGGCAAATCTTCACCATGAGAAATCATTGAGAAGAATGCTGAGCAAAGAGATTCTAAGAGGAGGTAGGGGTAAATACACATAGTCACAAACCACCTGATATGGCCCATCACAACAGGTTTGAACAGTCTTTTCTCTGTAGAGGGCTTTCTGGCCAAAATACAGTGGCAGAGGCAGACAGAATGCAAAACCCTACTGAGTCTTCTGAGCTGCTGCCTGCGAACCAGGGCACAGGGAACACACCTCACTCCCTGGTGCAAGTGATTTACAAGGGGAGCAGAGTATGAAAACCCACAGTGCTTGGTAGTTCAGATGCCTGCTCCACATCCAGTTTAGGAAAGGGGATCAGAGTCCCTAGGGAACATTTGCAGATTTGCATTAGTGGTTATTTAGGGCAAGAGACAAAATCTGACTCTCCCTGTCTGAGACCCCTTATAACAGGCTTTTATCCTTAGTGCTCATTCCCCTCCACCAGCCTCACATACACAAAATGCTGCTGCTACTACAAGCATGAGAGAACTGATCGGGGCTATTGATAGCAAAAAGTAAAATTTGTGCTGTACACAGCATAGTGTTAACAGAGGAAAAAGCAGCACTTCACCAAGGTTCATGACTTTTAGGAAATCTCTGTTGACTCTTGACATTTCACTTTTTTAGTCTTTTTTTTTTTTTTGAGTTTGTATTTTCCAGCACATGCAGGCAATACTAAATTTGGAATTCTTCAGCTGTAAAAGCATGTCGTCCTCTAACGCTGCCTTTTGTGAAATCAGAGTTTCTGGCACAGCATCTTTCTTCCTAGTACAGGCTAGAGATACAGAGAATTCCTCAGCACAACCTAGAGACTATATTTATTTTATGCAAATAAACATTTCAAAATAACTTGGACTAGCAACTGGAGCTTTGCTATCAGGCATCCCAGAATACAACCACCACTGCCAGGCTGAATGAACCCCAGCATGGAGCAAAGACTTCCAGAAGAGTCAAACAAAACACAGGAGCCCATACCTCACTACCCACCTATGACACCAACAGCTTTGGGCAGATAACAGAAATCTTCCCTAAAGGAGACAGAGAGGAAAGTCAGCATTGCTTCTGACATCCAAAAGAATCAAGCACAAGCCACATGGGGCCACTCACATGAGAACCAAGGTGACAAATACAGTCAGTAGAAGGAAAGAACCAAATATCTTCCTGAAAAGAATCTTGGAAAGTAAATCAAGAGAATGAAAATAAAACCTAAAACATCAAAGTACCCAAAGCAGAAAAAAGTATCAGAAAGAGTTTCATTCACAGCTCCCTACAGTGCACAGGCTGATACACTGTCAGGGTATTGGGAGGGTATTTGGTTTCTCCCTCTAGCAGCTTAGCACCTAGAGGAAGACTTCATTCCGTGTGTCAGCAACAAACGCCATTTGCCATGACAAGACTAAACACCACACATACTGTCAAGTCTGGGAATCTAAGCAAATTGGAGGTGGAGTTAATTCTGAACAATGCAGTTTAGGAGTCATCTGAATCCATACATATTCTCTGGTGAAGGATTTCTGGTGAAGCCTTTCAGTAGTCTTTCCTTTACAGAAAGCTCATTAAATTCACTATGACAGAGATGAAATGAAACACCTCCCATCTGAAGAAAGCAAAGCCCAAAAAAATATCAATCTCTGGATTAAACATAGTTACAGTAAGTTCCTCTAGCCCCTATCTTGAATTAATTCTAAAAAGAGGTAATTAGAAAATGCTCTACTTGGAAAGACTTACACTGCAGTCTTGTAAACAGAATAAGCAGGCCATTGCATGCAAGAAATCTGGGCTCATGGCATAACAAACAGGACGGCTGAAAGCTGGTTTAATTTGCCATTTTTCTTTATGCAGGTATGGTGTTGTTGGAAACTATAAATGGAGAGGTAATATTTCATAATCATAGACTGGGTTAAGTTGGAAGGGACCTTAGAGATCAACCTTCCTACTCCAGCCTCCCTGCCATGAGCACAGATGCCTCTCAACTAGATTGGAATATGCCCAAATCCTCTTAGATAAGGTAATTCCCACAGGCTTATGCCCTGAACATCCCCTTAAAAACTCTTCTTGCATTTGCAGTACAGCTAGATTAGCTCCTAAAAAGCAGTCTTCCAGAAATATGAAAATAAATCCCAGAATGCCCACAAACCTGAGAGGCAGGGTGTTGTGTGCAGCTTATGATGTATGTAGTCATGAGGCAAACGCTAGTAGATTTTATCTACTATAAAATATTCAGTAACCAGCCCAATATCAGATGCTGCCATCGTGATAACAACCTCCCACTCGATATCAAGATATTAATATTGGGATGTTGATAGCTTCCTCTAATATCTTTGGCCTAAAAATGTAAGCTGCTTTTTCATTTTTAATTATGGCTGGATTTTATTCTGGGCCTATAATCCTTTTCCAGCAATTGGATTAATGCAAATAGCAATTTAAAGGAAGGGAAAAAAAATAATCCCATGAAAGCAAAGGCATCTCAGTGGAGGAGAGCCACAGCCTTTGAAGAATGGGACACATGGAACAAGGTCAGAGCAGAACTTCATGAGCCCCTGCCAGCCACTATCCCCATCTGCAGGACTGACCTTTGAGAGAGTTATCCCAGATTCCCTTAGAAAATACATGCAAGTGAAGAACTGCTCTCACACTGCTCTCTAAACTGGATACACTTTATCCAAACATCAGAAACTATATTTCATCATCTATTGTCAGGTCTCTATTCGCATTAATGTAACCTCGGGGCAGAAAACGAGAAAAGGCTGGTGAGCTGCTATCCCCATCTTTTAATGTAACTACTGTCCCATCAGAGAAATTCAGAGGAAACGGTTCTGCAGCTCCTGGAGCACTTTGTAAGCATGGTAAATGAAGAAACAAGAAGCACCATGGATTATCAACAATTATTTATGCAATAGATCTGATGCAGAAGAGTACTTTTTATCACTCTTGGTTATGGCATGATTATACATGATCACAGCACACAGCCCATCGCACACCAGTAAGAACATTGAGTCTAGGGGAGGAAACACTTCTATGGCTTTAGCCATTTTATTCAGTCTTTTCCCCAATGTAAACCAAACCAGTAACAAATACTTAAGAGTAATCCTGTGAGAGGCAAGAGTCAAGAAAAAACTCCTACTAAATGAAAGAATTTTTTCAGTAACAACTGGAATAATTCAGAGTGCAGTCCCCTTGAGATACCTGCTAGCACTTCCTCATTGTCACTCAAAATGTGTCCCAGACCTCCCTTTTAAATTTCATTCCAGCACAGGAAAAGCAGCACATTTCCTAATGCAGTTCCTAGTTTTGAGCAGAGCTTCAGGTGGAGAAAGCAGGTTTTGGCCCATTATAGATTTAGACTACATTCAGTTTAGAATGGATTTTCATTTCTGCAGGTTCTACAAGTCACATTAGTTACAATATTTGCCCTTATAACAATTTTTTGCTTTTAATTGTCTGATTATTTCTATTTTAGCACTTGTGAGGATAACTACTACTCATGGCAAAGTAAACTCTGAATCTAGTTCTGCATTTGCTGGTACAGACAGGTGACTAGGACTATCTGAAACAAACATCAACAATTCAACCACTTTTTGTGAAATAACAAATTTCAAAGCACTGAAGATTGTTTTAATTTGCTCTTCTGCTTTAAAAAAAGAACCAACCCACCAAAACCCTAAACCATAAATGTTGATGCAAGATTTACACAGCATTTTTCTGTTCTGTGAATTTTTTCCCCACAAAGTTTTAAAGTAATAGAACAAAGCATGGAGGGGCTTTACTAACACACAAGACTGTCAGTAACAGAATATATTAAACCAACATGAGTCACCTTGCTATCAGGGGCCAAAATTGGATTCCTGCACTATTTATGTCCTGCTAAAGCATTTCTTGCAGGCATTTTGTCTCTTTATCAGGCGTAAATTGAGCTCCATTATGTCCACATTGCATGCGCTGTGTATGTGACAAATACACACAGCATGTACAATGAGGACACTATAGAGTCAGAGCAGAGAGGTCACAGCAAGTAGCTTCATCAAGTAAAATCAGTGCCTGCTGGCCTAAGCACCAGTGCCTAACACTGCTGTCTACTGCACAAAGGCAATCCCAAAGATTCAGTTGTCAAGTAACTCAAATCTTGTAAGCTGAAAAAGGCAAGCATGTCAAAAATCCTTGAAAGGAGAGGTATGCAGGACATAATCTGAGTTTAATTGCAGTTATCAATGTGTCAGCCTGGTTCTGTGTTGTCACTGGAAACCAACAAAATTAATCAGTGCATTAAGTAGAAGTTTTAAGAAGAAAAAGGCTGCACCCACATGTTTTTCTAAACATTTGTTCTTTTACACAGATCTTTGTTATTATTTCATTATTATTATTGATAATTGCTACTCTGAAAAATGAAAAAAATATGAAAAAGTTATCTGTATCCTGTCAACTGCAAAGTCTTTCAAATCACTTTTGTAAAAGTATACTTTCAGAAGTTTGTGCTTTAAGCTCACTATAAAATCTTTGATAAAGCCCACAGATATGTTATGGTTACAGTAACTAGGTAATTTATAAAATCACAGCAGAAAAGATGGGCTGCAGTCAGTAATCGCTCACAAAAGATCAAAATGAAACAGATACATTAATAACGTTTAAAATAAAGAATACCAGCACAGGCGTGATTACAAATAAAGCAATAGCACAGCACATTTCCTTCTGCCATCTTTCACTTTGTCACTGACAACATGAGAAAACTTATTTTTTCCACATGCCCTGAGGGTTGACAAAACTGTTCTTCCTAGCACTGGGGCTGTGGGCAGGGTGGTTTCCAAATTTAATGTTCCACTCAAAACAAGTATTTTCCATAAAATTATTCCCATTAGCACAGAGGTCTCCTCCTTTTTGTCCTACCCCAGAATTGTATTGTACAGAAAGGAGAACTGTATTTTTAGCCTCACAATGTTTTCAAAACCACCATCTGTTGCCAGCTTTGGTCTTCTCCTCAAATATTAGGAGAGAGGGTCAAAACCAAACAAAATTTCATAGGATTCTTCATAGTACTTATTGCGATTTCCTCACTGTCCAGACAACTCTTTTGTAGTAGTATTTTTTTCCATTGGTCATTAGAGAAATTAAACACATCTTGAAGCACCTTTATTTCAAACAACTATACAATTTGTCTTACCATTCATTGCTACCTCTTCAAACACTCTTCAAGACAGATTTGAACATGCTCAGTAGCCTGAACGTGTTCACAAATCCAAGCCTCTATATGGTAACAGCACATCTAGTTTCATGCTCTTCATCATAGTATAAACTGTTTATTTCAATGGAGCCCTTTCCTCAAGAGTCAAGGATACCCCTTTACACAAAATGAGGTAAGAACTGCAGAACTTGGCTTTGTTAAACAAACACAGTCTTGTTCCATAGTTGGTTTAATTCAGTTTCCTAATACCTGTGAGGTTTCTCTCATATGTTGCTATGGCAGCATAACAGTCTCTATGAATCTGGTCATATTCCAAAACGTGATTTTTTTCTTCCAAGCATTAATTTACAGGATGATAAACGAAGTCAGATTACAATTCTTCCATACACACCAAACAATTAAAAATGCAAGTTTCCTGTGCTTGACCTAAAGCAACAGGTTAGCCATCGTAAAAATAATGTTTACTGGGGATTCAATCATTCTCAAATGTACTGTGTGTTCAGCAAAATACCTACATTTGATAATATTCAGTGTCAGGTCAGTGAACCACAACTGTGTTGGCAGAGCCCCCTTTGTCCTCCTCTGCCAGGGGCTGAAGAAAATAGAAAATGTAGAATGGAGCCTCCTTTGAGCAGCAACTGATTATTACAGTTGCCTATCTTGTTAATGTAATAAGGGAAGCAACTTACTAGAGACAATGGTTATCAACACAGCATTTAGACCAGAAAGGATCTGTACTTTGGTCCTGTAATGTCAAAGTCCTGAACAGACTAGTACTGTCAGGCTGTCATACTACTCGATCAATTAAGCAGCTGAAATCCACTCTCATAAAGAGAAAAAACACATTTGTGAAGAACCCATTTCTATCGATATCATCCATTTCTGTACAACCTTCAGAAAAAGACTCACATGCTTATAATAAACAGAGGCTGCAAACTGTGCAAGTCAGTAAAATACAGCAGCTGATTCAAAGAGCTTTGAAAGCTTGCTAGAAATACAGAACTGATACTCCCCTTTGGATGCCAGCACCAGGGAACAAGCTTCCTCTTTTCCTCAGGAACCTCTCTCATGAATTCAAAAATTTTGCACTGCATCTTCATAAACATGCAAAAAACAGGGTACACTCATCTATCAGCCCTCTTGGCAGAAAAAGGTGGAAATTTATATAAAATGGAGGTATATGTAATCACCCAAATATATTTTCTATACCAAGCTGATAACAGGTCCTACTCAATACCCATCACATTCAAATGAACAATACAACCAAAGAATGCTGGAAGTACATTCAGAATATTTAAAAATTCCTATAGTGAAGGCACTGACAACTCTTGAAATACTGAATTATGAATCCTTTAACACCTCAGGCTCACAGAACAGATAACGATGATAAACTATACAGGTTAGGAACTAATTTTAAGGGTAATTTGAAACTTTCCATATGTTCCCATAAAATACCAGAAGGACAGAAAGGAGAGCAAATCAAGGACTTTAATATATTAATCCATCATGCTGCTGTATACAACACCAGTTTTTCAGTTACATAAAACCTATACACGTTTAGTTTCTAATTTTATAGAAGAGGCTGGTTATATCTAAAAGGGATATCCATCTACAGGGCTGATTAACTATTTGATTACTCTCAAACCCATTCCTCACTCACACACAACCAGATTGCTAACACAGCATTTGGCACTCACACTATTTCTTTCTCTGAATGTCTTTATCAGCGCTACAGGAATACTGGTCATTTTTTTTTTCAATAGAATAAAGGAAAAACCTGAAAGGATTCCAGCCTGCTGCATGTCTACATGTGACAATATATACTGGTATGAGCCCAGCAACTGGCCTCTGGGGAGTGCATAATTACCAGCCAAAACAGGAGATGTGGCATAATGCTCCAGCGCCCACAGAAAAACCTGTAGTGTGAGGGCATATTGTGTAAGTGTCCAGAAAGCCAGAAGGCAGCTAAGATATCTCACCCATAAAGAAAAAAGGATGCAAGAAGAAAAATACAATCTGGCAAGGGAAAGCTGACAGAGGGTACTGCCAGCAAAAGCTTCACAGCTGGTGATAACCACTGCAAGGTAGCTGTTGATGTGCAGTACTTAGAAAACCCTCACGAGATGGTAATTTTGATCTTCTGCCTAGTGCAGCAACAGCAGTGATACAGGGCTCCCAAAGGTTTTCTGAGCTCATCCTTACTGATCACCATGTTGCTTTGTTAGAATGAGCATTTAGACTGCTGTTTTACTGTGCTGACCTTCAGAGCAAGCTTAAAGCTGACTTAAAAGCTTAAAGTTGCTCTAACTTCCTGGACTGAAGAATTATTACTGAAAATATGAAAAGCAACATAAAATATCTAACAGTTAATATTGACAAACACCACTTGAGCCAGTTCCAATTTTACTAATTAACAAGCAACAATACTCCTTACCCTCTAGTGCATTCTGGCAACAGAAATCCCCAAACCCAGCTTTGAAGAGGAGGTCATGCCCAGCCTGTGACATACTCTGATGGATACCATGGTCTCCAATCAAAGCTTAAGGGAGGATTTTTTTTCTCTTTATAGCAGTTCAAGGAGTACTTGGATGGCTGCATAGTGGCATCTGTTCAGGGAGAGAGTGCAAGCCAGCTATTCCCCTAAAAGGGGAGTTTAACCATGTCCTGAGACTACGATGTATCCTTCTACCCCACAGTACTCCATCCCATGCCAGAGCAGGGATTCCAAGCCACTTGCACTCTTTCCTACCTGACTACACGCGTGTTAGGTGACACTGTCATATAGGAGTAGTACATTGTTTACTTCTCCAAAAACACATCATTTTGCATAGAAAATATTGTCATATTAAATAGAAAGAAAACGGATTCTTCTGAGAACAATCTGATTTTCCTTATGCAAACACATATTAAAGCAATGAGGACTGGGAATGCTAAAGCAATTCTCATCTCTGCCATGGAATTTGAACAGATTATTACAAGTAAACAGGATTTCAAATATCTTTTTTTTTCATAAACTCCTGTGCTGTCAAGGCTTCTCATAAACTCCACAGAAGCCAGGTCCCTAATAGCCATCAACTTCTTTGTAGGATTTCATTAGATGTACATATGAAGCAGCTTTTCATAAATAATTTCGCCATACTTCTAAAAATCGAAAACCATTTCAAATACTTTACTCAGGTATCAGACCTATCCAGCTCCCAGTATTTCTATTATCACCATAAAGCCTCTCCAGATCACCAGGCAAATAAAAGTAGACTCCTTCCAATTGCAGCTCTGATTTAATATTCTTTAACCATGTTTTTTGTTCTAAAATAAAACCAAGAACTTCTCACAGAAAAGTGACCACAAAGGGGGAAAAAAACAGGACCTTAATAAAGCTGCTCACAGCCTCTCAGGTGTAATCAACCCCCATCTGCAATGTGGTTTCTGACTTCATCAGAAGTTAATTCTCTTGTGAAAAAAAAATAAAAATATGACAGATTTAGTAGAGCTCATGGATCACAGATATTCATGAATCAAACAAAAAAGACTCAGAGCTTACAGTACTCACAGGAGAGAAGGCTTTATTAGGCAGGAAAAAAAAGCAGGGAAAAGCCAAGTGTTTGCTCTTCAGGCTGAACCCACATGCCATCTTAGCCATGTAGAGGCTACTCAGGTATCAAATGGGCAAATGAGCATAAAATCTAAAATAAGTCTCCATAGACACCATAAGCATTTATTTGAAAAACACTTTACAGAGCATGACTGGTCTTGACAATTAAAAAAGTATCTGAGCATCTAGCAGCAGGATACCAGCTAGGTGAGAGACTACAGCTGTAAAACGTAGCTGAAGAGAATAGTGGTGACTGGGGAAGTGCAGAAACTCAAAAAATCTATTTCTACATGACAGGAGAGCTCAAGAGTGCTTTCACAGAACCATTCAAAATGACAGTAAGAAATGCACACAGAAATCCATCAAAAACACATTTCTTCAGAGCATCACACAGAGGTGGAAGAACCTGGCTCAAATACTTAGCGACTTCCCCCATGAACCACGAGGGATGGGGCATCAGTCACCAAACTCCTTGCAACACTGCCCATTCTTTATGTCTTTCCATTTTGCCTGCTCATTATCAGCCTGCATCTACAATTACACTACAGCCAGAGCAACACGAAGATGGGACAGATCAGCTGTAAAAGCTGGATGACATTCACCAAGGAAGGAAAGACAGACAGGGGCTGGCAACAACAGCATAGTAAAGGGCCTTTAGAGGAAATAGAGTATCCACATGCACTGCAGTCACACCTCTACAGTAGAGAAGCACCCTAAGGGCATGGCATTTGAAGAGCATCAAATCTATTTCAACATGGTAATTTTATACTCCTAAAATGCAACCCGGCATTTCTCATTTATGACAGCAAAGAAAGCTCCAGAGGAAGGTTGTAATTTGTAATCAGAGTAGATGCTGTTCAAATACTGAAAATGATCTTAGAGATGTTCATAGGCATCCTAGCTACTTCACAGATATATCTTCTGCCAATTGCTAGCCAGACTAGCAGTTCAATATTTATAAACACCACACACTATATAATCTCCAGCAACAACAAAGCCTGTGGAATGCCCAATGCTGAACTATCTGTTTCCTGTAGAAAACAGACTGCTTTGCATAAGCTTCTGTAAACCACATTTTATAAAATCACCTTTGCCCAGATGAGAACCTTTGGTAAGCCACATCTTTCAGTGCTTTGTAATTCCATTAAATCGTAAAAAAAAGAGCGAGATAATGGGAAAGTCAAGGAAATTCAGTGCTGATGTACTACTACAATTAATTAGAAATATCTCATAAGTCATCACTGTGGGACATGTCATTCTGAATATGCAAGGTCTGCAAGTTTCAGCCATTTGTGTAAAACCATCAAAGACTTTCCTGCTGTAAAGCTTTAATTCTCATCTCAGAAAACTTGGAAGCTGACCTACTTTTTTCATTATTAGGTCAGGAAATGCATCATGCAATTATTCTGGATGAACGTGTCAGTATTTCCATATTAATAGGTTGCACCCACAATGTATAACATCACCCACTACATAAGAAGCTTTGTTATTATTTTCCAGTGCACTGGCTGAAAGCTTATACCTACTAGCACTATTGAAGTGGTAATTAATTATACTTTAATAGAACAAGCCAACTCTCGTCTACAGTACACACTCAAGTCAGGCTATTTGGTGCTATAGTGCTTAAAGAAGATTATTTTCTCATTGTTTGACTACTCACAAGATGGTTGGGACATCACATCGTTCTCCTGGAGGTCAGCATGAAGATAGAGGAGGCAGGGAAGAAAAGGCTAAGCACTTTTACTGGAATGCTTTCTGTGCCAGTGCAGTTGCACCAGTAGGATCTAATTCACAGTCTCCTCACATCAGCAGGTTAAAACCAGTCTCAAGCCAGACTTGGCAATGGCAGCAGCCAGGAGAGATTTCATTCCGAGCTGTACCATTGCTGTGGTGGGAGCAACACTAAGGAACTATTGGTGACTACACTCACCAGGGGGGATTATAGACCATGAGTTTAGAAATGAAGGAGAACACAAGAATACAGGGCTAGGCTCAGCAGGGCCTCTGACATACAAACAGCCCTCCAGTGAGCTCACCACCACCCAGCTAAACACAGGAAGCCTCCATACACCACAAGGAAAGATTTTGAATTGCTGGGTGTCCCTGCTCCTGCTGAGCTCTTTGTGCAGAGGAAGACCTGAGCCCAAAAGCACTGTCTCCTACAGAGCCAACAGCTCTGGCAGCCTTCTGTCATGCTTGCAGGGACTCATAAGGATCTGTCAAATCTGGGCTCCTACCAGCATTCATGGTGTGGTCTCTCCCCAACCTGGAACAGAAGCTTAACGCTGCTGCACAAGTGTCCCAATACACCAATTACACCTGCCAAATGACACCCCTGTGGGCACACAGAGAGATGGGTGCCTCTCACATCAGAAACACAACCCACAGGATCCCCTCCAGGAACCATGTGGGCATCATTCACTTCAGGAATCAGCTGCGGCGATTTCAGCACCGTGGTTGGTACAGCCACAGGAAAAAGAAACATGAGGCCATTCACAAAAGCAGGATCTGGCTCAGCCAGGAAATAATTGCCACACAGTGAGCATGCAAACTCTCCACTATCACCTCAAAACAGCACAAGGTAAAAGGAGGTCTGCAGGTTCAGCACACTGCTCCAGAAGGAAGTGGGACTGGTCCCAGTTTCAGGAATGGGCTTTCCAGTCATATCCCTGGGAGCTGAACTGTCACATTTCAAAGTATGAAATGTGCATTTTAACTGACTTTTCTGACGATGGCACAACCACTGTAGGAAAACACCAAAGCACTATGGTTCAATAAGCAAGCACTGCTGCTGGCAACTGAGGACACAAACATTTTCACAAAAATCTTTAGGCAGCACTCAGGCTGCAGCATTGAGCTCACTGCAGAGACACAGACCAAAAAGGGTCCCTCATCCCAACTCTCATCAGTCACGCAATTGTGGCACCTGTGACAGCAACTGTACTTGTCATTCCAAGTTGCTGTAAGCTACTAATTGCATTATTCATGGGTACTGGTAAAACCATCTTTACACAGTCAACATGCAGAGCTGTGTCAGAGTGCTACTTTCACAATTCCAGTGAAAAGAAACTACATTGTACTCAGTACTCATCAAACGAAATCTCTTCAAAACTAACCAACCCTAGTCATATAATTTCATTTTCTCATAGTATTCATACAGCTTTGCCTTTTACTTTATTACTGCTTACACATGTTCCTCAAAAGTTATTTGTAAGTCACAGCTACCAGTTCAAACATTCTGCACATTCTCCCATTAGGAGGCTGAGGGAAGGAGACTTTATAATCCTCTACAACTACCTACAGGGATATTGTCAAGAGGTGGGCGCCAGTCTCTTCTCACAGGTAATTAGTGACAA
>VZRI01003321.1:56335-84721 GCA_013397515.1 Upupa epops
TTGTACTGGAGGAGTTGTCAGGTCTTGGATCCAGCTGTTTAGGGAGCAGGCCAAGTTATTATCCCTGGATATGTTTAAAAGTCATTTAGATGTGGTGCTTAGAGATCTGGTGTACTGGTGAACTGGGTAGAGTAGGGTTATTGGTTGGACTTGATGATCTCAAGGGTCTTGTCCAACCTGAATGCTATTCTGGAAAAAAAATTAAATATTTTATCACAGAAGTTAGCTGAAAAAAATGAGCATTTCACAATAAGTCACGTCCTGTATGGGGCTTTCTCAGCAGCTGGTTGCACAACATGCAAATATGCATTTTAGAACTGCACAAAACCCACTCAAGCAGACTAAGCATTAAAGAGCCACCAAGTGCAACTGCATAGCACACAATATTCAGTATATTCAAATCACTTTGCAGAAGGTAGGATGTCCCTCCCAACAGGCAAGAAAGCCAACCCACAGTGTTCACAAGAATCCTTGGCAGAGTCCAGAAAGACTAGAAGAGTCATTCCATCCCCAAAGACACAATGCACATTAGCTCATAAATATGCTTTTCGGAAATGCAGGCATATACTGGGTGGAACAAGGAGGACAGAAAGGAAGGTGACATTTTGAGGATTGCCAAAGCATCGCTTCTTGCCTTGCCTTATACCAGAGCTCTCAACATGAGTTCAGATGAAAGAGGCTATCTAGAAAAGAAAAGTCTTTCAGATATTCACTGGAGAACAATTCATCCCAACACCTTTGCAGCAAATCTCTATTCAGTTCGGAAAATTAGAGGTATATCAACATAAGAGAGCTGAAAGCAGCAGATGAATTCACAACAGGTTAATAGAGAATTAATGTAAATCACTATAAATCAGTCCGGAGTCACACTGAAATCCTACCTACACTGGTTTGGTAGGATTGAGGGCTTTTCCATTGCAATGTCCCTTTAGAATATAAATAATCTCAACTGTTACACAGATTACTCCACACTGGGTATATTTTAGCAAAAACAAATAATGCAGCTTGAAGATCACCGTTTGAAACACAATAAAGGAGAACAAAGGATTATAATGTAAAAGATCTTTTACATTTCACAACTTTTTTTTCTTTCTGATTTTACTGTAAGGGGAATTATCAAGCAATCTGCAACCTGTTACATGCCTACACCACTTGAAGCATGAAATGGTTTCGGTCAACCCAATCCCATGGATAAACACATTCTTATCATAAACAGAAAGAAATTGTCAAAGATGCAGTCTAGTGATCAGCAGGTAAAAAAAAAAAGAGAACTACATGGAAATGATCTTTGACATTGTCATGTGAAAAAGCTATAACAAAATAAAAGCTTTTTAAAAAAAAATTGCAGTGGAAAAACATTTTCACAGGAAAAGCTGTTAGATGAAAGCACCAGGGGCTATTAATACTTATCTGATACCAAAGCATGAGTTACTTACTTTACAAAGTATCTTGAACATGAGTACCATGCTCAAAATACTAGGTAAAAGTTAATCCTCTACTTTACA
Source organism: Upupa epops (assembly GCA_013397515.1). Taxonomy (NCBI): domain Eukaryota; kingdom Metazoa; phylum Chordata; class Aves; order Bucerotiformes; family Upupidae; genus Upupa; species Upupa epops. The sequence goes on from VZRI01003321.1 coordinate 57,841, forward strand.
GGGACAAAGCTGATAAATCAGATTAGTTAACCAAACACAGAACAGGAGATGGATATGCAGAGTGAAACTGAGAAGGAGCTGGGTAAACACTATCTGAATCTGTTCCCCATACTCATCCATTGGAAGGCACACCGTGCACCCAGTACAGCAGAAGCAGCACCCTCTCCAGCACATTCCCTGCACACATTTACTCACAGTAAGTACAGTAAGTGCACAGCTCTGTCCCAAGAAAATATAGTAAATATCAAATCTTGTTACCCTTTAGCCTGCCAAAGAAAAGCATGACATACCTTGATCTGAAAGTTAGATGACTCTGCAGTCTTTCTGGTCCAACTAATGAGGGGACACAGAACAGCAACACCAGCTTTATTGTCACAGCAGATACAAACTACTGTCCCTAAACTCAGAAGGCTCAGCTTCATTTCAATTTACTCAGTTTGTTTCTAAGCAATAGGTCAAAACCAGATGCCTGAAAATGCCAGGCATGTTTTACAACTACAGGAATTCCCCTACTTGGTTTTAGAGAGATCTTTCTATAACAGAAGATTGCACAAGGAGCTAACTACCATTGCTTTTACTTTTCCACCTTCATATTTTGTGCCACAGGGGTACAACAGCTCTAATCAACTGTGCTGCATTAATGCCTACTGTAAAATGAACTTGTGAAAGCCACTCAGTCACGTATTATTTATTAAGAAAATTAAATTAATGCAAGATTATAAATAACAGAAAATAACAAGACTGAAAGCATAGGTAGGGCTAAACAGTTGTTTACCTAGCACATCTCCATAGGGGATTATTCACTCCTTGAAGTAACAGCTTCTCCTACTGCTCAGCCAGATTTCTGTACTAACTCTCAATGTAAAGTCTCACACGTACGATTCAGTAGCAGGTCATGCCATGATGTTTTGAAGACATACAGCTGCAGTAGATTCCTATGATGCTGTTTGTTACTTAACTTTCTTTAAGGTATCAAACAAAATGCTCAAGATCTGACAAGACATCTGCAGTTTCTGACCATCAGCAGTACCTAGGTGCATTGAACCAAAAGCTACTGCAAGATCAATGGGAAAGGATGAATGGCTGACACCAGAACACTACACATTGCAGGAAGGGCCTTTTGACTACAGCATGGTCAGTTCTCTTCCAGGAGTCTTCATGAGAATAGATGTGCTTAAAAGCAAAGAGATGAGGCTCTCCACTAGTCACCACACATCACTTGGTGTATTTAGACAAATGCATGCAGTCTGACACTCAGCAATCAGTTGCTAACCTTATTAAAATTTGTTGAGCAAGAAGAACATTTATTCCTTTTCATTTTAGGTGCAGAAATAAAAGCAAAGAAAAGTTACGTGGGGAGCCTTCATTACAAACAATATATAAAAGGGCCACTGCAGACAACCTTCACATCTCAAATTTCCTTTTGCACTGGTGTTATGAAACTTAAAAGTTGATGCATAATAATGAAAGCAAAGATAAAAAATGTTCAGATCTGTGAAGATTCCTTTAAACATTTATGTAACAAGGGGTTTTAAATCTATCTAGTCAGGCTCATTGTTCTATTATAAAATATTGCCTACAATGGTTTTATTCTGCTTCCCCTTTGAATAACAGAAAATACTTCTATTCTCTTAAAATAGTATGCTGTTCCTCTCTTTAGCACCATTCTCCAATGCTGACTTTTTCTGCTACTTCTGGAACAAAGAGCGATCCTAACCTTCCCAAAATAAAGGCAAATTCTTGCTTTTTCCAGTTACTGAAAATAGATAGATTTGAGTTTAGAGTTGTAAATACAAAAAAAAAAGTAAAAAGAGGAAAAAAAACCCCAAAGAGTACCACTAGTATGAAGTGATGACATGGTCTCTCCTCAAATCACAGGCCATCCAGGCTAGTATTTCCCTGGTTTTATTTCATTGGCTAAAGTAATTTTTGGCAGTCAAAAAGTAACACCTTGCATATTTCAAACCTGGTGCTGAAAATATTCCAGCTTTGAGAAACCTGACTTAATCGTCTTAAGAGAAGGACTTAAGGGGCGTTAAAGGATGAGAAGATTAACATGAGAAAACAGTGTGTCAGGGCAGCCCAAAAGGCCAACTGTATCCTGGGCTGTATCAAAAGAAGTATCACCAGCAGGTCATGTTATGTGATTCCCTCTGGCAAGAGAGGTGGTACTATGTTCTCATGAGACCCCACCTGGCCTTATCGTGTCCAGTTCTGGGCCCCCTCCCCAAGACAAGAAGGATATGGAACTTTTGAAACACATCCAGAGGAAGGCCATGACAATGATCAGACGGGTGAAGCACCTCTACTGTGAAGACAGGCAGAGGGAATTTGGGCTGTTCAGCCTGGAGAAGAGAAACATCTGAGGGAAACCTTATTAGCAGCATTCCAGTACCTGAGGGACCTACAGGAAAGCTGGAGAGGAAATTTTTATGAGGAACTGTAGTGACAGGACAAGAAAGAATGGTTTCAAGCTAAAAGAGGGGAGATTTAGGTTGGATCTTCAGAAGAAAATCTTCACTATGACAATGCTGAGGCACTGGAGAGGTTGCCCAGGGAAGCAGAGAATCTCAGCTAGCAGATCTACTATCATCTAGGCCAACAGTTCTGCCAGTTTGTTGCTTAGACACGTGCTATCCCAGCAGAGGACAGAAAAGGTGATGGCAGCAAAGTGAAGGCAGCAGTAACCCTGCTGCAGGAGGAGGAAGTGATGGCAGTGGTTCAACTCAACCCCAAAATGTTACTGCTCTAATGCATCTAGAAAAGGATGACAGCATCACTCAGAAAGTAAAAATGCAAGGACAAGACTTTCAAATGTACTTTTAAAATTAAATAAATATAAAGAGGGGGTTTGCTTTACATTAAAAACAAGAGGAAGAACATAAACAGGACATTGGGAACTCATAATGAAGGTTTACTTTTAGCAGTTATCCAGCCTATATAAACACATGATCAGTGTTTGAAATCTACTGATTCCAAGCACTAGACTTCAGGTCTCAAAACCATTAACCACATGCTGGTGGCTTGTTGAAAATCCAGCTGGCTAATATCAAAATCATTGAAGTGTTTCAAGTGGTGCATTGTTAAGACAACATTTCCCTGTTAGGAACACATGAGAAATTCTTGCAGCACACTAAGCCTATGCTAATGCAAGTGCTTACTTTGAAGGATCATACCCAACATCAGACCAGTCCATTCCTGTTGGTACCATAAAATCCAGCAAAATAGAAACCCTCTAACACTTCAGGTTAAGTTTTAGAAGGTGGGTGTTCCTTTATTACAGCATACTGGGTGCACGAGAAGAATTTCTCAAAGTGTGCACACCACACAGCAGGCAGGATGTGTGTTCTATAGATCCCAAACATTACATAGTCACTATTTTCTAAATAGAAGGTGGTTATGTTCTAATAAGTTTCCAGAATTCATTTACATAGTCCCCATCCCTCCTCTTCCACATACCTGGTGAATTTGAGTTTTTTGGTTCAACTCCAAGGTTTTACTTCTACATACATAGAGTTATGATTCATAAATTGCTGAGTTGTTCATTTTTTGCCAACAGAATCTTGTTATCTGCTCTGGAGGAATGTAGCTGACACTTTTCCTTCAGAGTTGCACTAATCTTGTTTTACTTAAATATCCTACATTTCCGATAAACAGAGTTACAGAACCTGAAACTCTATGACACTGCCTTCTATGGTATCACTGTGGCTATTCTTGCTGACAGGGCATGAGAACCTGAGAAGTCCTTGTCTTAGTATAAAACACTAGTTAGCAACAACTGAAAGTATCATATCAGTGTTATCAACATCATTCTCATACCAAACCCAAAACAGCACTGTACCAGCTACTGGGAAGAAAATTAGCACTATCCCAGCCAAAACCAGGACAAGATGGTAGAAAGAAAAATTACTGCAATGCTCTTGTTTCTTGCAATGGAACAGTCTATTTTCTATACAACAAAAAATCCCAACCTAAAAAACCAATCCCAACCCATATCATTTAAATATCACACATTAAGTCAACGAAATGCTGAAGTACCACAAGGAAAGGCAAGCAGCTCCACAAGCAACTAAGTTACCAAGACATCACCAGACATTCATGTTAAGCTAAAACCTAAAGTTAAGCAACACTTGCACACACACCACCCCCTCACCCCCACCAAAAAAAACCCCAATCCAAACAGAAAAACCCAACCAGAAATCTGGTAAGCGGGTGAGGGCATAATTCATAAAGACAACTACTAATTTTTGCTATGATTCACTCAGTGAGTAACCTCACAGCTGCTGCTCTCCAAGCAGAAATGAAAAGTTGATTAGAGTACAAAATAGCTGCAAGATTAAAGAAATTCCTAACAGTGCAATGGGACCTGCAAATGCGGTCTAGAGCAAGGAAAGCCCATCACTGCAGATCGATCCACCTGCTTATTCGCACAGCAGGACAGATTCTATGGGAGCTGCGGCCTGTGCTGCCCAAAAGACTAGTGCCTTGTGCCTCTATCGTAGTTTAGAATGTTGTGAGGCATTTGACTTCCAAATTGCAAACCAAGTTTCTGCAGCTCTGCAAACAAAGAAAGGGTTTGGAGCTTTCAGTGTTGGTTTTTCAACTCCTCATTCAGTCGCTTCTGTTTTTCAGAGGGGAAGCACAAAGCACACATTGTTGAGTGCTGAACACAGCACCCATTGTGCCCTGAGAACATGGAAAGAGTGGTACCTCAAGGATCAGTGGAAGGAAGTTTTTGTCTGAATTCCATTGTCTGCTGAAATGGAGAGACTTCTTCCCTTGGTTGTGGTTGTAGGAATGGACATGCTTGAGATGGAGAACAGGATTGGGACAAATGGGACAGAAGTGGACTTTAAATTGCCTGCTGGTACTGAGGGACATAAGCATGGACAGAACGGACTCCACATTTCCTCAAGGAGCAAGAATTGCTGGAAGTCTCTTTCCTTTGAGTGGCTGAAAATTGCAGTTTGTCCCACTTATGTTCATCTCCCTCTATCTTTGTGAAGGTCTTTATGGAGGGTAAACTAAATATGTCTTCTTGTGTTTTTTCTCCAAACCGAGTTAACTTCTTTTTTCCCCTGCAACTTATAAGCAGTTTCTGAACCCTCCTTTTCTTTTGGCCCATTAACTTATTAATTCAATTAATTGGTTATTTTTATCTTGGGATAAACCTCTTGACAACCACCAAAACTTGCCTAAGAATTGCTGAAAACTCAGTTTTGGATATTTTGCTCCTCCCCTGCAGCAGAATCAATTTAATATTTGTGTAAATCCCTCACCTAAGAAGGCACTGATAGCTTACATACAGATATTCACTATTCCTCCAGCCCTGCTGAAAAAGGGATGTCTATCGTTTTGGAACAGTGTTAAGATCAAGCACTAAGCTTTCTGAAAGAACTTTGCTACAGAAATTTAGCTATTTGAGGGCATACAGAGTGTCAAAAAGTAACTTTTACAATCATGAACATAGCTTTGCAGCAGAAAACCATTTCCACAGGACTTAAGCACAGACTTAGACTCCCCCAGCATGGAACTATTCCAGAACTGCTCATAGGGTGTCTGATCACTGCTGGAGCAGCAAAGGAAATGTCACTTATTACAAACCCACATCAGATATGTAAAACCTTTCCCTCCCCCAACTCTAATCACTAAATTACAAAAGATATTCTAGAAAGAGAAGCCACACAAGATACACACAACTTAAAATAGTTCTGCATGGATCATCTAGATCTGGTATGGGATCATGGGATCTGGTATGGGATCAACTTTGCTACCGCTACTCATCTGAATACAAAATGTTGAGTGGAAGTACCTTAAAAAAACCCAAACCTTTGGATACCTGTTTTTTGATCCATCATCTTACATGCTAGCAATGTCACTGCAAGACTCTTCTTCCTAAACTGGCTATAACAATGTCTTATGCTCAAAGCATCCTAAAAGTTGAAGTTGTCCTTGAGTTTTTCAGTGTAGTAAGGTCTGCAGCTCTCTCACACACGGGTGACATTTCCAGCACTGCTGCAGATGCTTTGAATAAACCCCGACTCACACCCAATACAATTTACTCAAGCACCTGCCAAGTGTTTTCACTTATCCAGGCATTTACAGCTCTAACAAGCTAAAAACTGCCAGGCTGCAGATCAGGCTGCTGGTCATACACGAGAAAATCCAGACACAAGCTGCAGTTGCAATTTTAGGTTGTAGTTTAAGCAACCCACAGCATTTATAATTATGTAGCCTGATGAAAGCAGAAGAGGAAAGTTTATGGGTCTTTCTTAAACAAAAATCTTTTACCATTCTACCTGCAGAGACAGCCTGTTATGTGTCTGCATGGCTAGGGCCAGAGACAAGTAGGAAAATCAGGTCTTTTTGTTTCTTAGGGTCAAAATTCCTTGGTACTACCATTTGCTAAATGAGACTGGGAAACTTTCAGCCCTCAGGGCCATAAATTAGCTGATAAAAATTAAATCACTTCTTCCAGACTAATTCATTAGCAGAAGTAGAACCTGTGACAAAGAAGGGTTTTCTTCACCTAGCACTGTTGGCAGGCAGCTCCACATCATCACCCCTGTCTTTAAAGCTGTGTCCTGCTGATGGTGTATCAGAGGAAAAGCCAACCAAGCTACTACTGCTGCTTTTCAGACTGAAACTCCCTTATGCTGACACATGTTTGACAATGGCACAATGATTTACATCAACAGGACAGTAGGAGTAGTTGCTGCAGAGCTCTTTGAGCATAAAGAATGGCATCCAGGGCAGTGTCATTGGGAAAACTCTCTTCAAGTTTGTGCATCTACTGCTGGAAGACAAGGCATGACTTTTCCCCATCATTGCCTGTTACCAAATATTTCAGCCTCAGAGCCCCAGAACTGCTGAACAAAACATAGAAAAGATTTCATCGGAAAGGAGACCAGAATGCTGCTGCCACCATCTGTCAGAGGTACAATACAAGCAGGGACAGGCAAATGTTCCAGCAAAAGTACAGGGCACAAAACCACCATATGCAACCTCCTTGGTCATAGGATTACCAAGTAAGAGGTAACTGTTGGGCACAGACTCTTTTGTACCACTGCAGACAGCTGGCATGAACACAAAGTCCTCATCCCCTAAAGTTCACCAAAGCAGTGGGCATAAGATACCTACAGCCAGCTACCTGGAGGGAACTCTTGAGAAGCCTAACTGCTGGGAGAGTCATGCAACCTGTTGACCACAAGTTATCTTGAGCCACTACAGGAATAAAAAACTATCAGGACACCCTGTTTACAACTATGCATCACTCACCTCATGCTGAGCAAGTGCAGTGGGAATGCCAAGTGGTAGTTCCCTTTCCTGCTTTTCCTCAGCTCCCTGCACGCCCTCAAAGAGGCAGCTTGCAACAGCAGAGATATGCAGCAAGAGGCAGAAACATTCTTTCTGTTATCTTCTGTCTCTGCTGTGAGACATCAGTGCTGTTACTGAACAGTACTGGTTGTGAAAAGGAAGAAGCAACTCTGCATGGAAGGAAGAACTGAGAACAGAGCCAGCTGGAAAAAAGATTTCCATAAAGTTAATTTTTATCCAAAGCCCTTTTCCCCCCCTCTTCATGTACGTATCTCTGTAGGAGGCTTCACATAGTAATTACTCTAATTAATTAGTCCATGGGAGAAGAGGCAAACATACACTCAATACTTGCCCAGTTCTAGCTGATATACTTTCCAGAAGAACAATATTTAGCACTTTACACTAATGGCTTGCATCCAATAACTAATTAATCCTCTCAGCACAGAGGTATATGATTTTTTTAAACTTAATGTTAAAAAAAATAAATTAAAAGGCATTATCTCATGCCATCTGCAATTAAGAAATGTTCACTTCTCTACTAGAGAATAGGAATGGTATTTTAGGGACTAATGCCACAGATTTGCACCAGCTCATTGGTATTCGCTGAAAACCAGGGCATCACAGTTGACAGCTGCCAGTCACCTAAAAGGCCAGATGTTTAACAACAAATTGGCTCCCTTAAAACCATTTAGGGAAACTGATTTCATAGTTTGGTGTCTCCTTAGGGAAGATGATATTTATTTCCCCAGCAAGGTCTAAATTAATTGAATATACAGCAGCATCTATCATGTTGGCTTTCCAGCCAAGCATTGGTATAGTTTGTGGGTTTGCTGACAGAAAATATCGCTTCATGACCAACAGGAGGAGATGCCCCTGACGCCTCTGTAAAGCCCTGTAAGCAGACTACCCAAAGTAGCCAGAAGAGGCTTGACAGACTCTAGCCTATAGTTTGGGCATGCTAAAGGTGATCTTTGCCTGGTAGTACAGTAGGACTGCATTGAGCAAGCAGAAGGGAGAGATTTAGATGCAGTTTCCAGGGCAGTAAGTAGTTCCAGTATCACAGAGCGTGCCACCCACAGAACTGGCCTATCATTAAACATCACAAAACCCCACTTTTGGCATTCTACAAAAATCAAACTGACTTACTCAGCTCCTTACTCTCAGACCAGTGCTCAAGGAAGGTAATCAAAAATAGGGTAAAGATAAAAAAAAAAAAGACAGTAGCTCAAGACCACATGTTGATGTCCCTCTGAACAAAGACTTCAAGAAGCCTGCAGAGGACTGGACACAGTTCTTACATGCCCACAGCAACAGTTCAATTATTTGTTCTTTCAACGTTTTGAAAGCAGGCTTTGGAATTTTGTATTTCTGATGGAGTAATTGTTTAAAAGTAGAAGCATAGGCCATATGGCACTTCCTAGGATGCAATTTGCCTTCAGTGCAAAGCTGCAGTGTATTTAGGTAAATACTCATGAATATGTAAAAAGGTAATTTTCAAAGATGCACAGACCAGTTCATAGAAAACATCCTTCTGAGCCAGATGAGGCAATGACCATCAGGAAATGACTCATATCCTGCACATCAGGTTGGCATGAATAGTTTTCAGCTCACCCATATCTGAAATGAATCAGCATAAAGTTTATCAAATTGCACCAAATCTAAGGCAAGTCACACTCAGAGCTATAATTGCTGGCAACAAATATTAGATCCGATCTCTCCTTGCTAAGAAATTGTTATCTTCAGACGTTTGTTGTGCAAACACCTAACATCTTCAGAAAATTTCCCCACAGGTTTGAGGGAAGAGAAGTGCAATAGGTACCCTGGGATTCAGGCAAGGACAGTCAGGATTGAGAGACCTCTGTCACATACTCTGGGCCTGCTGTGGACAAATGAGCAGAAATGCAGAAGGTGGAGGTAAATGAGGATAAAGAGAGAATATTTGTCCAAAATTAAATATAAATCGTATCTGAGGAACCCCACACAGTGCCTTTCTTGAGGACTCATAAGAGATGTAGGACCTCAGCCTGAAAAGGGAAGACAGAGGCAGAAAAGGACATCAAGGAGGAATGGCAGAGGCAGAAGAGATTAAAAGCAGAACAATAACTATGTAGTCAGGCTGCAGAGAGCACAAATCCTCCCAAAAGATAAACAGACACCAAGACTTCTCTGAAGACACAGAAGGTTTCAAAGACCACATCTAAATACTGGTTCAGGGCATAAAGGACCAACATTTGGTCAATATTCGAGGCCCACCTCTTCCAAGCCCAGGAGCAATGCATCCCAACAAAGAGGAAGGCAGACAAGAAAGCCAGAGGCCTGCCTGGATGAACAAGGAGCCCTTGGACACAACTGGACACAACAAAAAGTCCTACAGAGAGGCGAAGCAAGGACAGGTAGACTGGGGGTGATCCAAGGAAGTTGTCTGAGCTGCTAGGGATAGAGTGAGAAAAGCTAAAACCCAGACAGAATTAAATCTGGCCAACAAGGGAAACAAGGAAAAAATGCTACATCAGTGACAAGAGGAACGCTAGGGAAAGTGTGGGCTGTCTCTGTAAGGAAGCAGGAGACTTGGTCATGGGCATTGTGGAGAAGGCTGAGGTACTCAATGACTTTTTATCCTTAGTTTCTTGGCAGTGGCTCTAGCCACACCACACAAGTTACAAAAGGCAAATGCAGAGACTGGGGGGAAGAAAAATTTGTCCATTGTAAATGATGATGAGGTTTGAGACCATCAAAAAAGCCTGAAGGTGTACCATCAAAATGGACAGTCCCTCTGAAAGAAAACATCAACCCATAAAAGGCGCAACAAAAAAAAACCTATACAAATAACCAAGCAAAACTAAAACAAATTTCACAAAATAAAAATTATTAAAAAAAACCACCCACCCACCCACCAACCAACAACAAAAAGCTGGAAAACAGTCTAGAAACCTATAGAGCAACTGACCAGACTCACTTAGGGTCACTGTGTTTAAAGCCCTGAGACATTATTTGAAATGCTTTGCAAATAGATTACAAAAACACACGCACACAGTAACTGACTGAGGACTAGTTATACTTTGAAATGATTACTCAAGTACACAACTACTTCAATGACAACTTTCCAAAAACTACTCTTTTCCCTTTAACTGTCAGACTGGGAAGGCAACACACACTGACACTCTCAGAAAGTAAGGCTCCTTGTATATGCAAGGAGAGAGCTAGTTTAAGACAAACAGTTAGAAAGGTATCTGAAGTGGTGGTGAGGACTCTGCTGGGACATTCTGAAAGTGAAAAAGATTAGAACCGTGATTTCACGTGCAGAAGGAAGGTACAGATCTAATATAAGAGGAATAAAAGGCCAGCACGCCCCAATCTGTACCACTGAGAGGGTCAATATTAGATGGAGTGATACAGCAGTCTGAGCAAGAGGTCCCTTCCTCCTTTGTCAATGAACTGGAAAGATTTCCTCTTGTGCACATAACAGTTTCTGCTTTTTGAGTAGAAGTAGAGGGCTCTGTTCCAATTGATCTAAGTTACTGCCTGTTAAAGTAAAGAAATGCCACATCTTTTACCAGCAGCTGAAGAGGTCACCATCTCAAGTCAGACTGCACCCTTTGACTGCTTTAATTCAAATGAGACTACTGTATTTTGTATTTTTTGAGCATCTTACAGAAGCCAGCATCAACAAGGAAACTAGAACCAAGCACGTACTTGGCTTTTCTCACATCTTTCTATCAGCAGACTCCAGTGCTGATCAAGATGATTTCATTCAAGGGAGTCCTGCAACTGACACAGGCTGATAAACTGCCCTCATGCGCTAAATCCTTAAATGTTTGACAAGGTTTCAAAGTCACCTCTTACGCTTTGCTAAAAACTCTATATTAATTTTTGCCTCCTCTGCATAAGGAGAAGTAATAATTCTTATTACAGATCCAAAGAACCATCATAGAATGAATCGCCTAATGAATTACTAAAGTATTTGGTTCTCTGCAGATGGACTTGCTTCCTACCACAGCTTCCTACATGTGGCTCTGCTCAAAGATCTTTGTGGCTTATGCAGTATTATAAGCCACAGCGTAAGTCCTGGTTTTCCAAAACATGGCAGAAACATCAGTGACTGGACAGACATTGCACTTCATCCTGCAGATAGTTTCTATAGCAGGCTGTGCCCTATACTAGCCTTTTGGCCACTCTTGAAATATTTACTGCATAAAAGCAGTAAATAAGCCCACAATAAGTACTAAGTTGAGCCAAGCATAAAAAGCTGCATTATGAAGTTATGTGGTCACAGACCAGCCATTTCAAACCCTTGCAAGCAGTCATGCAATGTCCAGCTGTAATCCAAGGAGGAAAGCTAGACCTTCTAATTTGGTGGTGTCTGTGAAAACACTGCCCATACCCATTGCCTGCCTCAAGTTTAAGCCAGCAGGTTTAACTAGAACTGCTTTACCCCATCCATCCTCAACTGTGTACACACCTTCTCACTCACCACACAAATAAATGCAGTTTCCCTTGCACAGAAAGGAACTCAGCATGCACTCAGCAGCATTAGCACGCTCCTACCTTCTTTTACAAGCCAGTGCTAGAGCAGCATATCATGCCATCTCATTTCTTTTGCTAGGATTAATTCAGAATGCAAATATAGACCTAATAAAAAGGCACTGTTTCTTCTACTACTACTTTCAGGGCAGTATCTCAGAACAACACCTCCCTCCAGGTAGCAGAAATGAGAAACTTTGATTTCAGCATTACATTTTTTAGAGAAAAAAACAGCTAGAGAGCAGCAGGGAGAGTCAGCCAGCATTACACTACCTAAAGACTATTCTAGGTAGTAAATGCAGACAAGCAAAACCCAGGTAATCAGGAAATATTAAAGCTGAGGCACTACAAAGCAGATATTCCAACACTGTAAAAAGGATCCCACAGCACTGCTGAATCTGCTGAAAGCCTACACAAGGCTACATAACTGCTATAGATACTAACATTTAGCATCTTCTTGCTCCTTACCCAGCAAGCCAGAGAAGACACTCCAAGATAACAACCATGTGTTGCTTTAGGGCTTTTTGCATAATTTTTGAAATTCATGAGAAGAGTTCAATTAGTGGTTAAATATCTCCAGATTTCAATAAATGTTTACTCTGTGTCTCTGTAGAGCTCTATTCCCCAGAGGATCTACAGATCAGGTTTTTTTTTACAGATCAGTTTTTTCCTGCAACCACATAGACAGGTAAAGACATTTACCCTCCAACTACAACATATCACGTAAAATCAAGTCAGAAGGGTATGTGTTTTATAAAGAGCTTATGCTCAAACATGAAAAACAACAAAATGACACCAGCCTCTGTTTTATCAAGATTGCATCCATGATTCACTAACATCACTGTGATAAACACTAATCTTAGCAGCAGGATCACTACAAATAGGATTCCTATTAGCAGCCTGGACACAGGAATGGCTCCTGGTAATCCAGTTTCTCTGTCGTACATGGATGTCCTTTCCCACCTGAACCAGTGTCCCAGCACTGCCTCAAAAGCTTGTCTCCAGAGTTCCCACCAGAGACATGGCTCAGCAGTGAGCTTGGCACAGTTGGGTTAATAGTTGGACTCAAAGATGTTAAAGGTCTTTTTCAACCTAAATAATTCCATTATTCTGTAGTAACTAAGATTCATTCTGAGCTTTAGGAGTAAGCTAAAACAAAGCAAGCCTCCTGTGGGAAACAACTTATTTTTTATTACCTTCTCAATTAGTTTTGCTGTTTGTATGAGCACATAGGATGAGACAGATCATAGACAGTAGTGAAAACCTGAGGGGTTCAAGCCTTTTTCGACATCATTGCTGACCTGCAGCCTGTAGCTGACTTTACAGACACAGTTTGTTTTACTTTCACAACATTCCAAGCAATGTTTCACAGTTTTCCCATATTTAACCCTTAGTAGAAAAATAACAGAAACAAACCCTTTGTACAATGTGATTTACTAAGCTGAATATTTAATGTCAACTCTGTTCTTTTAGTGATACTAAATATCGACTGCCTTCACATTTCATGGAAATTCACATGGGCATGGCTGACTGCTGTTCCTAGTCCTAGCAATCCATGACACTCCCATGCCCAGGTGAATAGCCTTCAGCGCCCACAGGGAGTGTGTGTTTTGCAGCAACAGATCTTGTTCTTTCCAGCTGCTTCAGAAATTCTGCACAAATTTGACAAATAAATTATAAAGTACCTTACCAGTTTCAGCAAAGTACTTTTGATTTGCATTTGTGGAGCTAAAAATAGGATTCAGGGGAGAAGTCCAAGACAGGCCTTACTTGATTCAGCTCCCTGTTTATTCTCAACGCTGTGAGTCAGCTGATGAAAAGCTTACAGAATAGACAGCATCACTGATTTTTGCTTGGAAGTCCACTTGAAAACAGATGTGGTATCACAAGCATTTGGATCCTGATCTTCCTTGCTCACATGAGTTCTAGACAGAGAAAATTCCAGCCAACACAGTGACCTAGGAAGGTTTCCTTGGGCAGTGATAATGTTAGGTTTCCAGTTTTGATCTCAGCACTTTCCCATCCTGCACAGGCTGTGCATCTCGATTTTGGCATTTCTAGACATTTTATGTAAACTTCACACTATTCACATCTGCAGACATCTCCTGGAGGATACTCCAAAAATCAGCTGTCCAATGCAACACTCATTAATCGTAGAATTGGAAAAGACCCCTAAGATCCTCAAGTCCAACCATCATCAAGTCCAAGCAGTAACCCTACTCTACCAACTTCACCACTAAACCAGATCACTAAGCACCACACTAAATGACCTCTAAAAACATTGGGGGATGGTGACTCAACCCCCTTCCTGGGAAGGGATTCAGAGATTAACTCTTGTCTTTAGATCTCTGTAATAAGAACTGAGAAGATAACCAGATGCTAATAAATTGGTGATACACATACATACCTTGAAATACTGCTCAAAAACAACCCTGCTTACCTCAGCAGCTGAGACTTGCACATGTCTAATTCAAACCAGAGATACATCTTCTTGTAGACAGATACGATGAATCAATCTGAGGAAGTAAACTGAAAGGTTTGGAGAAAGTTCCTTCATGAGCATAAGTCAATGCTCAAGAACAAATGCAATGTTATTCAGTAGGTCACCATCTTTCATCTCTTCACTGAGTTCATTAATTTAATAAATTAGAACTTGAAAATTACTCTGTCTGATGAATACCATAAAGAAGCTGCATTTGTCTGACTTTGCCATGGGTAGTGGTAAGATACACACAGGATCTCTCTCATCTCATTTCCGTACTTTCTGTTATGTCGGACAAGGCACAGACTTAGGAACACTCCTGCCCTCGTTCCTTTCTCCCAACACACGTCTTCATAACTCATACCTGCTCATTTGTCATCCATTTCTTGTAGAGTGCCACCACAAAATCAGGCAGCTGTAGTGCTAACTGTGGCCTGATGACCTCCTGTTTGTATGAGTGACCACATCCCCTTGCTTGTTACAGTCCCTGCTTGTAATCGGCTCATATCATGCTTATTAGCTTTCCCAGACATAGGCTATTTCCATCATGTACTTATAAAGTTGCTAGCACGATGAGGTGCTTGTCCAAGACTACAGTGTCCAAGGACATCAGCAATGCTTATTTCTTATTATGTGGCATTATCATAGAATCATAGAATCATTAGGGATCAAAAGGGACCTCGAAAGATCATCCAGTCCAATCCCCCTGCCACAGCAGGATCAGCCAGACCAAGTTGCACAGGAACACATCCAGGCGAGTCTGGAACTTCTCCAGAGAAGGAGACTCCACAACCACTCTGGGCAGCCTGCTCCAATGCTCCAGTACCCTCACTGGGAAGAAGTTCCTTCTGATATCATATACCCAAAGAAACTGTATTTAGTGATCCCAAAATAAAGAAAAATATTTGCAATGAGGGATTGAGAGGATGAAGTTCAGAGAGCGGAACAGTGACATAATCCAGAGTGAAATGCTACACAAATAAGAAATGAAAAGATTAAGGAAGCTTTGAAAAAAGAGCAATGAAAAACAAAAGGTGAAAAAAAGCAGTGAAGAGCCTACAGATACAATGCCAAAAATGCCTATTGTTCTTCTTGTGCTGTGAAATGAGAGAACAGTCAGACAGGAGAAGGGCCAGCAATTTTAACTAAAATGCCAGCTAATCCACTGGAACTTTGTGCCAAACACCAGAGGTTAAGATTGGAACCTGATTTAGTTGTGGGGTTGGACTAGATTATCTCCAGAGGTCTTTTCCAACTCCAATGATTCTGTGTTTGAAGCAGGTTTGAAAAGAGAATGGGACACTGTTACCAGCTTACAAGAGCAGCTAGGATGAAACAAGACTCTAGTGACTGCGGTTCCTCAACTTCCTTGGCAAGGCATCAGTCTCAAGTTACCCATTACATCCTTACCCACAGAAAACTTCTTCCTCCTCCCCCTGAAGCAAATGTCTCTGATGCCAAGCAAGAGCAGGAGTAGGAGCAGATGCAGACTGAGCAGAGGTATGACCAGCCTAGCGGCTCCCATGCTATAAAAGAATTTTAATTTCTCCAAGTTCCTGGAAAAGCTAAACTCCATCTCACCACCCAATTTGCCTGACAGTGCCCTAGGCACAGGACAAGCTGCAGGTCCTCATTCTGTCTCATCACTCATCTAAGCTATTTTTCTGCTCACAAAAGACTTCCAGCTGACACTGCTTGGCTCACTGTAGTGGCAGAATCTCCCTACTATTCCTCACGTACCACTATGTTTAACTGCCCTGTACAATGAGCTATTTTAAAAAGTTACCTGGTCTCCTACAAAGGGTCCACCCAAAACAGAGCTTTGCTACATGCAGCTCTGTTCCTGGGATCAGATCATTAAAGTTTCCGTAGCTCAAATTTACCACCACCTTTCCTCCTGGCATAGTCTTGCTGCAAGCTCTTCTTTCACTGTGCTTTAAAACTGAAAACTTTCATTTCATTAGAATTGCAAGGTACGTAAGAGCTACTTTATTTTCTTTTATTATCTTCATTTGAAATGCCCTGATTGTTCCCTCATCAAAAGACTGTAGTTACTACAGTGAATGCTAATGCAGAATACATTTGTTTTTATAAGGAAAAAAGACAGCTATTTTAGCTGAGACTGCAACAAGCAGTGGAATCTAGCTCACCATTTGATACTGGTCTCCTGTCCCACGTATCAAATGATAGGACAAGAAGAAATGGCATGAAGTTGCAGCAGGGGAAGCTTGGGCTAGACATTAGGAAATTTTTCATAGAAAGGGTCACCAGGCATTGAAACAGGCTGCCCAGGGAAGGAGCTGAATCACCATCCCTGGATGTGTTTAAAAGTTGTGTAAACAAGGAGCTTAAGGACACACTTTAGCAGTGGGCTTGGTGGTTAATAGTTGGATTCAATGGTCTTAAAGGTCTTCTCCAACCTAAACTATTCTATGATTCCATGAAAAGACTGAAGTATTTCTGCCAGCTACCTGCTTTGAGCAAAAAGCTCAAAGGTGGCTGCAGACAGTTATGAATGGAAAACTCTTCCTTTCCCAAGGGCTCACTGAACACTTTAAACCCTCAGCTTAAAATAGTAATGGGATGCTTCTGTATTTTAAAAAAATATTATCCTGTTCATTATTTCTTTTTCATATTTATGCAGGAAAACGTCAATCAAAAGCTCTTAAGCAGTGTCTTCTCTTAACTAGACACATCTGATTACAAGTTCCGTGGAGCTGTTAAAGCACGAAGGAGTCCCTCTTTCTGAACATACAAACGCACTTCCAAAAAGAAATTTGTCACCTGTATTTTTCATCTTTGCCGCCCAAAACCAGTCTGCCCAACTTACATCCGAATCAGACAAGAAAGGAAAATTTGAAAGCAGTCCGGCACTGGGTCCTTGGCATCCAAACTGCAAACTGAGGCACAGCTCACAAAGAAAAAAATGCCAGGATAATGATGTCAGACAGCCACAGGAGCCTACCTGGATACACATTGCAGATCAGGATAGACTGTGTGGGCATGCAAGTGTTTGTGTATTTTGCGGAGCTAAGTCTAGCTGAAACTGGAACACTAGGCCCTGCATTCTCCCCTAAGGACAGTAGGATAGATTTCAACAATTCACATGTAATTTTTTGTTCTGTGGCTGTCATAGCTCAATACAGACTCTCCAGGCAACAGCAGTTACACAGTGTAACAGACTCCAGAAGAGTCGTTTTAACAAAGACCTGTTAGAAAATGTACGTAAATTGCACCAAGGTCCCAAGGCAATGAGAGATTACAAAGTCCTTCACAGGCTGTACATTTCTGGCCTTCTGCTCATAAGGAAGCAAACAAAAATGTAGCCTGACCTCCTCATACGGATTGAAGCAGAACATTATGTTCATGCAAGGAAATATCCTAACAATTAAACATCGTATTCTCATTGAGAACCTCTAGCTTTTTAGTAACTCGGTTTCTGTAGGATTCCCACTTGCACCTTGCAGGTGCCCCCAAAATAACCCAGATTTCCTCTAGCTGCAGGAATACCAAGGGCCCAAACACTGTTTAATAGACTCTTCTGTGCCAAAACTCAGCAGCATAAATAACTTGGATCTTCTACTCTGCTATGGTTTTAGGGTATCCCAGCAACTAATCTCTGAAGCAATGAGTCCTGTCCACTTACATCTTGGAAGAGATGACATTGGGAAACCAGTCCAGACTACCAAGTTTCCCTGTAAGGGAAGGACCATACCCAGACTTAACACAACAAATCAAACCTTTGAATGTCTCAACAGTTTAGCATTTTTCCCATTCTTGTTAGAATACTGCTCTAAAAATATTTTGTACAGCTAGAAGCTAGGAGCACAATTTTAGTCCTTTCCTTCATCATTAGTTCATTAAATTATGCATTCCTCTCTTTCTCAACCAACATTTTACCCTAGTACCTCTATGTCAATCATGCGTTTAGCACAGTAGCTAGGAACTAGGGCCCCTTGGTAGCACTATCTCTGTGTCTATGGGTAGAGGGAGGGAAAAAGCAGGACCTGCTGAAGTATTAAGATTAGTCCCAACAGCAGGTGGGAAGATAGCTGACCACCTGCTTTTAATGCTCTTTTTCAGTGGGCCAAGTCATCAGAGCAGTTGGCAGATGAATACCATTAGTTGTTTAGTTTAGGCAGACAGAAACTACAGGGCTACAGAGATTACTATGCAAAGAAAGCAGAGGACACACGTGTGACCAAGCAATCAGTTGTTGATGCTAGATGCTTTGAGGGGTTTACAGAAAGGAATTAGAACACAAACAAGATGAAAAAAATAAGGAAAATTAATCTAAGAGGAATGGAGGCCTGTGTGCCATGCAATCCCATCCCTTCCCATCCCTGGAAGACACCCAATAGAAATGATTAAATAATCCACTGAATTAGAACAGGAAAAAAATGCACCATGTCAGACTCTGATTAACAACAAGTGCCATGGCACACTGACATCCAGACATACCTTTTATTCAGCAGGAGAAAGAGCAAAATATCTTCCATTTTGGAGCTATACAAATTATTTAGTACCTGAACATTTGTGCTATGGGAAGCCAAGCACAATCCCAACAGATCAGTTGGAGCTTTGGGATGGCATCATATGAACCTATCCAGACGCCATGGCACACAGAGCTCGTGCTTGGAGGAAACCCGCCTCTTCCTTTCAAACGTGCAAGCTTTTATTTTCAGGTTTGCTCTTCAGCACAAGGGAAGCACATTGCTAAGCTAGCATTCTTTAGAAAAATGTCTTTGAACTCCATAGAGATTCCAGAAACATTCCTTTTACTGAAAAACTACCAGCACAGCACCTTGATTTGTTCATTCACAAGCACATTGTTAAGCTGTTCTTCATATGCTGGGAAATACTTTGTTATATGGCAAGCCTGTCAAACAACAGTAGCAGTTCTCGCTTGCAACAGTTACACCACATGAAGCATGATAACAAATAACAACTGTTTGAAAGGTTTTATGTCCTCTTCTTATCAATCACTACATAGCAGACTGGTTAGTGCTGTTGATTTGTTCTTGTTCTCCCTTGAAGATTTCCACCCTTTTAAGCTTCTTTCATACACAGTTGACAATTACATTCTTCTGATTTCACCTCCTTTTGTTTTCCTTACAGTTTTGCACAGACTTCACAAGCATAACTGCAACTTCAAACCCCTCCTCCTTCCAGTCTCCTCTAGCTTACACCATCTTCATAGTATCATTTTAAGCTTATTTGTCTTGGCCTTACTGCAACTTCTGCATGGCAGCTTTTTCTTAAGCTAGACTGTGGATACCTTTATCTATTGCTTCTTCACAGCTACCAGTCAGGTTTAAACCTATCCAATCTCACATTTGATACAAGACGACCTGAAGGTTTCACAGCGTACTCTACAAGCTGTCTTTTTCCCTTTTTTTCCAAATTCCAGTATTGAAGAAGATCAAAAAGTCATTTAGAGTTTTAATTACAGACACAAAAACAGCTTAAAATAAATTGTGTCTAGATGCAGATGGAGGCTTCCTGGGGTGCCTGGGCACTTGCCACCACCTCAGCCCAGGGTGTTAGGCACCTCCATGGTGACAGGGATGAGCTGAAGCCAGACTGCAACAAGAGCAGGTTACTGGAAAATACAGGGTGGGGGACAGGACTGGGATTATTTTTGTTCCTTTCCACTCTGTTGGACCCTGCCCTGTGCATATTACACAGGAGGTGTTCTAGGGACACCGGCTTTATTGCTGCCCTATCACTGAAGCTGTGACACATTTTTTCCATCCTGCACTTTCTTGCAGTACTTGCAATCATCTTATTGGGCTCAAATATCCTCAACACCATGAAGGGAGAAGATTTTGTCCTGTTGCCACATACACACTGTCCCCAGGCTGTGCATATGCTGCTGCTGCTTAAAAGATACGGGTTTATTTCCACTCAACGTTAAAGAATGAGTAGCTTTTGTTTGAGCTCATCTAGAATTAATCAGGATGTAGGCATTTTCCTTAAGCCATCTGCAGAGTGACATTAAGAATGGTAAATTAGGTACTGATAAACCATCTAATTTGCATTCACATCTATTGCAGACAAAGAATTGTTGGGCTACATGTAAGATCCAGCACTGGATTTCCTCTCTAATGTCAGCTCAAGAGAAAAATGAACCAACACTCCCCAGTGAGGAGATATTAAAGAGATTTGTATAGGGTAAAAGAAACTATGTCTGAACATGTAAGCAACACAGATACACAAACATCTTGCAAAGCACATTCTTGTCATCATCAAGAGCTTAAATTAAGTATGCATTAAAATGGGTGAGAAGAGGAGCAAATAATAATTGACTAATAGGGATGACATACATGGATAAAACTGTGGGGTTTCAACAGTGCAGTCCCATCTGATATCTGCTAGCCAGCACTCCCAGGATTTTCTGTCCCATCCAATCCCCACCACCTCCCCTCCTACCCAGGTATCTGAGAAGGTGAAGTTCAGCAGCATGCAATGACTGAAATGATCTGGCTGCTGGTATTTAATTTTAACTGGCTTTCTAAAAAATCTATAAACTACTGAATACAGAATCACTGTAAATCGTTGCAGATTTCAGCTTTTCTTGCTAAAGCAGTACCACACTGGTTTGCCATTAATCAAAAAGGCAAAAGCAATCTGATCATTATTCAAAGAGTCTTAACTTTCTTTTATAAGCATCAATAGGTACTCTTTATACATGATGCCATTTTCACTCTTTCTTGTATCAGGTATCTATCAAGCACATATTTTAATAAGGGTTTCATCCATATGGTAAGCATGCACACAAACAAAAATTGTTAGCAGTGCTATGCATTTAGTTCATGCTATGTATCTTTCAACATTACATTTAGTCACCTCCCTGTCTGCACATCCTCCTCCACACAATATTGCTGACACCTTGTTGAGACTGTTAATTTGTTCATAGATCCAGCGATACTACAATCAGTAATATTTAATAATGTAACTTATCTGCTATGCCCTATAACACCTGTAACTGTACAGGTATCAAATTGGATTTATGATATTTCAGAAATCAACAAGATACAATCACTCAATTAAAGAAATAGCTCCAAGCCACTTGAGGCACTTACTGCTTGTCTGTAATTGTGAACTCACTTGAACACTTAGACCCCAGCCCTGACCTCATTATATTTGACAATGTAATAGTCAAATAGAATTGTTACAGCAATAGTAACTCTATATTTGCTAATGGAATCATAGAATCTGACTTGGGTTTGGGTTGGAACGATTCTCAAAGATCTTCCAGTTCCAACCCTCCTACCATGGGCTCTCACCAGACCAGGTTGCTCAAAGCCCCTTGCAATCTGGCCTTAAATATATCCAGTGATGAGGCATTTGCACTTCTTCAGGCAGCCTGTTCCAGTCTCACCACCCTCACAGTGAAGAGCTTCATCCTTATGTTTAAACTAAATCTACCCTCTTTCAGTTTGAAGTCATTACCTCTTGTCTGGTCATTACCTGCCTCTGTAGAGTACACTCCCAGCTTGCTTATAGGACCCCATTGGGTACTGGAAGGCCACAGTAAGGACTCTCTCTAGCCTTCTTTTCTCAAGGCTGAACATCCCCAAGTCCTTCAGCTTGCCCTCATAAAAGAGGTGTTCCAATCCTCATCTTCATTGCCCTCCTCTGGACCTGTTCTAACAGTTCCACGTCCTTGTTATGTTGGAGGCTCCAGACCTGAATGTCATATTCCATGCTGGGTCTCACAAGAGCGAGTTCCTCTTTCAATTAAAATCACCTCCCTTGACCTGCTGGCCACGGTCCTTTTGATGTATTAGCATATGATGAGAATCTGCCTTTGACCATATACACAGAAACACAACTGTGATGATTTTCTTTTAAATATACTAAATATAGATGTTTTATGTTTTAAGACTAGTTACAGATATCAGCAGCCCAGATCTGAGCACCCATACTTGGCACAGAAAGGAATTTTCAAACAAGAATTTCATATGTTTTGGGGCAATTCCAGTGTTCTGCTGCTTTAGGGTCAAAATAACTTGACTTCATCCAACCTCAGGAATGAGTCCCTTAGGAATTTATATATATGTACCCAAAGTAAGCTGCAGGTTGTGTGAGCCTGGATGATTCCTCTTGCCTTAGTAAAGAAGTATTTCCCTCAAGTTTCTCAAAGATTAACAGAAGAACTGAAAGCTTACTGCCATTGAGGAGAAAGGCCATCAAGTGCGAGCAATAGAAAGCCCTATGCTAGGTTAGTAAGTACCACTGTGAACCTCACTCTCTGCAGCCTGATTAATGGTTTTGGTAGGGATTTCCCACAAAAGCAGCCAGGCTTTACAAAGTAATTATGGATGCCTGCACAATCCTGCTAATGAAAGCCCAATTGCTCTTAGTCTCAGTGACTTGGAGATCAGCTGCAGAAGCAGTGACTGTCCAGACACATCTAATCCTACCACACTTTCAAAAATACAACTTCATGGTGCCTAGGGTGCTCCATACGGATGCCCTGATACTGCACAGCATCATCCGAACTACTCCAAACCTCAGCAGCTCATGAGAAAGCATGTCAACACCTCTGCAACTGAGCATTGAGCATTCCTTAGGAGACCACAGAGAGGCAGAGGAGCGTACAGACACTGAACACTGACCAGAGGATGAGCTGGCGCATGCACATGGGCATATCCAGAAGAGTTCTTCCTGAACAGCATATGATACACATCTCCCATTCCTCTGTGTGGTAAGACAAACATCCCTTGTACGATAAAATGAAAATGAAGCAAACAATGTAGGATGGGATATACTAACTCTTAAGACAGAGACAGTGGTATGAGAGGACACAGACAGCAAAAGCAAAGGGTTAGAGTCGGATTCAGGGGCAGAGAAGAGTTCTGATTTCTTCTGTCTCCCCTCAGAAAAGTCAAACATAGTTATACTTATGCTCTCTTTGGTTGGGAGGTGGTTTTTCTAGGATACCTTTTAAGGTGAAGAATTTGATATTCTGATGCTTCCTGTGGTCACTGAAATAACTCCAAAATGTGGTCAAACACTGAGGTTCCCAGCACAGGGAGAACTGGCAGGTCTCAAGGTCAATGAGGTGAAGTCTTTTGGTATGCTTATAAGCACAAGAAGGCCATCCCAACATCATCAATTTGTCAGATACATTTTTGTCATTTCAGACACTAAGTGAGATCAGACTCAGACACAAATCATCCAGCTTCAGAGAACTGCCAAAAAAAAATGCCTTGGCAAATGCAGAACTCTATGCTATCTACAAACTGGGAGATACTCCAGGCTTCAGTAGGCTCATATAATTACTTTTTTGCTTTTAATAAGTAAGGTCTTGGACTATTTTTACCATTTCTTTGTCCATAAATTCGCTAGAAATCTGTCACCTGTGGGGACACAGGTCTGAGACAGATAACCTGAACTAGAGGCATTATTTCCCTGCTTTTCTCCTGTGACAACCTACTACTTATGTATCTTTCCAACGTGCCAAACGTTTCAGTGTGTGAAGGTTCGGGGCAAAAGATTACTCATGAGGTGAGCTGTTGCTGGCCCTGCCTCTCCTCATACAACTGAAATTCTCAACGATGAATGATTCAGAGCTGTCTTCACCATCACCTACTCTATCATCAAAAGAATGAAATCTTGCATTGGCAAAAAAGAAAAGCAACAGCATTTCTACCTCCTCCTTCAACATATTTAAATCTTTATTTTATTTCTATTGGAAATCAGATGTTTTAAGAATAGGCTTAAAAACAAGGTTAAAAAAAGAGCATGCAAATAAGTTTGCATACCATGAGCAACTGCTGAAGTACTCTCTTTGCTTTATTTTTTTCCCTTGCTTATTCCCATGTAGGAAACATATGGAAAAAAGTTTTTTAGATTAAAAGAAGTAAAGTTTCTCTGAGGTATTTCATATTTTCCTATCAGGGTAGAAAAAAAACCCCACACATAAAAAAACTTGAATGAAGAATGCAGTACCTCTTCAGAAATTCTGGACTTCAGACTTCCTCAAAAGCAGGATCAGAACAGGAACAAGTGCAGTTAAAACAAACCAAACTCAACACAACCCAAAACTTTCAAGGTTTGAATCCTGATGCTGTTGTTTGCTTCTCTCCTCTGTAGTGAATGTGGTGCAGACAGGAAAAACAGTTCCATCCAAATTTATATTGGTGCTCTGGCCTCGCTGCACAATCAGTGAAGGAAAAGAAAATCTGTTCCTTGCCAAGGCAGGTGACTAAGACAAATACAACAAGCATTTCTAAGTGCTCTTCCTGGTGTACTTACAGGGTCTAGCCAAGAGCTGTGGGAGGGCAATGTCAAGCACTGAGAAGGGACATTCCCACTGTTACAGCAGAACAGGCTGGGGAGCCTACTACAGAACAGATGATTTCATGGGAGACTCAAGGGAGGTTCAGCAGAACTTGTAATTTACTCAGAGTGGACTGCTGCTCTCTGCATGTAAGGCTGTTTAAATGAAAATAGACAAGCAGGAAAAAAAGGTTTAGACCAGGAACAAGAGGGGAAAAAAAGACTGAACATACTCTACCTTTCCTAGACTAGAGAAAAACAATTGCCCAACAGTCCTGATGGGCACTCCATCAGAAATAGACTTAATTAAAAGTTGATTTCCCATCCCCAAAAGAACACCCCTGTATTTTATCAGTCTGGAAAACAGAACCACTGAGGTTTGCCTCAAGAACAAACATCTCCATTCAGAAGAGGCAAAGCTACTCTTACACATCAGTGGGGCTGCCTCTGCTGCAGCTGTTCTGCAGGTGACAGATTACAGCTCTGCATGTTGTGGTTCCATATTGGCAAAGCTTCCTGACACATTTTAGTCTTTGTTTAAGTCGAGGACACTTATTTAGCTGCACAATTAAATCCGTAAGTGGGCAGATATTCACTAGAGTGAATCTTTTCCTAAATTATGCTCTAAATATTGGTACTTATTCAAGAGGTCCCTTTAACAAAGGAGACTCTAAAACACATAACAAAATACTCATATAAAATCATTATAGGAAATGCTTTGATATTTACATAATTAATCATTATGAATTCCCACATCTATCACGTTTCTATTTAAGGATTTATATTACCACAGCACCTAGGAGTCACCAAAATCTTCTAGGGTACTACTTATAACCATTTAACAAACACAAAGCAAAATGATTATCTGTCCCCAGTCTGTGATAAACTGCTGCTCTTAGAAGCTTTATTCAGGTGACACAGCACCTCAAACCAGGCATTTCCAATCTCTTGTTCCCAGGGTATGATGCCGCCAGTAGCAGATTCTGATATTCAGTGTCCACGTCTCCCTGGACTAACAGTTGATTTGGCAGCCCAGTGCCGGAAGTCACTTCTAAGAGATTTGGGTAAATATCACTGCAAGCAGATTATTATGCAGTTGTCATTCTGTTTGTGAGCAATAAAAACATTATTGGCATAGCCTTCATGGACCTATCTGGAGTATTTTGTACATTTCTTTCTATGAGAAATACATTTAAATTATAAGCCTATTGTTAATACAAGCATTTAAAGGCAGAAAGTTCTCTGATGGCAAGTTTTAAATGCAGCAAATGAAATATTTAAACAGCACCAAGAGCAAGGGTTCAAACCCAAACAGTCTGCAGTTTGCATCTTTTCCTTTTAACACCTGTAAAGCCTGTGGACCTCCAATGAAACCTGCATTTGGATTGCTGGCCTCTTCTTAGGGTTTCCTATCCACATTTTATCAAAACCTACTAAATTACTCCAGCCCTAAAAAGTACTTCCATAAAGCCATCCACAGCTGATCACATCCTAAATAATTTCCCAAATGCCTCATTTCTTTCTTATTTAGATTGTGTATTGCACACAAATGAGAAGTAAAAACCAATAAACAAAACATATCAAGCCTCACTTAAGTAATGATTTGATCTGATATTTATTTAAAGCAAAAGTCACGCCCACCCTTGCTTGACCTCCCTGGTCAGTCCATTCCAGTGTCTGATCACCCTTTCCACAAAGAAGTGCTTCCTAACATCCAGCCTGAACCTCCTCTGGCATAATGTCAGGCCACGGCCTCTCGTCCTATCACTAGTTGCCTAGAAGAGCCTACCCCCCCACACCTGTCTATAACTTCCCTTCAGGTAGTTACAGAGAGTGATAAGGTGCCTCCTCTTCTCTACGCCGAACAACCCCAGCTCCCTCAGTCTCCCCTCCTAAGACTTTCCCACTACTCTCTTCCCCAGCCTCATTGGTCTCCTCTGGACCTGCTCCAGTAGCTAAATATCCTTCTTGAAGTGAGTGGCCCAGAACTGCACACAGTACTTGAGGTGAGGTCTCACCAGTGCTGGGGTAGAATTATGTCCCTAGTCCTGCTGGCCACACTATTCCTGATACCAGGATGCCATTGCCCTTTTGTGCCACCTGAGCACACTGCTGGCTCATGTTCAACTGGTTGTCAATCAGCACTCCCAGGTCCCTCTCCACCAGGCTGCTTTTCAGCTACTCATTCCTCAGTCTGTAGCTCTGCTGGGGGTTATTGTGGCCAAAATGCAGGACCCTGTACCTGGCCCTGTTAAACCTCATCCCATTGGC